>JAMPIV010013271.1:0-302566 GCA_024509875.1 Oreohelix idahoensis
TTGGAATTCTCGGGCGTAGAAAAGTCTGTTGTTGACTGCAAGTGTAAACGACCAGGGTACGGGTTTACTTCTGTAAGGGACTTGATTGCAGTTGTGGTCACGTAGCAAAATGCCTGATGTTTAACTTCAGTACTTGTCCTGTTGTTGTTCAAGCAGCATTATAACATAAATGCTAGCACTGTTTATCTGGGTCAACAGTTGATGACCTATTTCTGTCCTGTTGTAGCCAAAACCCGCAAGTGTAGAATTAGCGATGTGTGTTACAGCTGTCCAGTGTGTAGCTTAGACCCACAGATCAGAAATGTAATGTGTACTTGTCCTTCTCACGCAAATAGCCCCATGAAATGTAAATTTCTGGACCACATTAACGTCATCAATAATGTTAATTGCTCGCTCTGTCCACAAGAAATGTATCAGAAGAGCCCACGTAACTGGTCCACCAAAAATGTAGCTGTACTTTTTCTCTTGTTGAGGTGATCACCGGCCCAAGACAGTATACATGTTGTTAGGTGTGTAGTGCGAGCGGATGATGAACTGAGTGTGGGTGCGAATGAAGGCGCGAATGTGTTTAGGCTCTTATGTATGTAGACCCTGCAACCCATACACTCACATGCAGTAGTCAAGGATGCTTGGACACTGCAGACACGTTTCAAAACATTTATTGACGAGAACACACATGGTATCAACAGGAACAGTCAGTGTAAACAAGGTCATGCTGACCGGAAATCGATAGGTATACATTAGGCATTCATCAAGCTGGTAAACATTTGAATATTCGTGCATGGTCAATACAATGTTCTTCAATAAGGACAGTTCGTGGCGTCGCCCTGGGATTACTGACTAAACGTGTCAGATACCTTAATCACTTTGACACATAGGTGCAACTTGGCATTCCCCGCCAATTGCACATTATCAGGCTGTAGTATAATAGCCGAAAACACAGGCCTCGTTCTGACGTCGGCTGTGTACTTCTGATAAGCAGGTTACCATCAACCCTGCAGTAATGCTTATTGTAGACATAAATTCCGCCAATCTGCGGTTCCCACAATATATCTTCGTCACTGGATTTCTGGACAATATAAAGACTAATAGTTTTGGATGGCTACCTCGAGCACAAAATATAAGTTCTGAAATGGAGGACCGGTGAGCTGCAGTTCACAGACTAGGCAATCTTCTAACATGTTCTGCTACCGAAAGCATAGTAATGGAAAAAGTCGGTATTACCTGTAACCGAGTCCACAGAACTTAACAAGGAACTCTGCTGTCATTCCAACGCACAGAGATTCACTGGGGAAAACTGCCAGTGCAGTCACTTCGAAGATTCTCCCCAAAAAACACAATGGACTCTCGTCCCTTCAGAAACCAGGACACTTCCCGGCTTGCCGGAAGTCTAACTCAACTCCCGCTTAAAAAAACCTGCCCATGGGCATACGCCAGAACTGTCTACCTTTGACCCTAAAGGTCAAACACAATGAATGAATAAACAAGGGAAGACAACCCCTAATCAACCTGACATCGCAGGTAAAGACACAATTATTCTTATGATAAAAACATAAGCAAATAACTTGACAGATGACTCCGTCAAAAATGACAGCAACACCCATCCCATTACTTCACATATTCTATAATTTCTTATTGCCTTACAAACTTGTTCTGTCCCAAACATTACCCATCCCATTACTTCACATATTCTATCATTTCTTATTGCCTTACCAACTTGTTCTGTCCCGAACATTACCCATCCCATTACTTCACATATTATATCATTTCTTATTGCCTTACAAACTTGTTCTGTCCCAAACATTACCCATCCCATTACTTCACATATTCTATCATTTCTTATTGCCTTACAAACTTGTTCTGTCCCAAACATTACCCATCCCATTACTTCACATATTCTATCACTTCTTATTGCCTTACAAACTTGTTCTGTCCCAAACATTACCCATCCCATTACTTCACATATTCTATCATTTCTTATTGCCTTACAAACTTGTTCTGTCCCAAACATTACCCATCCCATTACTTCACATATTCTATCATTTCTTATTGCCTTACAAACTTGTTCTGTCCCAAACATTACCCATCCCATTACTTCACATATTCTATCATTTCTTATTGCCTTACAAACTTGTTCTGTCCCAAACATTACTTCACATATTCTATCATTTCTTATTGCCTTACAAACTTGTTCTGTCCCAAACATTACCCATCCCATTACTTCATATATTCCATTTTTATCCTATTAGTTCCTAAAGCTAATCTTGCCTCCCATTGTTTTCTAAAGTCCACCTTTTTTGCCAAAGTTTAAAATCAACAAAGAAATATAATAACAAATATAAGATCACGACGACCAACCTTCACTGGACATGTGATAAGAAGAGCTGCACTCAATAACATCGTGACCCCGGGACAAATAGAAGGAAAGAAAAGTAGAGGAAGATAGAGAGAAAAGATAATGGATAACTTGACAGTACCACATGAGAAGTGAATAACAACAGAACTGATGGAGAGCACAACAAATTGAGATTTGTGAAGTAACATGATCGAGGACGCCTCGAGACACAACACATAAATTGACTAAACTATTCGAGCACCCAGTCCCAGCTCGGGGTCTTATTCGAGTGCAGCAGTGGTTCAAACATCTTCAGATCGCCTCTTGTCAGACATTCCCAGCATTCCGTGACAATACAGTTGTCAATAATACCGGTGTAATACTCTTCCACAAATCTGATTGGTCATTATTGTTTTTAACTAATCACACTGTTATGTGTCAGTGTCACGTGATTAAATTCTGCTCAGTACAACCGCTCTACCCCCACTCCAAAGTTTACTGCTACCCACTCTCACTCACTACAAACAAAGAGAAGATTGATGGTCTATCAACGCCTTTAGATATTTTACTGCACATGCCGTCAACAGAAGCAGGCAACTTAATTATTAATTGGGCGACTACACCACGTGGTGCCGACAACAAATATAAGGTTGTGTATGAGGTTGTGTATGTGGCCGAACACCGTCAACAAAAATGAAGTTGAGAATAATGTTGTGTATGAGGTTGTGTATGAGGTTGTGTATGAGGTTGTGTATGAGGCCGACAACCGACAACAAATATGAGATTGTGTATGAGATTGTGTATGAGATTGTGTATGAGGTTCTGTTTGTGATTGTGTATGAGGTTGTAAATGAGGCCGAACACCGACAACAAATATAAGGTTGTATATGAGGCCGACAACCGACAACAACAAAAAAAAGGTTGTGTATGAAGCCGAACACCGACAACAAATATGAGGTTGTGTATGAGATTGTGTATGAGATTGTGTATGAGATTGTGTATGAGGTTGTGTATGAGGTTGTGTATGAGGTTGTGTATGAGGTTGTGTATTAGGCCGAACACCGACAACAAATATAAGGTTGTGTATGAGGTTGTGAATGAGATTGTGTATGAGATTGTGTATGAGGCCGAACACCGACAACAAAAATAAGGTTGTGTATGAGGCCGAACACCGACAACACATATAAGGTTGTGTATGAGGTTGTGTATGAGGTTGTGTATGAGGCCGAACACCGACAACACATATAAGGTTGTGTATGAGGTTGTGAATGACGCCGAACACCGACAACAAATATGAGGTTGTGTATGAGGTTGTGTATGAGATTGTGTATGATGTTGAGTATGAGCCGAACAAAGACAACACATATAAGGTTGTGTATGAGATTGTGTGTGAGGCCGACAACCGACAACAAATATGAGGTTGTGTATGAGGTTGTGTATGAGATTGTGTATGATGTTGTGTATGAGGCCGAACAAAGACAACACATATAAGGTTGTGTATGAGATTGTGTGTGAGGCCGAACACCGACAACAAATATGAGGTTGTGTATGAGGTTGTGTATGAGATTGTGTATGAGGTTGTGTATGAGGCCGAACATCGACAACACATTTAAGATTGTGTATGAGATTGTGTGTGAGACCGACAACCGACAACAAATATGAGGTTGAGTATGAGGCCGGCAATGTCATCACGTAAAACATATTGCTACAGAAACCACAACTACACAAGTATGTGAATGATGGTTGTAGGCTTCCTGCACGTAGACTATTGTGACGGTAATGCCTCCCCTGCTTTGCAGTAGTGGTGCAACAGTGGCCAAAACTCATGAGTATCTAATATGGGCTTCAAATGTGTCAACCTTCTCACAAGATTACTCTTCACAACATATTCAGATAAGCGAAAAGAATGCTGCTTTGGCTTAGCACGTTAATTCTAGAATCTACCGACCACTTTTGTGAAGAATTAAGCAATAATTAATATTAGCTCGTTTTAGCCCCCACCTCTGATTTTCTCAGTGGAATTCTTAGTATACGGTGTAGCTCAGTTTAGAGTGTGTGTAGTAAATTGACTGAGACAAACATGCAGTAACTTTAAAATGATTAAATCAAAGTTAAATTTGAAAATATACAAATAACAAAATATGATAATCACTTAAGTTTTAACAGGTTGGAAATAATTTGAATAGTTTTGGATCAAGAAAAAGTTATCATCACGGTCGTGATAGGAGGTAAATATTTACTAGAAGTTCAAGTGGCAGCATATATTGAACTTAGCTGCCAATGACGGGTCTGCTTCTTCTGATGGGTTGGTTCTTTTTACACTGCTCACACTCGTCGCTGGTCTGGGTTGTAGCTCGTTTCCCAGAAATGTCAAGGAGAGTCTACAAAGTTGGTCCCTTCTTGTTCCAGAGATAGTATTTTCTGTTGGTACCACCAATAATTATGATAAAGAATAGAAACAAAACGCGTTTTGCCTTTCCCGACACATACTTAAGTGTCCCCTTTCTTCTATTCTACCATCCCATTTATCTCAGAATTTACCCTCGATGAGAATTAAATTTAATCTCTCGGGATAAAGCTTTCTTTACATTTAAATTGAATAGCTTTCGCTTTACATTACATTTAAATGAAAAAGTTAAAAGTATAGATCGAATGTGTTTACATTTACATTTTCACTGATTGAAAAGTGTTCACAATATAAATTGAATATGTTTTCATTTATGTTTATACTGATTGAAACTGTAAGTATTATACTTAGAAGGTACATATTTTCTTTCATCTTTTCCCCCCTGCTCCGTATGGAACCTGGGACTTTATGCGTTTTGTTTTCGTTAAGAAACTAGCAATAAAGCAATCACCAGCCCGTGCAGTGGTGGTTCATGAATCATCATTCTATACGTTGAGGTTGCCAGCCTCAAATGACTGGGACATTGTTACAACTGAATTCGGGTTTATGATGCTGACACGGTTCAATCTGTATGTGTCAAATAATATGGGGAATGACGTGTGACGGTTCTGTTCTTTTCAAGTACCTCATTATTGTTTGTAGAAAACCACACTGTTTGGCAAACGGACATCGTAACGAGTTAAATCAGAGACGAAGCTCGTAAAGACGGTGAGACGACATTTGTTGGACGAATTTATACTTTCAATACAGGCAGTATCATATTCAATTGGCATGACACCTTAATACATCATTGACTTGCATAATATATAACATTGCTCCCTGTAGACATCAATATACGTCAACAGTCTTGATCGATACAACTAGCAACTATATACTGTATGATCAAGTTGAAGCACTGCGGCAAGACGCGAACTATCTCTCCGAGGCCTATTAAAACTAGAGAATATAATTGGTGGCGTTGCTATGGGCACCAAAATGGGCCCGAGTTATGCCTGCCTCTTCATTGGTCACTTTGAATATTTGGTGCTTCAAAGTTACGATGGACCATTACCTGAGTTTTACCGTCGCTATATCGACGATGGTATTGGTGTCACAGACATGTCTGAAGTCAATCTCCGTAGATTCATTGACTATGTTGGCAATTTCCATCCTGCAATCAAATTCACTTCTCAGATTTCTACCACTTCAGTTAACTTCCTTGACCTTACTGTCAATATTACTCCTACTGGCCTTACTACCTCTGTCTTTTATAAACCTACTGATGCTCATGGTTTCCTTCTTTACACCTCTTCTCACCCTCCCAGCTGTAAAAATTCCATTCCCTACTCTCAACTTCTACGCTTACGTCGGATATGTCACGATGAAGATGATTTCCGTGAACGAGCTCAGAAATGCTCGAGTTTTTTCGCCTACGTCACTATCCTGAAAGAGTCTTATCTGATGCCCTTAATCGCATTAGTCCCGTCACTCGTCAGGTTGCACTTACTGCTAAACCTACTACTACATCTGACAGACTCAAACTTGTCTTAACTTTCCACCCTCACTGTTTGGCGGTGAAAAAAATTATGTTCCGTCATCTGCCTATTCTCCACTCCGATCCTGATACCAGAGAGTTGTTTCGTGATACCCTTTTGTTGGCATATCGTAAGGATAAGAATTTTAGGGATATTCTTGTGCATAGTCGCTTGAGACAAACTAGTCCTTCTCACTTTGGTACTAAACCATGCCAACGCCGCATATGTAAGACCTGTCCTTTTGTACTCCAAACGCAGTCAGTTCATCATCATAGACCTTTGTAGTACCTATATGTAGTTCTTGTCCTTGTCACCTGTTCGTAACTGTGGCTGACGAAGGGTAAAACCCGAAACGTCCCTTGTCTCATGAGTACCGTTTACTTGTAAAACTGATTTCATACCATATTATTTTTTAATTTATATAAATATAATTGGTTACTATCATTGACCCTTTATAACAACATCATAGGCGTGTAGCAACGAGCGCGGACGCTTACTAGAGTCACCTAGAGACGCTGCACTATACAATAGTAGTGCAGTATCGCATCTAACAAAAATCATTTATATAACATGAAAAATGCGCTTAACTATATCTCATTAAATATATATATGGCATATACCTTAAAGAATAAACATGCCTTAACAGACAACCACAAGCGGTTGTCACATATTAAAATTCACTTGGTAATATTCACATATATGTTAGTTCAGATGTTAGTAATATAAAATGTAAAATCACAACTTACGCCAATCCTGGCTCACAGGCTTTTTGCTCAGATGAATAAAAGAGATTTGACTCGGCGTCTTACACGCGTCTGGGGTGTCGTTAATGTAATAAGATCCCTCTCTGACTTTGTGTGTTTCCTTCAGTGTCCTCAGACAGCGGCTTTCCTTATTAAAATGATAGAGATTTCCTGGGCTGTTTTTGTAAATCCTGACAAATAAAAGGTGTCCGGTCTGATAAAATGGAATTCTGAATTCTAGGCTTCACTCTGGCAAGGTCAGGTGTCTTGACAAGCAATCTTCAAAGTAGTTTTGACTGATTGAAGCGTCAGGTTATATTCACTCCTTTCGCACGCAGTCGTGGTTATGAAACTTAGATGATCAGCCAATCTGATTTGAATATTTTGCATGACTCATCTAGTGCAAAATTTCAAACATTACTTTTCTGAAAACGGGCTGTAAACATCCAATTGCCCTGTGTACCGACTCATGAACTCGAAGTTAACCTCATACGACAACGTGTGTCAGATGTAACAAATTATTACTTTCGCTAAAGTAATGTCTTATCTGTTGCTTGAGCACACACAAAATCAGTCTCTTTATTACCTTGGCGGAGACGCGCCCGTGCCTTATCAGGGATTAGGTAGATTGCGCTGGGCGATGAACGTGTTAATCTGTGTAATGATATCGGCCGCACCTGCAATTAACCAACTTGGTTGTCGATAATGTTCTCTCAGCCGCTCCTGCAAATGTTTTGTATTATCATACACTAGGAGTGTCAGATAAACAGACAAGACACAATATACTGAAAGTAGCGAAAGAATGTAGATACAAAATATCTGCTCCAGTGGACAGAGAAAGAAAAGGGTGCGGCTCGGAAAAATCGCAATAAAATCAATACAAAATGTACCGATTGCAGCCACAGTGAAACAGAGATTAGGAAGAAGAAGGGATCACCCCAATCCTATCTGTGACAACTACACAAGATTGTGAATGTTGGTCGCAGGCTTCCTGCAGGGAGACCAGCTAAAGTGATGGTAAACTACAGCTACACAAGTATATGAATGTTGGTTACAGGCTTCCTGCAGGGAGACCAAAGCAGTGGTAAACCATAGCTACACAAGTATGTGAATGTTGGTTACATGCTTCCTGCAGGGAGATTAGCTAAAGTGGTGGTAAACCATAGCTACACAAGTATATGAATGTTGGTTACAGGCTTCCTGCAGGGAGACTAGCTGAAGTGGTGGTAAACCATAGCTACACAAGTATGTGAATGTTGGTTGTTGGCTTGCTGCAGGGAGACTAGCTAAAGTGGTGGTAAACCATAGCTACACAAGTATGTGAATGTTGGTTGTAGGCTTCCTGCAGGGAGACTAGCTAAAGTGGTGGTAAACCACAGCTACACAAGTATGTGAATGTTGGTTGTTGGCTTCCTGCAGGGAGACTAGCTAAAGTGGTGGTAAACCACAGCTACACAAGTATGTAAATGTTGCTTACAGGCTTCCTGCAGGGAGACTAGCTAAAGTGGTGGTAAACCACAGCTACACAAGTATATGAATGTTGGTTGTAGGCTTCCTGCAGGGAGACTAGCTAAAGTGGTGATAAACCACAGCTACACAAGTATGTGAAAGTTGGTTACAGGCTTCCTGCAGGGAGACTAGCTAAAGTAGTGGTTCTATGCTCCGTAAGGGACACAAGAGAAAATGACGATTATAAAAATATTTGACAGTAATAAAACAACATTGGTCGCAGGGAGAACACAACTAAAGCGGGGGGAAAGGGGGGGAGGAAATAACGAAACAATGATTGTTCAGAAATGATATTGGCATGACTTGTAAACGTATTATGACGTGACCACTGTTGTGTACCCGATAAGTTTAAGACATCAGCAGACCAGTTAAAAGTTCAAGTTGGAGGGAGTGATAATGTTTTCTTGTACATGACTGTTTTGACTGTCCACATGAACATCCCAGGGAAATATCAGAAAAGGACAATTAAGGATAAAAGAAGAAGATTATGTAATTAGCATACAGAACAAGTAAAAAGGATTAACCAGTATTATGCCTAGGATGCCGATTTAACCGAACATCTAAGTATATGGCGAGCATATGAAGACATTCATGAGCTTAACAGCTCTACTGGCTTCATATGAAGACTGAAAACAAATGAATGTCATTGTGGTACAAGATTTGCCACCATGGGTGACATGAACATGTCGAACATGTCTCGCAAAACGAAAGACATTTCTGAGCGACCACCATGGTGCGTCAGAGTGAACATTGCGGACCACAAAAGTGCTGTCAGGGTGATTACAAATATGCGTGGGTGATCTGAAATCAGAATATATGTTGTGCCTATGTGCTCTATGTGTATTACCAGGTTGTGTAACATCAAATATAGGTGTACATCAAACCTTAGTGTCTTTAGGTGATGGGAGCTGGCGTGCCCATTCATCAATGGCTGCCTGGGAACACTACCTAGAACCAGCCATATTACCAATAATCAAATCAACTGGTGGTTCAGGTAATAAACATGCATGCACCTTGCTTGAAAAAATGGCGTATATATCGATACGTCAGCTGTGGGGTATATCTCAATATTAACCGCAAAAGTAAGACATTTCAACTAAGGATCGACAAATTTCTACTGTCGTGCAACCCGTGTCTCGAAGAACAGAGACTGGGTGATCATTAACAAACCCAGGATGCACCTGTAGCTTATCAGTCAAAGGGGCCGACAATAAAGCAGGTAATGCATGACCGCAACTCATTATCACTCTACCCTTAAATTTAAAATAGGCTTGCAACCAGGGCAGTTCTCATCGTTTAAGGAACCAGTAATAGCTTCATTGGCATGGTGAGTAACAATGCTGTTATCTACAGACGTGTAGGCCACACATGCGTTGGCACGGTCTCTTCTCTCATCCTCATCTCTACGTTCACTGCATGCATTAGCACGATCTTTTTTTTTCTGCTTTCTATGGTCCTGCTTTCTGTGGTCCTAGTTTCTGTTACCCTTTGTTTTCTTGCAGCATTCACCTTTCCTCAGTGGATTATCATCATCGCTGTACCTATTACCCCTGTGTTCATCATCACTTTACCTATTACTCCTGGGTAGTCTTTCCTGTGAATGTCTACTTTAATAATCATTATAATACCTATCATCACAACCTTTATAATGATCACACCCATGACCTCGGTTGGTGTAACCTGGGTTCCGTTCCTCCCATAGTAATAATGGGGTGAGCCTCGGTGGCGAGGGAAGTTATAGCTCCCTCTTTAGGAAGGACGAAAGTCATTCCTAAACTCACTGTCCACACACTTGGATCTATGACGGCGGTCAACCGCTCTGGGTTCGTAGTATGCCGTTCCAGCTGGAAGAGCCGCTGACAGTCTTACCTTATAGATCTCCTTATTGGGGTGAGCAATAATATACTGCCTCCCTAAAACTTCTACAGAGTCATCCGACGAAGGTCTTTGCTCCTGAAAGAAAGATACTAAGTCTGTGCTACAAGCCAAGAGAACTTTATCCCGTAGCATCAGATCTACCAGACCCTCATACGTTTTCTCAATGCCAGAAAAATCAATCCAACAGGTCAAATATAATTTGAATGACGAAAAAAATTCGCCAAAATTTTTGTTTTTGGATGACACCGTCGCATGGAACTTCTCTCTGTAGCCCTCATCTGTCAGGAGGAATTTCCTTAGAAGAGTTTGCTGAACTAAATCAAGGTCCTTGCCGCTGTTCTCATCCAAGGCCAGGTTCGTTTTTAACGCCTCCGCTGTGAGGTAGTCCGAAAGTATACTTGACCATTTCTCTTTGGGTATATTTAATGCCGTAAACTTCAAAGTGAACCTCTGAATGAAGGCGTCGGCGCAGTCTTTATTTTCATCGAAATTAGATACTTTCAGCTTAGGGGTATACGTAGACGTGCCTGGTAATGGTTTGGTATTATCCGTTTCCAATTTCCTTGCATCGCAGGCATTTTGCGCACGAATCCTCCCAATTTCAATTTCCTTCTCTCTCGTATTCTAATTTTTATACTTCGGTCTTCGCTTTTTCCTGCTCCGTTTTCTGTATTTCTTGCTGCGTTTGAGCTGTCATTTTTTCCTGCTTCGTTTGATCTTTTGCTTGTTCTTGCTCAGTTTGAGCTGTAATCCTCAATCTCTCCTTTTCAAAATCTTAGGTTCGTTTTGATAGTTCACGTTCCTCACTCCTCTCATGACGTGTTTGGGCAACTTCGGCTTGCGCATATTGCATGAGCTCATCCCCAGACAAACCCAATGATGCCCCCATTCCATGAAGTACTTTAATATAGACATGATTATCACTAAATACATAGAACGTTCATTCGATATAAAGTGTTACTAACTAACAATCTTGCTAGTGAAAATGTAACACCAGTGGGTGACGTAATATATGTAAATGATAACTGTAACAAGAGACGAGCACTTGTGAAAATGAAGAGCACAGGTAAATGAGATGATGATGTGAGTACTCGAATTACAGGACGCAACGTGACAAAGCTAACGGAACTAAAAGTAACAAGGACACGGGAACTGTATGTAGACGAACATTAGAAGACAAAATTGACAAACCGAGACAGAAAATGCCACACCTGACAATAAAAGTCGTCAGCAAAAAAATAATACTTTATATGTACAGAGAATGAAAGGTCACACCGGATAACTAAGTGACACACTTAAATGATGTCAGCTATAAATAGAACGCACTACAATACGTTACGGCTAAACAAATAGTTGTCCTGGAGAACAGACCGAGACTAAAACTAGCAACAGTGGCAAAGCACTGGATTCTCTGAATGTACGCCTAACAACCGCCTAGAAGAACGCTGTCAAAAATGAATTCTCCAAAAAGAATTCATCCATGCCATTCCGGCCAACCGGCCTACTCTAAACATATATTAATATGCAAACAATTAACATGTAACATAGAAAAATAGAACAAGTGTAGTGGGAGAGAGCTTTGACATACAAGGGTGAGCCACAAGCACTGATCGAACGAAAGTGGGATACACTGAACAAATCAAACTTATCTGTTTCTGAATCCCGCACTCCAGGTGTGCTGCTCTCTCTATCAACGGATGAATGGCAGGCCTGGTTCCCCTCTGACAGTAACTAGGCTAAAGTGGTTTGTTGTTGCTGCGTTGGACTTGATCTTGTTACTGCATGCTTCGTGAAGGAGTTGCTCTTGAAACTTGAGATGTTGAACAGTGTTGCTTTCTTCTCGAATAGCAGTGTTGTAGACTGCTCGCTTGGTACTGGGTGTTGACGTCTTTGAATTAGTATTTGCTACACAGCAGATTCGTGTAAAAATGGCTACACGGCTCTGCGGAAGTCACCTCTTGTTAACGATTCTTTGGGTTGCCAGATTTTACACATGCAACCAACTTCGTAGAAAAATGCAAAAACGTCTCTCTGTCTTACTCGCTGTTCACTTGTGTCGAAATTAATGATGTATTGCTGTCGTCAGTTATATAAGGCTCCGAGGACCGGCATCTCCACCAATGTTGCGAACAAAGATTAATGGGATAGAGTATCTCCATGTCGAAAATTTATTTTGAGAGAAAAGAGTCTAGAAATAGTAGTCCGGTTTAGAGTGTAGAATGATGATGAAAACTCAGTGATAGAAATGTATAGATTAAATATGATGCTCCACCGAGTGCTGGAGGAGAGTAAAGACAGACTTATATACGACAAATCGTTTCTCTCAATCTTCTCTTCCACTCTCCTGGTCAAACAATTATTTGCCAGTTTTCCAGACACACGTCTGCGCTCACGCCGATTTGGGTGCTTCACACACTCAGACGACGTGGATACAGCTATATTAAACAAATAGGGAATGTTTGGGCTTTTGGGTATTCCAGCACAGTCCGATATAAGTTTATGATGTTTATTTACCGTAAAGATCAAATCACAAAAAAAAAAAAAAATCAAGTGTTACATAAAATTATCATAAGTACAGAAAAAAATGCAAATATCAAGGTAGGGAGGGGGTGAAGAAGATTGGTATCGACTAAGCCCTTCCCGCTTGTATTAGACAAAGATAAACCCAGTCTCAAGATAGATAGTTATCAGGAGCATAGGAAATGTAACCCAACAGTGAATTTAATTACTCTGAAAGAGGTGTTACAATATTAGTTATGGTGGTAGACAAAAAAAAATACTGTTATCCCAATGGTGTCTTCCCTTTACTAAGCAAAGAAAACAAAAGGGGGGGGGGGAAATGAAACAGAGTTAACAAAATTATCCCACTAAAAGAACAAAGCCGGGTATACAGAAAAACGTATTACCTGGTAGGCAAGTTAACAAATGGTTTGTTGCAAAAAAAATTAAATCTCCTGTCGTTCATGCACACTGTGCGGATCCACACTCATATACACCACACACTTACCGATTTCAGCATCAGACAATCCCTAGCATGATATACACAGTAATTAAACTCTTTACAGGTAAAACTGTCTAGTCCTTCTATGTCCCGCCCCAGATAATGCGAGGATTCACTGAGAGCAAATATTCCCGCTTATCGCCGGACTTGAAGTTCTAAGAGTTCTTGTGTTTATTATAAAGAAACGAGTCTATGGGATGGCACTGACGCAGTTCGACATAGGGGTGAAAAATGAGGTGATGGTATAATCCTTCACTGTGTGATGATAGCCACTGACCGATAAAGTTTTTAATCCAGTGAGGAAAAACTAGGCTCAGTCACAGTCAGGTAAATCGGTAATCTCTCACAATAGAGCAGTATATAAACTATCGCTACTGGCACTGTTCATCTTCCAGTTTATCTTACAGATTGTAAGTTAATTTGATGATAATAATCAAATGATCTTGGGTAGGCTTTCTTTCATGTAATTAGGTTAGCTAGGCCGCACCGGACCACCACAAGATTTACTTTAAAAAAATGTCTCATCAAATTGTCTGGAAGTTTAAGAACCGAGTATGGAAACTCTGAAAGATTTCGTTATTGCTGGGATTGCAAAAGGTGATCAATCTAGAGAAAAAGATAGAAAACCCATAACAACATAATCATACTTTAAAAATCAAATAATCTTCTAAGCGCGCGATAAATTTCCCGTTAAGACTATTATATATTGTTATGTATTTAATAAACACTGCACGAGTTCTAGTGGTTAAATCTCACATCTATAAATATAGGACTTAACTAAATTTATTAATTATAAATTCCTTCGCGACTTTAAAAGTTAATGTAAGCATTAACATCTATTATCTTTTTGGAAATAGTATAGCAGGTATATCATTACATTTACAACTGGAACTATTGAGACGGTTTAATTTAATAGGTTTAAATTAACACAAAATCCAATGAAATATAATGAATGAACTAGACCACTGATCCCTTTACACAATATATATTTTACCGTTTTGCACAGAAATAGAATTCACTGCAAATAAAATGAAAATCCATGGGATAATCTAGCAAGATTTCAAATATCGCTAGTGCTTCTATCAAGTTCTGGCCAGCGAATGATGAAGTGTATTTCTACGTGATCTGTATATCTACAACTGGAATGCAAGATGAGTGGGACATGAGAACTTTGACAGCTTTTTTGATCTCATGAACTTTGGGGGATCTGACTGCAAAATCCAAAGAGAGAAGCCGCCCCTGGCCTCTCGTATCTTCGCTCGCTGCTTGCGTCAGCTTTCCCCGTTCGCTCTGGCTGCGATCGGTTCCGTGCTTAACACCGGGATGCGAAATCGTTTCAGGGACCACTACTGTCTTTGATAGCATGTCGCCCGTCCTTCCTGAGATCTCCACCAGTGTCTTTCTTCTCGTCGCTCTGGTCCATCTTGCGAGCAGTTGAGTTCGCGCGGAGATGATAAATACCTGCGAGAAACTCACTTCTCTGCTCGGGGATCGTCTCAGTGTCTTTGATCTCGTGCCGCATACTAAGTGAGTCCCGGTGAAATCGGTTCGCTCTGGCGAAACGAAAAGTTACAACAAATGTTCAGGGGTTCTAATGTTATGAAAAGCTAAAAGTCCCTTTAAATCATCCATCATATCAGGGAAAATTCACTTGTCGAACTAGACGTACGTCACACTCCACTAATGTCGCGGGGTGCTTTAATAAATTATAATGTTGAGAAGATGGTGTGAATCTTCCCGTGTTGTGTTAGTGAGTGGTCTGTAGGGTGTCTTGTTGTTTGGTGATGGCTTCTCTTGACTTAGGAGGTGTTCTGTGAAACCTGGCATTGCCCACGATACTACAGACTGCACTACACATCTGGAATACCACACTTAGATAAAATGTTCTCGGAAGCCTGGCATAGACGACTTCTACAATTTAATAACGTGATACCCGTTATTCCATTAGACGACACATTACAGTTCGCAATCAGTATACACGATATATACGCCAATGTTAGCCAGTATGAACGATTGGCACTTCAGAAATCCTGCTAGTGATTTCTAGTAACATATGTAATGAACTTTGGGCAGATAGCACACGTAAGACTGTCATCTACTTGTACATAACGACTTGGCTACGTGAGCCTCTGTTCACGGGCGAATACGCTTTCGTAGTTTATAGGACTGTCACCAGACAGGTCCCAAGCTATACTGTTCAAAAAAAGAAACGCAACTATTTTGGTGTTGCATTTATAAAAGATATTCGCTGATTGGACATCAGTCAACCTATCGACTGTGTCCACCTGGTCATTAACTTCTTGTGGTTACCTGAATTGTACTCACCTCATGATTCGTGAGGTCATGAAAGAGGTCAAGGTCAAAACAACATTTTTGACAATAACTCGTGACAGGTTCATGAGAATCCCGTGAAACGTACTGAACACAAAACTCTCTGACCATATAATTGAATGCCTATATAAGATTGACGGTCCTCGAATAAATTAAGTTGAAAATTCAATGCGCAAATATATCTCATCTCACTACAGAACAACGACTCATCGTCATTGGACGTTTACAGACTGGACAGTCACAAAGTGTAGTGGCCAGACAATTTAATGTGGTTAGAAGCACCATTAGTCGCCTTTGGAGGAGATTTCAAGAAACTGGCTCAGTGGCAGACCGGCCGCGCAGTGGAAGACCCAGAGTCACAGCTCCTGCCGAAGACCGCTTCATACGGCTGCGTCACCTCATGAATCGACTTGCATCTGCATCCTCCACAGTCCAGTCAATGTCAGCAGCTCGTCGAATTTCAGATCAAACGGTCAGGAACCGGCTGCACGACTCTGGTCTTTGGGCTAGAAGACCCTACAAAGGTCCTGTTCTTACGGACCGGCATCGCCAGAACCGACTTCAGTGGGCGAACCAACATCGTCAATGGACAGTTGGGAATGACTGCAGACGGGTTTGGTTTAGTGATGAATAATTTTTTGTGCTCCAGCGACACGATAGACGGAGAAGAGTTTACCGCAGAGTCCATGAGCGCTACGCCCAGAACAGCGTTGATGAGGCTCCTCCACATGGTGGTGGAGGTGTACTGATGTGAGGGGCGATCAACTTCACGGGAAGAAGTGACCTGGTGCAAATTGAAGGACGCCTGAATGCCCAACAATACGTCGCTGAAATTCTTCGTCCTCATGTTCTTCCACTTCTGGCTGCACGAGGGTCGATTTTTCAGCAGGATAACGCTCGACCTCATGTGGCACAACTCACCACCTAGTTCCTCGCTGACAACAACGTCCAGACCATTCCGTGGCCAGCCATGTTATCAGACATGAACCCCATAGAACACTTATGGGATGAACTCGACAGACGACTCCGCCAGCGAGACGTGGCTCCAGCCAATCTCCGACAGTTGTCTCTTGCACTGCGGGAAGAGTGGGCAGCCATCCCACAACAACAGATCCAACGGCTAATCGGATCCATGTCAAGGAGATGTCGTTCTCTGATAGGGGGCAGAGGAGGCCATACACCTTCCTGAAACGCAGGCCTCAGTCGCAAAGAATAAAAGTCCAAACCAAATTTAATGAACATCATTTCATTGTTAAAGTCTGAAAGTTTCTTAATGCCAAGATTGAAACATTAATTGCGTAAAATAAAATTTTGGTACAAGTTTGAAATGTGGTGTCCATTACCACTGCAATAATGTTGCGTCTCTTTTTTTGAACAGTATATTAGAAACCGTAGTGTCTATGAAGAGATTGTTCTTCTTGTATGTATGTATAACTGTTCTCCAACGAACGTACATGATGCAGTCAGTTACATAGCTCCTACCTTGAGCTTACATGAATCTATCAAACTTCAACATAATTCTCACGTTGAGATATACATAATCAATAATTGTTCCACATACATGAATAGAATGGCATGAGCCACACACAAACGCGCGCGCGCGCGCGCACACGCACACACACACACACACTCACACACACACACACACACACACACTCCCATCCAGAGGGCAGAACGCCTCTAGTTTGCTCAAAAGCGAAAATCGCACTGACTGTCCCTTTGGTCTACCAACGTCGTCAAAATAAATACACATTTGTTGTGAACAGTCGTTAACCCACGACTTCGTGAGCCGTCATGTCATGACTGTTTATGATCACTAATATGAGCCCTTCTCATTTGTGTTAAAACATCAACAATCATCATCAACAATGGTATGTGAACATGTACTCATAGTTGAGAGGGTGTTTCGAGGTGCAAAAACGTCGATACCAAAAATCCAATTATCCAATTTACTTTACACCCCAAAACAGTGCTCAACACAGATAAAAAGTTAGTGTGAGTTTTTCGTTATGTATGAGGAATTATGTCTGTTATAAGAAAATTATGAGTATGAGAGATTGTGTGTACATGTCTAAGAGAGATGCGAGTACGAGTTTTGGGAGAGATTGTGTTTACGTGTGTTAGAGTAGCGTGATTACAAGTTTGTGAGAGATTATGTGTACATGTGTAAGAGTGGCGTGAGTACACGTTTGGGAAGATTATGTGTTCATTATAAAAGTGACGCAAGTACAAGTATGAGAGAAATTATGTCATGTGTAAGAGTGGCGTGAGTACAGCTTTGGGAGAGATTGTGTGTTCATTGTAGGGTGGCTTAAGTACAAGTATGAGAGCGATTATGCGTACATGTGTAAGTGTGGCGTACAAGTATGAGAGAGATTATGTGTACATGTGTATTTGTGATTGTATGAATAGGGACTTAGGTTGTTTTTTTTTAGATCATGTGGAAGATAGTTCCAAAGATGATCAGCAGAGTAAGCTAAGCTTTTCTTGAATTAGGCACTTGTAATTTGTTAAGGCGTTAACTTCGTCTTTCATTGTATTTGAACATTGGCCACAAATATGTTGGAGCATTCTGTGACAGGATTTAGTGAACAAATTTAGCTTTGTTGAACAGAAGGCGCTTTCTTGGGGGCAGTATTTTGAGATCTTTATATAGATCTACAAACTGTGTTTGGAAGTTGTCAAAAACTAGACGCACTGCACGCTTTTGTAGTGAATGGAGTCTTTTTGTGTTGGCCATAGAGCAACCATCCCATATTGTGGTGCAATAGTCAAGGTTTGTTTGTATGTGAGATATATAGAACAATTTACGTGCATCTTCATCTAGGAAATGTTTGATTTTAACTAACTGGTAAACTTTCTGTGCTGTCTGCTTGGTCAGTGCATGTACATGTGAGTTCCAATATAAATGCTGATCAACTACTATACCTAGAGTTTAATGTTCATTAACGTTTTCAATTAGTGAGGTACCAATGTAGATCTGAAGTGTTGTTTTCTCTGAATTTTGTAATTTTTGTCGAGTTGATATTAACATGCATTTTGTTTTAATTATATTTATTAGCGTGCGATTTTCGTTGCTCCACTTAATCAGATGATCTGTATCTTTTTGTAACGATAGTTCGAGTATGTTACAACTTGTATCACTCTTGTAAACAGTACAGTCGTCTGCAAACAGGTCACAGGAGGAGTGCTTAATGTGTAGTGGAAAGTCAAAAGTAGAGGCAAAAAGTAGAGGACCAAGTATAGAACCCTGAGGAACGCCGGTATTTATTACGATTGGGTTTGAACATGAGTTATTGTAAGAAACTACATGTTTTCTGTCTGACAGGAATTATTTAATTATCGTCACTAGTTGAAGTTTTACTTTTGATGTTTCTAGTTTTCTAATTAAAATAGCGTGATCTATCATATCAAATGCGTTTTTTAAAGTTTACAAAAACTGCCCCACATATGTTATCGTTATTAATATTTAAGTGCCAGTTGTCAATCATCTTAGTTAGAGCTGTATGACATGAATGCTTCGGATTAAACCTAGACTGACTATCAATTAGCAAGTCGTTGTTAACTAGGTGTTGTAGTGTTATTTTATGTATATGTTTACCTAGTGGTTTGGATAGCGATGATATTAAGGAGATTGGCCTATAGTTACCAAGGTTATTATTGTCGGAAGAGCCAAGTTTTAAGAGAGGATATACCTTAGCGATTTGTAAAGTGCCACGGAAAGTAACTCCTTGCGATACATAGATTGTATATGTATGTTAGCGAAACACTAATAACTGGAGCCGTATAACACAGTATTCGAATACTGACTCCGTCAAGTCCTGATGAGTTATTATCTTTAAGGCTTAGAAGCTGATTCTGCATGAAATTAACTTCTGCTTTATACTTATTAGATACTTATGGATAAAATCATCTAAATACATAATTTTCGCCGTAAGGAACTTCGGTCGGTCGGTCGGTCGGTCATACTTTGCACACCGTCATTTGCGCACTTTTTTTATTTTCGAGAGAGTGCATTAACTTTCAAGCACAGGTAAGGGGGTATAACTGGTTGAAAGTTAGACAATAATTGTATTGTTTCCTTTTATATGTAATCTCGCTAAAATAGCAAAAGTGCGCAAATGAAGGTGTGCATGAACAGTGTGATTATGGAAAGAAGCCAACAACCCGATTGATAAACATTACATGAACTGCAGTTTCGTCAAACTTCAAACGTTGTTCTCAGAGGCAGTAAGTTGACCATGGCTTCTCAGAGGCAGTAAGTCGACCAGGGTGAGATTTTAAAAGATGCCCGAACAATTACGAGACGTGTTGTTATAAAAGAAATGTTAGTTATTTAGATCATTATAACTGCTCCACATCTCATTTAGGTAAGGTTACTCCATGTCTTCATATTTAATACATCCATATAATTTACTACAAATATCTAATGACGGTCGCCTGCAATGAAATGACCACAGTCTGTAATACATGTAACAGAAACAACACACTATAATTAATAGCCTGTCAATGTTGACGGGTTATTGCTAGTGTATGACAAGCGCTTAAGCGCCCCACACATTTTTGCGGCGATAACTAAAAGAAGTGGAAATATATATTACTGGACCTGTTTCTAGCTTTCTACTTGAGTCTCGCCGAATAGTTTTAAAGCCGTTTAGGGTAATTTCATCATCTGAATTTTTGAAGTTTTAACCACTTTCGGAAAGTCCAAAAACATGAAAATTTTTATTCAGAATTCGTGTAAGCTCAGGAAGTTTGTCTAATAATTGATAAATGTTCAGATGGAAAGCGAGGGAACAAGACAGATTTAGATGACAGACAAAGACAGAAACATATGACAGACAAAGGCAGATAAAGACAGACAATCGTAAAATCAAAGGACAGACAAAGAAAAAATATATTTAGAACAAACAAGGAAGGGAGACAAGGTGACAACACTGACCTACTCACCTCAACGTCCACTCTTTGTCTGATTTTTCTCTCTGTTCCTTCCTTGACAGAAACGGAAGTGGATGCAGAATTCATGCTACCTGCTACGTTCGTAACAGTACGAACTACCAGCTGAATTCACAATTTCTTTTATCCAATGAGAAAAGAGAAACACTCGCACTATCCTATCATTTGTTGCATGAACTCCATAAACGTCGGTAACCATTCACCGTTATAATTACATCCAACAACTTTGAAGTTTAGTTTGTGACAGTTTTATATCGACAACCGGTCATAGTTACAGTTACATCCTTCACAGCAAACATTGGAGTTTAGTATAGAACAGTTTTATGTCGACGACCGGTCATAGTTACAGTTACATCCAACATAGTGAACACTAGAGTTTAGTATAGAACAGTTTTATGTCGACGACCGGTCATAGTTACAGTTACATCCAACATAGCGAACACTAGAGTTTAGTATAGAACAGTTTTATGTCGACAACCGGTCATAGTTACAGTTACATCCAACATAGCGAACACTGGAGTTTAGTATAGGATAGTTTTATGTTGACGACCGGTCATAGTTACATCCAACATAGCGAACACTAGAGATTAGTATAGAACAGTTTTATGTCGACAACCGGTCATAGTTACAGTTACATCCAACATAGTGAACACTGGAGTTTAGTATAGAACAGTTTTATGTCGACAACCGGTCATAGTTACAGTTACATCCAACATAGTGAACACTGGAGATTAGTATAGAACATTTTTACGTCGACAACCGGTCGTAGTTACAGCTACATCCAACAAAGTGAACACTGGAGTTTAGTATAGAACATTTTTATGTCGACAACCGGTCGTAGTTACAGTTACATCCAACATAGTGAACACTAGAGTTTAGTATAGAACAGTTTTATGTCGACAACCGGTCATAGTTACAGTTACATCCAACATAGTGAACACTAGAGTTTAGTATAGAACAGTTTTATGTCGACGACCGGTCATAGTTACAGTTACATCCAACATAGCGAACACTGGAAATTAGTATGGAACAGTTTTATGTCGACAACAGGCTATAGTTACAGTTACATCCAACATAGCGAACATTGGAGATTAGTGTAGAACAGTTTTATGTCGACAACCGGTCATAGTTACAGTTACGTCCAACATAGCGAACACTGGAGTTTAGTACAGAACAGTTTTATGTTGATGACCGGTCATAGTTACAGTTATATCCAACATAGCGAACACTGGAGATTAGTATATCTCTTATATATATATATATATATATATATATATATATATATATATATATATATATATATATATATATATATATATATATATATATATATATATATATATATATATATATATATATATATATATTAGTATATCTCTTTTCCGGTCCTTATTTTCATTGTTTCTTATTTTTTATTTTTAATGTACTTTCGACTTCCGTTTTCCGGTTTAGTGGCAGCCATCTTGCTTCTGTGACTGGACATGTGACTGGACACAAGGGAGTTATTTTTCTCTTATTTTTATAGTTTCATGTTCTCTACTTAATTCTCATTTTCTTTCTTTCCCTCCTGTCTTGTTTGTATGTCCCTGACGAAGGCCTTGTGGCCGCAACGTAGGTTTTTCCTGTCATTTCTCCTTGTAAGACGTATTACTATTTGTTTTTTGTTTTTTTCCCCATTCCACTGAGATTAGTATAGAACAGTTTTATGTCGACAACAGGTTATAGTTACAGTTACATCCAACATAGCGAACACTGGAGTTTAGTATAGAACAGTTTTATGTTGACAACCGGTCATAGTTACAGTTACATCCAACATAGTGAACACTGGAGTTTAGTATAGAACAGTTTTATGTTGACGACCGGTCATAGTTACAGTTACATCCAACATAGCGAACACTGGAGTTTAGTATAGAACAGTTTTATGTTGACGACTGGTCATAGTTACAGTTACATCCAACATAGCGAACACTGGAGTTTAGTATAGGAAAGTTGTATTAGGTGGTTCCAAACGATGTCATCAAATGTTATCCATCTTTGATGTAACTAGGTGAGTTTAAAATGCACGATAGTTGAATAAATATATGACATTTGTGTTACTCTATCACGATTGTAATGTCATTTCATATGTCAGCTGAGA
Organism: Oreohelix idahoensis; assembly: GCA_024509875.1. Lineage (NCBI taxonomy): Eukaryota > Metazoa > Mollusca > Gastropoda > Stylommatophora > Oreohelicidae > Oreohelix > Oreohelix idahoensis. Next base: position 22,812 of record JAMPIV010013271.1, read on the forward strand.
AATAATAAAGTATGACAAATATAATGTTACTTTTCATGTCAGTGATTAGATGAGAAATAATAAAGTATGACAAATATAAACTATGACACGGGAAGTAATCAGCCATAACAAATCTGTCTCACAAAATTTACAACGCTTTTTTCAAGTGATAAGTGTAATGCCATACATCTGTAAAGTGCACTATTATATATCTGAGAAGTGTACTGTCATACATTTGTAAAGGGTACTGTCATACATCTGTAATAGCAGAGCCCAGCAACAAGCCGAGAAATTCAGGAGGCTGATAGATCACCCAATGCACCAGAGGATAAATGGACTTGGAAGGGGAAGACTGAAGCGAAGCAACTTTGTAGAGACAGTAAAAACAAAGATGAGAGCAGACCCCATAAATGCAATATCAACAGCTACGCCAATATGTACTGCACACAAGCTACCAATTTGGAAACAACAGTGCTTCCCTGAAATGATAGAAAATGTTCCTGGTATTGAGAGAAAGAACAGTCAAACTGAAACAGAAAGGAGAGTCCTAACCACAAAATATATAGAGAAACATTACCCAAGCAACACCTGGATCCATGCGTACACAGATGGATCAGTAACTAATGCAACAGAAGATGGGGGTGGGGGAGTCTTCCTGAGCTTAAGCAATGGCACACAAAAAAAGATAGCAGTCGCAACAGGGAAATTTTCAACTAACTTCAGAGCAGAGGCAGAGGCCATGAAAACTGCATCAGAAATTCTAATGACAGAAAAAAGCTCAGAGAGACCAGTAGTTATCTTCTCAGATGCGCTGTCAGTGATTACAACACTGAAAAGTCAAATAAATGCTGAACTGGATGACCTAAGAGTAACACTTCACAGACTATGTCAGCAATACAAAAGAGTTGTGATACAGTGGATCCCTTCTCACTGCAACATCCCTGGAAATGAAGAGGCTGCCAGATTGGCAAAGGAAGGGGGAAAACTTCCTCAGCTGGACACAAATATAACCTATGAGGAGTCCAAGAGTTTTATCAAGCGCAGATACAGGCACAAGTGGGAAGAAGAGCATCCAGCCCACACAAAAAATGATCCGTATTACCAGCTCAGCAGAAGTGAACAAGTGGTAATCTTCAGACTTCGCACTGGTCATAACAGATTGAGATACCATCTGTTCAACAAATTAAAGATAGGAACTACGGATGAGTGTGACTGTGGCACTGGTAAAGTGACTGCCGAACACCTGCTTCAGAGGTGCCCAACATATGAGGAGCGGAGAGGACGCATATGGCCATCACCAGTACCATTCCTGGAGAAGATCTACGGAGATATCAACAGCCTCAGGCTGACCACCGCTTTCTTTGAACTTATTCAAGTTGACATCTGAAGGTGAACGAAGAAGAAGAAGATACATCTGTAAAGTGTACTATCATACACCTGAGAAGTGTACTGTCATACATCTCTAAAGTGTATTGTCTTACATTTGTAAAGTGTACTATTATACACCTGAGAAGTGTACTGTCATACATCTATATGGTGTACTGTCATACATCTGTAAAGCGTACTATCATACACGTGAGAAGTGTACTATCATAAACGTGAGAAGTGTCCTGTCATACATCTATAAAGTGTATTGTCATACATCTGTAATGTGTACTATCATTCATCTGAGAAGTGTACTATCATACGTATGTAAAGTGTACTATCATACACCTGAGAAGTGTACTGTCATACATCTGTACAGTTTACTATTATACATCTCAGAAGTGTTCTGTCATACATCTGAGAAGTGTACTATCAGACATCTGTAAAGTGTACTATCATACACCTGAGAAGTGTACTGTCATACATCTGTAAAGTGTACTGTCATACATCTGTAAAGTGTACTGTCATACACCTGAGAGGTGTACTGTCATACATCTGTAAAGTTTACTATTATACATTTCAGAAGTGTTCTGTCATACATCTGAGATACGTACTGTGATGCATCTGAAAAGTGTTCTGTCATACATTAATGGAGTGTACTACCATACACCTGAGACGTGTACTGTCATACATCTGTAAAGTGTACTATCATACATCTGTAAGGGACCTAAGACGCGTCAACAGTGAGGAATGCAGTCAGCGACCCATAGCTTGACTGCTTGCGTGAGGGTCAGCGAACCAGATCTGACCAAGACCCTACTCCACCTCCAAGTGGTGGTCCTGGAAACAGGCTGCATCACTGGAGTCTGGCTGAGTTAGTTGGGATCGAAGAGGGAAGGCTAACCCGGTCCCAAAAATGCCGTGCTGAAGTCGGATGTGTCGGCCGAAAGGAGAAAATATCGCAGCTTCGCAGTAAACGGACACAACGCAACCAACGTCCTTTTCAGGATGAACAAAGAAGAAGAATAAAAAAAATACATCTGAGAAGTGTACTATTATACACCTGAGAAGTGTACTCTTATACATCTGAGAAGTGTACTATCATACATTGTAGGAGTGTACTATCATACATATGTAAAGTGTACTATCATACATCTGTAAAGTGTACTATCATACATCTGCAATGTGTACTATCATACATCTGTAAAGTGTACTATCATACATCTGCAATGTGTACTATCATACATCTGTAAAGTGTACTATTATACATCTGACAAGAGTACTATCATACATCTGAGAAGTGTATTATCATGCATCTGAGAAGTGTACTATTATAGATCTGAGAAGTGTACTATTATACATCTGAGAAGTGCAATATAATACACCTGAGAAGTGTACTATCATACATCTGAGAAGTATACTATCATGCATGTGAGAAATGTACTATCATACATCTGTGTTGATATAATCTTAGACCTAAGGGCCTTTTATATTTGGACATGCGACTTAATATAACCGACTAGATTGAACGGGACGCGCCTCGCCAAAACGAGGAGAAATGTTATGTTTAAAAATAAAAGTGTACTGTCTTACATCTGAGAAGTGTACTGTCATACATCTGAGAAGTGTACTGTGATACATCTGAGAAGTGTACTGTCATACATCTGAGAAGTGTACTGTCATACATCTGAGAAGTGTACTGTCATATATCTGAGAAGTGTACTGTCTTACATCTGAGAAGTGTACTATCTTACATCTGAGAAGTGTACTGTCATACATCTGAAAAGTGTACTGTCATACATATGAGAAGTGTACTGTCTTACATCTGAGAAGTGTACTGTCATACATCTGAGAAGTGTACTGTCATACATCTGAGAAGTGTACTATCTTACATCTGAGAAGTGTACTGTCATACATCTGAAAAGTGTACTGTCATACATATGAGAAGTGTACTGTCTTACATCTGAGAAGTGTACTGTCATACATCTGAGAAGTGTACTGTCTTACATCTGAGAAGTGTACTGTCATACATCTGAGAATTGTACTGTCATACATCTGAGAAGTGTACTGTCATAAATCTGAGATGTGTACTGCCTTACATCTGAGAAGTGTACTGTCATACATTTGAGAAGTGTACTGTCATACATTTGAGAAGTGTACTGTCATACATTTGAGAAGTGTACTGTCTTACATCTGAGAAGTGTACTGTCATACATCTGAGAAGTGTACTGTCTTACATCTGAGAAGTGTACTGTCATACATCTGAGAAGTGTACTGTCATACATCTGAGAAGTGTACTGTCATACATCTGAGTAGTGTACTGTCTTACATCTGAGAAGTGTACTGTCATACATCTGAGAAGTGTACTGTCATACATCTGAGAAGTGTACTGTCTTACATCTGAGAAGTGTACTGTCATACATCTGATAAGTGTACTGTCATACATCTGAGAAGTGTATGATGATGATAGGAAACTCTTTACAGAGCGATACAACAGGAAGCAATCTGATCATCAGAAGAAGTCCCCCCATCCGACAAGTGTTTCGGCCCGATTACTCCTTTACACTCGAACGGGGGCGGGCCCACTTGGGTCATGACTCCCAAGCGTCTCAGCTTCCTGTTGTCTTGTATCGAAAATGAACCCATTTCACTTATGGTAGCAACTTTAAAATCCACAACGCCAGCCGTGGGGGCAATTGTGAAAGTAAGAAAGAGAAGACAAATTATTCCGTTCGTTCCGTCGCCCTTCACAACTAAGGACACACACTGAGACACTAGCGCGCAGCCAACGAGCCTTAGCCCCTGCGCGCCGCAAGCCACTGAAATTCTGTACCTGACACACTCCCTATAGTATACATCGCCTGTTGCTCCAGAGTCGCAGCCCTTTCACTAGTACACTAAAAAACACTCAGCGTACTGTCATACATCTGAGAAGTGTACTGTCATACATCTGAGAAGTGTACTGTCATACATCTGAGAAGTGTACTGTCATACATCTGAGAAGTGTACTGTCATACATCTGAAAAGTGCACTGTCATACATCTGAGAAGTGTACTGTCATACATCTGAGAAGTGTACTGTCATACATCTGAAAAGTGCACTGTCATATATCTGAGAAGTGTACTGTCATACATCTGAGAAGTGTACTGTCATACATCTGAGAAGTGTACTGTCTTACATCTGAGAAGTGTACTGTCATACATTAGCGGAATGTACTGCCATAAATTAGTGGACTGTACTGCAATACATTAGCGGAGTGTACTGTCATACATCTGAGAAGTGTGCTGTCATACATTAGTGGAGTGTACTGCCATACATTAGTGGAATGTACTGTCATACATTAGGGTAGTGTACAGTCATACATTATGGGAGTGTACTGCCGTACATTAGTGGAGTGTACTGTCATACATTAGGGTAGTGTACTGTCATACATTAGAGGAGTGTACTGTCATACATTAGTGGAGTGTACTGTCATACATTAGTGGAGTGTACTGTCATACATTAGGGGAGTGTACTGTCATACATTAGTGGAGTGTACTGTCATACATTAGGGTAGTGTACTGTCATACATTAGTAGAGTGTACTGTCATACATTAGGGTAGTTTACTGTCATACATTAGTGGAGTGTACTGTCATACATTAGTGGAGTGTACTGTTATACATTAGTGGAGTGTACTGTCATACATTAGGGTAGTGTACTGTCATCCATTAGTGGAGTGTACTGTCATACATTAGGGTAGTTTACTGTCATACATTAGTGGAGTGTACTGTCATACATTAGGGTAGTTTACTGTCATACATTAGTGGAGTGTACTGTCATACATTAGGGTAGTTTACTGTCATACATTAGTGGAGTGTAATGTCATACATTAGGGTAGTGTACTGTCATACATTAGTGGAGTGTACTGTCATACATTAGGGTAGTTTACTGTCATACATTAGTGGAGTGTACTGTCATACATTAGGGTAGTTTACTGTCATACATTAGTGGAGTGTACTGTCATACATTAGTTGAGTGTACTACCGTACATTAGTGGAGTGTACTGTCATACATTAGGGTAGTGTACGGTCATACATTAGTGGAGTGTACTGCCGTACATTAGTGGAGTGTACTACCGTACATTAGTGGAGCATACTACCGTAAATTAGTGGAGTGTACTGTCATACATTAGTGGAGTGTACTGTCATACATTAGTGGAGTGTACTACCGTACATTAGTGGAGTGTACTACTGTACATTAGTGGAGTGTACTACCGTACATTAGTGGAGTGTACTACCGTACATTAGTGGAGTGTACTGTCATACATTAGGGTAGTTTACTGTCATACATTAGTGGAGTGTACTGTCATACATTAGGGTAGTTTACTGTCATACATTAGTGGAGTGTACTGTCATACATTAGTTGAGTGTACTACCGTACATTAGTGGAGTGTACTGTCATACATTAGGGTAGTGTACGGTCATACATTAGTGGAGTGTACTGCCGTACATTAGTGGAGTGTACTACTGTACATTAGTGGAGTGTACTACCGTACATTAGTGGAGCATACTACCGTAAATTAGTGGAATGTACTGTCATACATTAGTGGAGTGTACTGTCATACATTAGTGGAGTGTACTACCGTACATTAGTGGAGTGTACTACTGTACATTAGTGGAGTGTACTACCGTACATTAGTGGAGTGTACTACCGTACATTAGTGGAGTGTACTGTCATACATTAGGGTAGTGTACTGTCATACATTAGTGGAGTGTACTACCGTACATTAGTGGAGTGTACTACCGTACATTAGTGGAGTGTACTGTCATACATTAGTGGAGTGTACTGTCATACATTAGTGGAGTGTACTACCGTACATTAGTGGAGTGTACTACCGTACATTAGTGGAGTGTACTACCGTACATTAGTGGAATGTACTGTCATACATTAGTGGAGTGTACTGCCATACATTAGTGGAGTGTACTGTCATACATTAGTGGAGTGTACTACCGTACATTAGTGGAGTGTACTACCGTACATAGTGGAGTGTACTACCGTACATTAGTGGAGTGTACTACCGTACATTAGTGGAGTGTACTACCATACATTAGTGGAGTGTACTGCCATACATTAGTGAAGTGTACTGTCATACATTAGTGGAGTGTACTACCGTACATTAGTGGAGTGTACTGTCATACATTAGTAGAGTGTACTACCGTACATTAGTGGAGTGTACTACCATACATTAGTGGAGTGTACTACCGTACATTAGTGGAGTGTACTGTCATACATTAGTGGAGTGTACTGTCATACATTAGTGGAGTGTACTGTCATACATTAGTGGAGTGTACTGTCATACATTAGTGGAGTGTACTGTCATACATTAGTGGAGTGTACTGTCATACATTAGTGGAGTGTACTGTCATACATTAGTGGAGTGTACTGTCATACATTAGTGGAGTGTACTACCGTACATTAGTGGAGTGTACTGTCATACATTAGTGGAGTGTACTACCGTACATTAGTGGAGTGTACTGTCATACATTAGTGGAGTGTACTGTCATACATTAGTGGAGTGTACTGTCATACATTAGTGGAGTGTACTACCGTACATTAGTGGAGTGTACTGTCATACATTAGTGGAGTGTACTGTCATACATTATTGGAGTGTACTGTCATAAATTAGTGACTACGTACATTAGTGGTACTGTCATTACATTAGTGGCTACAAGTGTACTACCGTACATTAGTGGAGTGTACTGTCATACATTAGTGGAGTGTACTGTCATAACATTAGTGGAGTGTACTGTCGACAGCGAAAACAGTCGTCTAGGGCAGTGTTTCCCATCCTTTTTCGAGTCCCGACCCCCTTTTATAATAGCCAAGTAACCTGCGACCCCCCGCCACATTTGCATAAAAGGTTTTTTTAATAGGGTGAAGAAAACACATTAAAATAGATTTTTCAGAATATAATTCTAATATTTAATTAACCTAATATTTTATGCGATGGTTGTACTTGCATCTGGTAACCAGCTTCAAAATTCGCGGCTGAGTGTTTGTTAAATCCAACCTCATATCATCCTCAACATTCAGTCTGTTTCTTGCCTTTGTTTTGATATGAAGAAGCGTTGAAAATACACTTGAAAGGCAAGCATGGTGACATTTGGATACGACTGACACATAGTCCACCAGAACTGTCAACAATTTTTCATAAAACAAATTACGTGCCGAGGAATCGTTCCGCAGATCTAGAATTCATCCTGTACTTCACCGGGAAAGCTAAATACATTCAGGGAAGCAGAGAATGGGTTTCGTACCAGTGCAGCTTCTTCTTTTGTAAGCTCAGGGAAGTAACCGCTGAAATTCCTTTTCAAGGGATTCAAGGTGCCCAGTTATCTCCTCCTTCAGATTCTCATCCAGTTCACCTTCAGATTCCTCTACCACACTGCAGAGTTTTTCAAACATGGCAATGTTTCCAAGATTTACTTTCCGATGCCAGTTTTGCAGCTTGGATACAAATGCCTGAAGATTGTCTTGAAATTGGATAATGTGTGTTTCCTTTCTCTGAAGTTTCAGGTTCAGCTTATTTAGCTTGTCTAAAATGTCTGCTAAGTAAGCAACTCTTTTCTTCCAAGCTTCATCATTAAAGTTAGCTACAAGGACATGTTTCCCTTGTACTTCCAGGAACAACTTGATTTCATCATTCAACAAAAGACACGATTGACAACATTTCCTTTCGACAACCAACGTACAGCAATGTAGAAAAGAAGAACCTCGTGATCAGAATTCATGTCTTTACAAAGTTCTTTAAGCAGACGGGTGTTGAAGACTCCAGATTTGATGTAATTCACAATTTTGATGAGAGAATCAAGTACCTCTTGCAGAGCAGCTGGAAGAGTCTTACTGGCAAGAGCATATCGGGGAATCATGCAGTGAATGCCCTTTGCTTGGAGAGCAAATTCTTTCACTTTTGTCTGAAAGCCCGACTTTGACCCTAGCATAGCTGGTGCTTCATCTGTACAAACCCCACAGACGTTTTTCCACTGTAGTCCTCCAGTTTCAACAAAAGTATTTATCTTCTCGATAATATCTTCACCTTTTGTAGTAGTTTCAAGTGCACTACAAAACAGGAACTCTTCTTTGATGTCATCTGAATGAATATATTTCACGAAGACAAGCAACTGAGAACATGATTCATCAACTTGAAAAGAAAACAATGGAGAAACTTTGATTTCATTCAAAACCTGCTCTTTCTTGTCTACGGACATATCTGAAATGCGCATCTGTATAGTGTTATTGGACATAGATATTTGTCGCATCTTTATCTCGCTGGCTTCCCCAAGAATTAACTTCACCATCGTCAACATGCAGGGTGTGATGAGCTTTTCTCCAATCGTGTAAGCTTTTTTTTTGTTTGGCAATTTCCAATGCGACTTCATTTGATGCTTGCACTGCTGCTGTGCTCTGTTGCTGAAAACTTCCTGTAGGATCAAGTCTCTGACGTCTGAGTCCAGTTTCATGGCGTCGAAAGAATTCCAAATCCTTTTTAGTATGTTCTGAATGCTTTGTCTCTAAGTGACGTTTGAGTTTTGAAGGTTTCATAGATTCAGCACTGAGAACAACATTGCACAAAACGCATTGTGGCTTCTCTATGCCATTGCTGATCAAGGTGGTAAAGCCAAATTTTAGATAGGCTTCTGTATATTTACGTTTTTTTCTCCATGGGTACGGAGTTCTGAAAATATGCATACAAATTAATTCTTTTTCGCGACAAAAAAGAATTCTTTTTGTATTGTTATTATTTATTCGCGTTTCACGAATTTTATCAATTGTAATTGTCATGCCAGCATCTTCCAGCATAATCCACATCAAACCGAGAACAAACAAGAACATATAACCAATTTTTATCAGATCAAGAACGTTAAGGAAAATCCCCATTTGTCAGTAACAAAAGTATAAAAAGGGAACCCCAACACAACCCCAAGAATGCAGCATTACAAAAGCGCCAAGGCAGCACAGCGAGAAGAAAGACACGACGCTCACAACCTCAAGAGGACCTGGGAAGGGGAACCCCACGGGAAACTAACACGGTAGAATGCCTGACTGAATAAAGTATAGTTCTAAACTACTTTATGGGGAAGTCCTGGAGACAGGACAGTAATAATTAAAAAAAAAAAAATAAATGTTTATGTTTAGCGTTAGTCACTTGGCTCACTATTTTATTAAAATAATACACCTATTAATACTAATAATATAACAATAAAAATATAAATAAATAATTAGCCAAATAAATTGTTTTCCGTCGGGAAACGATAATAGCGATGCAGAAAGCCGACCGACAGCACGAACTGATGACATAACTAACACTCTTTAGATTTTAGAAAATGCAAGCAGCAGCTAATCCGCGCTCGACAGCGAGTGGCTGGTTTCCATTATGGCGCCAACTAAAGGTGGTTGACTATTGGCGAACTAAATTCGCGCCAGTTTGCATCAGACAGCCCATTGCGGACATTATTGAATTACATAATTGCAAAGATGGCGGCGTCAGAAAAACATACGGGGTGATCTTCAACTGCGTTAAGAGAGCAGCTCATTTTTATTCGACGGTCCGTATGCGACAGTCTGTTATTCAAACATAGAGACACCGATTAACAATGAATTTTGATATTGAATTTTGCATCATAGTGAATATTTTTTCAGTTTACTATTTGTTACAAAGAATTGTATTCCAATGATAACAATGCATTTGTATATTTTATTTTTAGGGAGTGGATCAAGGCCCGCCGCTGCGGAAATTTGAAAAAAATATTAAAGGCCCGCCACAGCAAATAATTAAAATAATATAAAATGTTTAATATGTAAAAACACGGCGGGCTTTTAATATTTTTTAAGTATCCGCCGCGGTGGATCTTAAGTCACTTCCTTTCATTTGTCAAAAAACAGTGTTACAAGAAGTGGTTGTTCGTCCATCACGGGTGATGAAGACCACTCTGTTCATCCAATTATTTAAGAATATGTTAGGTTAGTCTATGGGTACGAAGGTGACTGAAGAGCCCGATGCGGGCCTGGAAAGATCTTGGACAGTGTGGGCAGGGAATGTTTGCTTCATGTGAAGGTTTTATTTCACGGTCCTTTCTAGCTTGTCTCCGCTGTTCCGCGGCTGCTCTTCTGGATGATTCGCATGCCGCCGCACCCCCACGAAGAGATGCGCGCCAAGCAGTTCGGTCTTGCGCAGCAGCTTCCCATGTGTCTGGGTTTATGTCAAAGGCCTTCAATGACGTCTTTAACGTGTCTTTGAAGCGCTTCTTTTGGCCACCATGGGAGCGTTTACCCTTCTGTATCTCACCATAAAAGAGTATCTTTGGCAGTCGATGGTCTGGCATGCGGACTACATGACCTGCCCAGCGAATCTGTGATTGCATCAGAATAGTATCGATGCTAGGGATACCAGCTCTGTCAAGAACGGCGGTATCTGGGATCTTGTCTTGCCATTTGATGTTCATTACCTTCCTGAGACAGACTGTATGGAAGTGGTTTAGCTTCTTTACGTGGCGCCTGTATACAGTCCATGTTTCACATGCATATAGCAGCACTGGAAGCACCGCAGCTCTGTACACCTTCAGCTTTGTCTGTAGACTAATGCCACTTCGATGCCAAACGTTGGTGTATAGTCTGCCAAATGTGCTGCTGGCTTTGAAGATCCTGGTGTTCACCTCATCATCAATGACAATGTTCTGGGATAGTGTGCTACCAAGGTATGTGAATCTGTTCACAACATTCAGTTTCTCACCATTAACCTTGATGACTGGCTCAGTATAAACTGTGCCAGGAGCTGGTTGGTACATGATTTACAAGAAGTAGAATATTGCAGTGTAGCAATATTGAAATAAATATGTGTTGAAAACCTTCGTGGTAAAATTTCCTATTAAAATAATTGCAACTAAAAATAACCGCGGCGACCCCCCAGAAAACACTTAGCAACCCACTTGGGGGTCGCGACCCACAGGTTGGGAACACGGGGTCTAAGGCATTGTTCGCTACAAAAGAGTTCAGGCACTGTGGCGGGGAATATAAAACGAAGATCAGATGTTGTCTGTGGACAATGTCTGTGTGCAACGATATGTCGTGGCTTATCCTTCTGGGAACCAGGATAGTACAGGTGATAATTGCTTAATCTCTTCCGTCTAGACATTGTCTGTAATTATTACTCCACCTTAGTTGTAACTTATAAATTCGCCTATTTCTACATCTGTAGTGAAGCACGCATGCTGTACTATATAAAATGAGTGGATCGTGCGTTGCAGGGTTGGGGGGTGGGGGGGTGGTTTAATAGTCTAAGAGTATTGTCCCCTCAGGCGTTGCGTATGAGGTGACTCAGTGTGGGGTGTTTTTGACAAGCAGCTTCGTCAGGTATAATAAAACGCTATAGGAAACACACCTGTAAGAGCACGTGGTACAGATTCCCTGCATGGTGCCTAATTTCAGTTATGTCTTGTTCTGTATTACATACGGGACTAAATACGGGACATACTACGTAAGGAACTACATAAGTTACATACTACCAAGGAACTACATAAGTTACATACTACCAAGGGACTACATAAGTTACATACTACCAAGGAACTACATAAGTTACATACTACCAAGGGACTACATAAGTTACATACTACCAAGGAACTACATAAGTTACATACTACCAAGGGACTACATAAGTTACATACTACCAAGGAACTACATAAGTTACATACTACCAAGGGACTACATAAGTTACATACTACCAAGGAACTACATAAGTTACATACTACCAAGGGACTACATAAGTTACATACTACCAAGGGACTACATAAGTTACATACTACCAAGGGACTACATAAGTTACATACTACCAAGGGACTACATAAGTTACATACTACCAAGGGACTACATAAGTTACATACTACCAAGGGACTACATAAGTTACATACTACCAAGGGACTACATAAGTTACATACTACCAAGGAACTACATAAGTTACATACTACCAAGGGACTACATAAGTTACATACTACCAAGGGACTACATAAGTTATATACTACCAAGGGACTACATAAGTTACATACTACCAAGGGACTACATAAGTTATATACTACCAAGGGACTACATAAGTTATATACTACCAAGGGACTACATAAGTTACATACTACCAAGGGACTACATCTTCTTCTTCTTCTTCTCGTTCGCTGTTGTTTAGAAATGTCTACACAAGAAGTCCGGTTTTCTGGATGTATGTTGCTGTGGTTGAAAGTTCTTCAAGACTCCCAAACAGCTTTGTGTGGATGTGCGTCTCTGTGGGCCAATGTTCAGTTCGCAATTGACTAAGCATGTGGCAGTCTTGCAGGATGTGTTCGGCTGTCTGTGCTGCCTGTCCACACGTACATAGGGGTGATGGGACCAATCTCAGTCTGTATAAGTGACTGTTCAGTCTGTTGTGTCCTGTTCTCATACGGAACAGGATCACCTGTTTTGCTCGATCAAGATATTGATAGTTGTCTCTTTGTTGATCAATTTTCCTGATGGCCTTGATAAGGGTCTTCTTTTCCTGGAATGTGATTGTTTGTTCTTTTTGTTCCTGTGTTGCTCCCTCTTTTGCTAACATATCTGCTCTCTCATTTCCTGGTATGCCACAGTGTGATGGTATCCACTGTAGCACTACCCTTCTTTTGATATTTACTTCGCATAGGACTTTGTTTAATTCTGGCAGTTTATCACTGTTGAGGGCTTGCAGAACTGACATTGCATCGGTAAGGAATACAACCTGCTGACATTGGCTTATTGTGTTATTTATTATTCCTGCAGCAATGCTTATGGCCTGTACTTCAGCAGCATAGTTTGAACAGAATATTCCAGTAGGTGAACAGGTGGATTCATTTTCTTTGTCTGGATAGACCACATAAACTCCTGCGCCTCCGTTCTTCACTGCTCTGGTTGCAGATCCATCAGTATATACTTGGATCCATGCTTCTCTGGGGTATAGTTCTTCAATCATGTCACATGCTGCTATTTTCCTTTGGAGAGTATTTAGCTCTCCCATGGGGCAGGTGGTAGTTATGGAGGTCTTAATACTGAAATTTTGATGTTGTTCCCATGGGGTTGGGAGGAGTGTGGGAGTTATTTCCTTAGTGATGTCTGGTAGTTCATCCTTGTATGTTCTAATTAGTTTTTTGGACCGATGCACAAAACTGCTTCTCTTCAACCTCCCACTGGCTAAATCTCCAAATCTAGTTTTCATTGGATGTGCGGGCATGTTCTTGTACTTTTCTGCTTGGATCAGGGTCTTAGTGTCTCGACTGTATAATAAAGGTGGAATGCCTGTGATTTTTCCATTTCATTTATTGGTGTGGTCTTCATGGCACCCGTGATCAACCTAAGCGCTTGATTTTGTACTTTATCTAAGGCTTGTAGGTGTGATTTGGCTGCTGTAGACCATGCTGCTGATCCGTACTCTAATATAGGTCTTATTGCACCTGTATACACTTTCTTTAGTGTTGTTTCGTTAGCTCCCCAACTTGATCCAGCTATTTTCCTCAGTATGGAAAGTTTTCTTCTCGCTTTAGCCTCTGTTCTCTCGATGTGGTGCCTCCATGTCATTCTCTTATCTAATGTAATGCCCAAGTACACCGGTTCCTCATCTGTTTGGACATGTATATTTCCAAGTCGTATCTCTCCTGCTTTGTCTTTGTTGGAGAGCGTGAAAAGTGTTGTTGATGATTTTTCAGCGTTGATCTGCACCATCCATTTCTCTGCCCATGCTGCTATGTTGTCTGCTGCCCTTTGTATTCGCTTATTAGCGATAGTTAGATGTTCTTCTACACACCACACCACCAAGTCGTCAGCGTATAGGGCAGCTCTCACACCTTGTGGCAGATCGTGGATGAGGTCATTGATGAATACAAGGAACAGGGTGGGAGACAATACTGAGCCTTGAGGAACTCCATGTTTTAGGAGGATTTTCTTGCTGTTGTGACCTTCCATAGTGACTCTTGCTTTCCGATTGTGTAGGAACGACTGGATCCATTTTCTCATATTACCCTTGATTCCGTTCCTTTGCAGTTTTACTATTAACCCGTCTTTCCATACTTTGTCAAAAGCTTTTTGGAGATCTATCCATAGGGTAAAGACTTTTCTCTTTTCTTGGAAGGCATCTTCAACGATCTGTGACAGGTATGTGATTTGGTCTTCTGTGCTGCTGCACTCTCTAAACCCTGCTTGTTCTGGCACTAAAATTTTCTCGGATTCCAAGTACCATTTCAATCTTCTGTTGATCATCCTCTCCATTGTCTTACATACACAGCTTGTTAGGCTTATTGGTCTGTAGCTGGTGGCCTTCCTGTTGTCTTTTCCTTTCTTTATGATGGGACACATGAGCGCCTCTCTCCATATCTGTGGCACACTGCCTGTCATCCAACTGTAGTTGTATATTTGCAACAGTTTGCTCATTGCTGTATATCCTAGGTGTTTTAGCATTTCGTTGGTTATACCATCCGGGCCTGGTGATTTCCTGTCTTTAAGTTTCCACACGGCTGTTTTTAACTCGTCCATATTGAAAGGTTTGGACATAACGTCCGGACTGTTTCCATTAGTTCTAGTGTGGATTATTTCTTGACGAATGTCTCGTTGTCTGCGTAAATTGACGGAGATGTTACTTTCATTTCTGTAGGATTCCGCAAATATGTCTGCTGCTTGTTTGCCGGTATATAGTTTCCCTGCATCGTCTAGTGTAATGGTTTGTCGTTGAGAATTGTTATCGTCATTCAATTCAGAATGCCAGGTCTGGAGTAGAGGTGCTATGCCATCTTCTGGAGTAAAAGGTTGGAGGATCATTAGGGTTGTTTAGAAGGGTTAGGTTATTGTCGTCTTGCCAGTTTTCTATCTCTTCGCCCCCCTTTATCTAAGCTGGTTGTATCCCCAGGCTTTGGGAATGGCTGTGTGAAGTCTCCACCCGCTATGAAGTTGCCAATGGGGACATCTATGCCAAGTCATGTTCAGTGGTATGTCCATTAGGGGGGCATTAGAAGTTTAGGACATCCAGTTCCAGTGTTTTATGTTTTAGATGGATTACTTGGTATTCTGCACCTTCTTTCTATGTCTTGGATTCTATAGCGTTGAGGTTATTCCTTATCAGTGTTAGTATGCCACCCTTCTTCCGATCTTTTCTGTCACCTCTGAAGCATTTGATAGCCCCGTATCTTAAAATGTTTTCCTTACCTGTAGGTGGGTTTCTTGTATGCAGCATATGCTATTTCTTTCCGAAATATCGGGTATTCTCTAGTTCAGTCTTTTTGTTGTTTGACTCCCCCTCTGCATTCCAATGCTGACATTCAGAGGGGCCGTCGTCTTATCTGGTTGGCCAGTTACTTTCTCCTTCCGCCTCCTGGCTCCATTTGGCGGACTAAGGAGACCTCCAGTAGCTGAGGGTGGATTCTGTCGAGGCTCAGAATCCGGCACTGCTCCTGCCTGGAGGGACTTCACAGGGCGAGCACCATAACGATAATTTTTTGACATCTGTTGTGTAGACATATTAAACCAAAGCGGGTTGCATGGTACCATGGTTGCTGGTGCGCCTCCTGGCCTGGTACATCTGACTTCAGCACCTGTTTCTTAAGGCAGAGTGTGCTCATGCCTCCCCCTCTGGCTGGGGGATTTGATTTTGCCTTTACCTCGTTTGCTGTCCCATCTTGCCTCCCGCTGGGGTTGATACCCAACCTTCGGCAAGATTACTGGGTATAACGGGGTCCACCACGAGTAGGTGAGGTAGACTTGGGCAGGAGAGGCTAAGAGACATGTTGAGTCTTGTATTGCGCATCACTGCCCCATTTGGACCCCAAGGGACTACATAAGTTACATACTACCAAGGGACTACATAAGTTACATACTACCAAGGGACTACATAAGTTATATACTACCAAGGGACTACATAAGTTATATACTACCAAGGGACTACATAAGTTATATACTACCAAGGGACTACATAAGTTACATACTACCAAGGGACTACATAAGTTACATACTACCAAGGGACTACATAAGTTACATACTACCAAGGGACTACATAAGTTATATACTACCAAGGGACTACATAAGTTATATACTACCAAGGGACTACATAAGTTACATACTACCAAGGGACTACATAAGTTATATACTACCAAGGGACTACATAAGTTACATACTACCAAGGGACTACATAAGTTATATACTACCAAGGGACTACATAAGTTACATACTACCAAGGGACTACATAAGTTACATACTACCAAGGGACTACATAAGTTACATACTACCAAGGGACTACATAAGTTACATACTACCAAGGGACTACATAAGTTATATACTACCAAGGGACTACATAAGTTATATACTACCAAGGGATACATAAGTTATATACTACCAATGGACTACTTAAGTTACATACTATCAAGGAACTACATAAGTTACATACTACCAGGGACTACATAATTTATATACTACCAAGGGACTACATAAGTTATATAACTACCAAGGGACTACATAAGTTATATACTACCAAGGGACTACATAAGTTATATATACTACCAAGGGATTCTACATAAATGTTACATACTACCAAGGGACTACATACGTTATATTACTACCCAAGGGACTACATAAGTTACATACTACCAAGGGACTACATAAGTTATATATACCAAGGGACTAATAAGTTACATACTACCAAGGGATACATAAGTTACATACTACCCAAGGGACTACATAAGTTACATTACTACCAAGGGGGGACTACATAAGTTACATACTACCAAGGGACTACATAAGTTACATACTACCAAGGGACTACATAAGTTACATACTACCAAGGGGACTACATAAAGTTACATACTACCAAGGGACTACATAAGTTACATACTACCAAGGGACTACATAAGTTACATACTACCAAGGAACTACATAAGTTACATACTACCAAGGGACTACATAAGTTACATACTACCAAGGGACTACATAAGTTATATACTACCAAGGGACTACATAAGTTACATACTACCAAGGAACTACATAAGTTACATACTACCAAGGGACTACATAAGTTACATACTACCAAGGGACTACATAAGTTACATACTACCAAGGGACTACATAAGTTACATACTACCATGGGACTACATAAGTTACATACTTACCAAGGGACTACATAAGTTACATACTAACCAAGGGACTACATAAGTTACATACTACTAAGGGACTAGTTAGGTTACATACTACCAAGGGACTACATAAGTTACATACTACCAAGGGACTACATAAGTTACATACTACCAAGGGGACTACATACAGTTACATACTACCAGGGACTACATAAGTTATATACTACAAGGGACTACATAAGTTACACTAACTACCAAGGGACTACATTAAGTTATATACTACAAGGGACTACATAAGTTATACACTACCAAGGGACTACATAAGTTACATACTACAAGGGACTACATAAGTTATATCACTACCAAGGGGACTACATGAGTTACATAATACCAAGGGACTACATAAGTTACATAATACCAAGGGAAACTACATAAGTTTACATACTACCAAGGGGACTACATAAGTTACATACTACCAAGGGGACTACATAAGTTACATATACCAAGGGACACATAAGTTACATACTACCAAGGACTACATAAGTTACTTACTACCAAGGAACTACATACGTAAGTTACATACTTCCAAGGGACTACATAAGTTACATATACCAAAAGGACTACATAAGTTATATACTACCAAGGGACTACAATAAGTTACCATACTACCAAGGAACTACATATAAGTTACATACTACCAAGGGACTACATAAGTTACATACTACCAAGGGACTACAACTAAGTTACATACTACCAAGTGGACTACATAAGTTACACCCATACTACCAAGGGACTACATAAGTTACATACTACCAAGGGACTACATAAAGTTACATACTACCCAGGGACTACATAAGTTACATACTAACTAAGGGACTACATTAAGGTTATCATACTACCAAGGGACTAATAAGTTACATACTACCCAAGGTGTGGACTACATAAGTTTTACATACTACCAAGGGACTACATAAGTTACATTACTAACCAAGAACTACATAAAGTTACATACTACCAAGGGACTACATAAGTTACATACTACCAAGGAACTACAATAAGTTACATACTACCAAGGGACTACATAAGTTACATACTACCAAGGAACTACATAAGTTACATACTACCAAGGGACTACATAAGTTACATAACTACCAAGGAACTTACATAAGTTACATACTACCAAGGAAAACCTACATTAAGTTACATACTACTCAAGGGACTACATAAGTTACATACTACCAAGGACTACATAAGTTACATACTACCAAGGGACTACATAAGTTACATACTAACCAAGGGACTAATAAGTTACATACTAACCAAAGGGACTACATAAGTTACATACTACCAAGGGACTACATAGACGTAAACATACTACCAAGGAATACATAAGTTATATACTACCAAGGGACTACATAAGTTACATACTACCAAGGGACTACATAAGTTACATATACCAAGGGGACTACATAAGTTACATACCTACCAAGGGACTACATAAGTTTAGATACTACCAAGGAACTACATACGTTACATACTACCAAGGGACTACATAAGTTACATACTACCAAGGGACTACATAAGTTACATACTACCAAGGGACTACATAAGTTACATACTACCAAGGGACTCCATAAGTTACATACTACCACGGGACTACATAAGTTACATACTACCAGGAAAACTACATAAGTTACCTACATACCAAGCAAGGGACTACAATAAGTTACATACTACCAAGGGACTACATAAGTTACATATACCAAGGGACTACATAAGTTACATACTACCAAGGGGACTACATAAGTTATACATACTACCAAGGGGACTACATAAGTTACATACTACCAAGGGACTTACATAAGTTACATAACTTACCAAGGGACCTACATAAGTTACATACTACCAAGGGACTACATAAGTTACATACTACCAAGGGACTAACATTAAGTTACATACTACCAAGGGACTACATACAGTTACATACTTACCAAAGGGACTACATATAGTAGTTACCATTACTACCAAGGGACTACAATAAGTTACATCTACTACCAAGGGACTACATAAACATTTTTACATACTACCAGGGGACTACATAAGTTACATACTACCAAGGGACTACATAAGTTATATACTACCAAGGGACTACATAAGTTACATACTACCAAGGGACTACATAAGTTACAACATACCTATCCAAGGGACTACATAAGTTATATACCTACTTACCAAGGGACTTACATAAGTTACTTTACTACCAAAGGAACTACATAAAGTTACATACTTACCAAGGGACTACATAAGTTACATTACTACCAAGGGATACATAAGTTACATACTACCAAGGGACTACATAAGTTACATAACTACCAGGGACTACAATAAGTTACATACTACCAAGGGACTACATAAGTTACAAACTACCAATGGACTACATAAGTTACATACTACCAAGGGACTACATAAGTTACATAACTACCAAGGGACTACATAAGTTACATACTACCAAAGGAATACATAAGTTACATTACTTACAAGGGGACTACATAGTAGTTACATACCTACCATGGAACTACATAAGTTACATACTACCAAGGGACTACATAAGTTACAATACTACCAAGGGAACTACATAAGTTACATACTACCACTTGGGACTACATAAGTTACATACTACAGGAACTACATAAGTTACATACTACCAAGGAACTACATAAGCTACATACTACCAAGGGACTACATAAGTTACATACTACCAAGGGACTACATAAGTTACATACTACCAAGGGACTAACATAAGTTACATACTACCAAGGGACTACATAAGTTACATACTACCAAGGGACTACATAAGTTACATACTACCAAGGGACTACATAAGTTACATACTACCAAGGGACTACATAAGTTACATACTACCAAGGGACTACATAAGTTACATACTACCAAGGAACTACATAAGTTATATACTACTTACATAAGTTACATACTACCAAGGGACTACATAAGTTACATACTACCAAGGGACTACATAAGTTACATACTACCAAGGGACTACATAAGTTACATACTACCAAGGAACTACATAAGTTACATACTACCAAGGGACTACATAAGTTACATACTACCAAGGGACTACATAAGTTACATACTACCAAGGGACTACATAAGGACCACCTACGTAAGGGACTAAACATAGGGACATAGTACATAAGTTACATACTACCAAGGGACTACATAAGTTATATACTACCAAGGGACTACATAAGTTACATACTACCAAGGGACTACATAAGTTATATACTACCAAGGGACTACATAAGTTACATACTACGTAAGGAACTACATAAGTTACATACTACCAAGGGACTACATAAGTTACATACTACCAAGGAACTACATAAGTTTACATACTACCAAGGAAACTACATAAGTTATATACTACCAAGGGACTACATAAGTTACATACTACCAAGGAACTACATAAGTTACATACTACCAAGGGACTACATAAGTTACATACTACCAAGGAACTACATAAGTTATATACTACCAAGGGACTACATAAGTTACATACTACCAAGGAACTACATAAGTTATATACTACCAAGGGACTACATAAGTTACATACTACCAAGGAACTACATAAGTTATATACTACCAAGGGACTACATAAGTTACATACTACCAAGGGACTACATAAGTTATATACTACCAAGGAACTACATAAGTTATATACTACCAAGGGACTACATAAGTTATATACTACCAAGGAACTACATAAGTTATATACTACCAAGGGACTACATAAGTTACATACTACCAAGGGACTACATAAGTTACATACTACCAAGGGACTACATAAGTTACATACTACCAAGGGACTACATAAGTTACATACTACCAAGGGACTACATAAGTTATATACTACCAAGGGACTACATAAGTTACATACTACCAAGGGACTACATAAGTTACATACTACCAAGGGACTACATAAGTTATATACTACCAAGGGACTACATAAGTTACATACTACCAAGGGACTACATAAGTTACATACTACCAAGGGACTACATAAGTTATATACTACCAAGGGACTACATAAGTTACATACTACGTAAGGAACTACATAAGTTACATACTACCAAGGGACTACATAAGGACCACCTACGTAAGGGACTAAACATAGGGACATAGAGCATAAGGGACGAAACCAGTGGCGTAACTACCGACCAGGTGGACGGGGCATGTCCCATGGACCCCACCCAGGACCGGCTCTTCAGCGTTACGTCTACACTGGGCGCCGACTCGTGGGATACGGTAAAATGTTTTTTTTTAAATAATAAAGACATTACAATTTCAAAAGATCCAAAAAAAAAAAAAACTGAAAATCCTACAATAAATAATTATTTGTTTTTATTAAACTAAATATGTTCCTATATGACTACAGAACTTACATTTTCAGAAACAGCCCACAGAGCACTCATCTGTAGTTCAACACGAAACAGGCAAAAAAAAATTAGTTGCAGTAAATAAATATATTATGTTTTTGACACACGCTACAGTGAACATTACTTGTATCAAACTCTATAGCATGACACAGGCTACAGTGAACATTACTTGTATCAAACTCTATAGCATGACACAGGCTACAGTGAACATTACTTGTATCAAACTCTATAGCATGACACAGGCTACAGTGAACATTACTTGTATCAAACTCTATAGCATGACACAGGCTACAGTGAACATTACTTGTATCCCAAACTCTATAGCATGACACAGGTACAGTGAAACATTACTTGTATCCAAAACTCTATAGCATGACACAGGCTACAGTGAACATTACTTGTATCAAACTCTATAGCATGACACAGGCTACAGTGAACATTACTTGTATCAAACTCTATAGCATGACACAGGCTACAGTGAACATTACTTGTATCAAACTCTATAGCATGACACAGGCTACAGTGAACATTACTTGTATCAAACTCTATAGCATGAACAGGCTTACAGTGAACATTACTTGTATCAAACTCTATAGCATGACACAGGCTACAGTGAACATTACTTGTATCAAACTCGTATATAGCATGACACAGGCTACAGTGTGAACATTACTTGTATCAAACTCTATAGCATGACACAGGCTACAGTGAACATTACTTGTATCAAACTCTATAGCATGACACAGGCTACAGTGAACATTACTTGTATCAAACTCTATAGCATGACACAGGCTACAGTGAACATTACTTGTATCAAACTCTATAGCATGACACAGGCTACAGTGAACATTACTTGTATCAAACTCTATAGCATGGGGACACAGGCTACAGTGAAGAAACATTACTTGTATCAAACTCTATAGCATGACCACAGGCTACAGGTGAACATTACTTGTATCAAACTCTATAGCAATGGACACAAAGGCTACAGTGAACATTACTTGTATCAAACTCTCTATAGCATGACACAGGCTACAGTGAAACATTAACTTGTATCAAGAAAACTCTATAGCATGAACAGGCTACAGTGAACATTACTTGTATCAAACTCTTATAGCATGACGCACAGGCTACAGTGAACATTACTTGTATCAAACTCTATAGCATGACACAGGCTACAGTGAACATTACTTGTATTCCAAACTCTATAGCATGACACAGGCTACAGTGAAACATTACTTGTATCAAACTCTATAGCATGACACAGGCTACAGTGAACCATTACTTGTATCAAAACTCTATAGCATGACACAGGCTACAGTGAAACATTACTTGTAATCAAAATCTATAGCATGACACAGGCTACAGTGAACATTACTGTGTATCAAATCTCTATAGCATGACACAGGCTACAGTGAACATTACTTGTATCAAACTCTATAGCATAGGACACAGGCTACAGTGAACATTACTTGTATCAAACTCTATAGCATGACACAGGCTACAGTGAACATTAACTTGTATTCAAACTCTATAGCATGACACAGGCTACAGTGAACATTACTTGTATCAAACTCTATAGCATGACACAGGCTACAGTGAACATTACTTGTATCAAACTCTATAGCATGACACAGGCTACAGTGAACATTACTTGTATCAAACTCTATAGCATGACACAGGCTACAGTGAACATTACTTGTATCAAACTCTATAGCATGACACAGGCTACAGTGAACATTACTTGTATCAAACTCTATAGCATGACACAGGCTACAGTGAACATTACTTGTATCAAACTCTATAGCATGACACAGGCTACAGTGAACATTACTTGTATCAAACTCTATAGCATGACACAGGCTACAGTGAACATTACTTGTATCAAACTCTATAGAATGACACTCTACAGTGAACATTACTTGTATCAAACTCTATAGCATGACACTCTACAGTGAACATTACTTGTATCAAACTCTATAGCATGACACAGGCTACAGTGAACATTACTTGTATCAAACTCTATAGCATGACACAGGCTACAGTGAACATTACTTGTATCAAACTCTATAGCATGACACAGGCTACAGTGAACATTACTTGTATCAAACTCTATAGCATGACACTCTACAGTGAACATTACTTGTATCAAATTCTATAGCATGACACTCAACAGTGAACATTACTTGTATCAAATTCTATAGCATGACACTCAACAGTGAACATTACTTGTATCAAACTCTATAGCATGACACTCTACAGTGAACATTACTTGTATCAAACTCTATAGCATGACACTCTACAGTGAACATTACTTGTATCAAACTCTATAGCATGACACTCTACAGTGAACATTACTTGTATCAAACTCTATAGCATGACACAGGCTACAGTGAACATTACTTGTATCAAACTCTATAGAATGACACTCTACAGTGAACATTACTTGTATCAAACTCTATAGCATGACACTCTACTGTGAACTTTACTTATATCAAACTCTATAGCATGACACTCTACAGTGAACATTACCTGTATCAAACTCTATAGCTTGACACTCTACAGTGAACATTACTTGTATCACACTCTATAGCATGACACTCTACAGTGAACATTACTTGTATCAAACTCTATAGCATGACACAGGCTACAGTGAACATTACTTGTATCAAACTCTATAGCATGACACTCTACAGTGAACATTACTTGTATCAAACTCTATAGCATGACACTCTACAGTGAACATTACTTGTATCAAACTCTATAGCATGACACTCTACAGTGAACATTACTTGTATCAAACTCTATAGCATGTCACAGGCTACAGTGAACATTACTTGTATCAAACTCTATAGCATGACACTCTACAGTGAACATTACTTGTATCAAACTCTATAGCATGACACTCTACAGTGAACATTACTTGTATCAAACTCTATAGCATGACACTCTACAGTGAACATTACTTGTATCAAACTCTATAGCATGACACTCAGTCTTGTAAGAGCACATACAGTACTGCACCGGGGGGAGAGAAGCATCACGGGAAATTACAACGCCTAGAAACATCCTTAGGGCCGGGTTCTGGACCCAGCACCGACTGAGTTACGTCAAGTAGTGATCTAAAGGGGCCCTGCCCTTTGTATGAGATTTAGGCGTTCCTGTCTTAAACGTCTTATTATGTCTCAGTTCTTTTTTTCTCAGTTTCTTCTGTGTTACACTGTGACGATAAGTTGTGCTATCTCAAGTCCACTCAACCAGGTTTGCATTACTTTCCCGTGCGAGTGATATTTTCTTATTTTTCCTCTCGAGTGTGGTCTTGACCAGCTCTGATTCGCTGGTCCTGACGCAGGCAGTCAAGCTAAATTGGGGTTTGTGTTGGTGTGTTATTATGAGTAGGTGATATTGATATAAGTTATTGAGTAAAAATAATTGTTGAATTAACAACATATAATTAAATTATTGACTACGTAAGTACATTATTGAATTAACATGGCGACTTTGTGATATGTGATGAAGATTAGTAGAGAATTTAATACAAAAGGGAAGCACGTAGAGAATTGCTTACGAGTTGATTGACCCAGGTAGTCATATACTTGTATATAGTTAACATGTCTACCTTAGAGTATTTATGTGTGTGGGAAGTCGATATGGTTTCGAGGGTGACTTTTTAAAAGCATTTGCTATGAGAAGTTTGGCTAGATTAAAATTTGATAAAATAGGAAAATTGCCTAATGATGTAGAATGGGAAGCGGAGATTAGGCGTCTTGAGGAATTAGAAGAAAAGAAAAGTATGGTTGCGTCGGAGGAGAAGAAAATGCAACAGGATTCAGTGGATGTAAATAAGGTGATACGAGATGTGGAGAATTTTGACGAGAAGTGTGAAGTGTTAGAGACTTGACTATACTAGATCCAGCATCTAGTGGTTGGAGTGAAGTGTTAGAGACTTGGCTATACTAGGTACAGCATCGAGAGGTGGGAGTGAAGTGTTAGAGACATGATTATACTAGGTCCAGCATTGAGAGGTGGGAGTGAAGTGTTAGAGACTTGACTATACTACGTACAGCATCGAGAGGTGGGAGTGAAGTGTTAGAGACTTGACTATACTAGGTCTAGCATCTAGAGGTGGGAGTGAAGTGTTAGAGACTTGACTATACTAGGTACAGCATCGAGAGGTGGAGTGAAGTGTTAGAGACTTGACTATACTAGGTCCAGCATCGAGAACTGAGAGTGAAGTGTTAGAGACTTGACTATACTAGGTCTAGCATCGAGAGGTGGGAGTGAAGTGTTAGACACTTGACTATACTAGGTCCAGCATCGAGAGGTGGGAGTGAAGTGTTAGAGACTTGACTATACTAGGTCTAGCATCGAGAGGTGGGAGTGAAGTGTTAGAGACTTGACTATACTAGGTCCAGCATCGAGAGGTTGGAGTGAAGTGTTAGAGACTTGACTAAACTAGGTCTAGCGTCTAGAAGTGGGAGTGAAGTGTTAGAGACTTGAATATACTAGGTCCAGCATCTAGAGATGGGAGTGAAGTGTTAGTGATTTGACTATACTAGGTACAGCATCGAGAGGGGGAGTGAAGTGTTAGAGACTTGACTATACTAGGTACAGCGTTGAGAGGTGGGAGAGAAGTGTTAGAGACTTGGCTATATTAGATCCAGCATCTAGTGGTTAGAGTGAAGTGTTAGAGACTTGGCTTTACTGGGTACAGCATCGATACGTGGGAGTGAAGTGTTAGAGACATGACTATACTAGGTCCAGCATCGAGAGGTGGGAGTGAAGTGTTAGAGACTTGACTATACTAGGTCCAGCATCGAGAGGTGGGAGTGAAGTGTTAGAGACTTGACTATACTAGGTCTAGCATCTAGAGGTGGGAGTGAAGTGTTAGAGACTTGACTATACTAGGTCCAGCATTGAGCGGTGGAGTGAAGTGTTAGAGTCTTGACTATACTAGGTCTAGCCTCTAGACGTGGGATTGAAGTGTTAGAGACTTGACTATACTAGGTCCAGCATCTAGAGGTGGGAGTAAATTGTTAGAGATATGACTATACTAGGTACAGCATCGAGAGGCGGAGTGAAGTGTTAGAGACTTGACTATACTAGGTCTAGCATCTAGAGGTGGGAGTGAAGTATGACAGACTTGATTATACTAGGTCCAGCATCGAGAGGTGAGAGTGAAGTTTTAGAGACTTGACTATACTAGGTACAGCATCGAGAGGTGGGAGTGAAGTGTTAGAGACTTGACTATACTAGGTCCAGCATCGAGAGGTGGGAGTGAAGTGTTAGAGACTTGACTATACTATATACAGCATCGAGAGGTGGGAGTAAAGTGTAAGAGACTTGACTATACTATGTACATCATCGATAGGTGGGAGTGAAGTGTTAGAGACTTGACTATACTAGGTCCAGCATCTAGATGTGGGAGTGAAGGGTTAGAGACTTGACTATACTAGTTCCAACATCGAGAGGTGGGATTGAAGGGTTAGAGACTTGACTATATTAGGTACAGCATCTAGAGGTGGGAGTAAACGTTTAGAGACTTCACCATACTAGGTACAGCATCGAGAGGTAGGAGTGAAGGGTTAGAGATTTCACCACACTAGGTACAGCATCGAGAGGTGGGAGTGAAGGGTTAGAGACTTCACCATACTAGGTACATCATCTAGAAGTGGTAGTGAAGGGTTAGAGACTTTACCATACTACGTACAGCATCTAGAGGTAGGAGTGAAGGGTTAGAGACTTCACCATACTAGCTACAGCATCGAGAGGTACGGTGACCAGTTCCCTGCCAGAGATGAGTATAGGAGAGATAAAAAAGCTTAATTAAATTAATAGTAATTGACGAATGGACAGTAGAGTGGTAGAGTGGTAGAGTGGGATGGAAGGCTGCTTATACGTTGTTCATGGCTCCAACAAAAACCTGTCAGGTTCCCAGCAATAAGAAACTTCTCAGACTACAACCTGGAATGGGTTATCTTAGAAAAGAAGAACCTTACTGTGCAGAAAATCTAGAAGAAAATAATATAGAGCATTTCCTACTAACATCTAAGAAGTATCAACAGCAGAGAATACCAACATTAGATTATTTACATAACTGTAAAAAAAGAATTGAGAATAGACAGACCTAGCCAAATACTCATTGTAGTGAAACAGTATATAACAATAATACAAATTAATAAAACTTGAAATGAATAAAAGTGGGACGTGGGTCCAATTCCGCCACATTTTCTATCGATCCGGTTGACAATTAAATCACACACATCGATACGGCCTTAAAGAAAAAAGTTCAGAGATTTGTAATTATTAAGGATAAAATTAATATGTTGCTACACGCAGACATATATCCATTGATTTGAGGAGATATAGGTGTCTGTAGTAAAGCCAGTGTTTGTCTACAATTTTTCACTTATATTGAACGCCGCATAACTTACTACGTCACCGGTCACTAATGACGTAATGTATCACGAGCTTTTTTATTCTAACTGTCAGCCGTCTTGGCCTTTCGTATTTTTCAGTCGTCCAGAGTAGACGTATTTTTTTCAAGCTCCCAAGATAGCGGAGACTTATATTCTGATGTTTCAGTGGTATATTAGTTCGGAGGCCACCACGTACTTGATATTATGAAGAATGGTACTGTAGAAGGCACTGTTTAGAAGTCAGTGTAGAAGTGTATATATATAGTTGCGATAAGTGGTGTCAGATGACAATTGTTAATGTTGTCTTCTTGATGACATCAGCAAACGTTGGACATCATCAGGATGGATGTAGATGGGCTATATTATGTGCGCTGTTAGAGGCAAACAGCATAGTCGGGCTTACAGGTGGCCAACATGGTGTGTGGGTATATAGACAAGTCAATGGACGCGAATGCGTGTAGTCCTAATATATTATAATGATGATCACACACACCAAAAATACATCTAATATTCAGGAAATGTTGAAACGGCTGTGGTACAGTTGTTTACGATTTATTACCCCACAGTAATAAGGACATCACTGATACACTGCCAATAGGACACGGTTTAAGCACATCGTGTAAATCACAATAGTTCAATACATCCAATAGATTAATGACTCTTCTAAGCAAACTGCCGGCATCGCAGTGCTAATAATATATCAATGGCTCCTCTAAGCAAACTGCAGGCATCGCAGTATAAAAATATCTCAATGGCTCCTCTAAGCAAACTGCAGGCATCGCAGTGCTAATAATATCTCAATTGCTCCTCTAAGATAACTGCTGGCATTGCAGTATAATAATATCTCAATGGCTCCTCTAAGCAAACTGCAGGCATCGCAGTGCTAATAATATCTCAATGGCTCCTCTAAGCAAACTGCAGGCATCGAAGTATAATAATATCTCAATGGCTCCTCTAAGCAAACTGCAGGCATGGAAGTGCTAATAATATCTCAATGGCTCCTCTAAGCAAACTGCAGGCATCGCAGTATAATAATAAATGTTCTCTTTACTTCTTTGATACACGAACCTTAAGATTTTTTCGAATAATGGGTTTGCATCGAATATTTATAAACGGCATTATATCGTATTACATTGCCACTTACTATAAGATGCCTATGATTGAGATGTATGGACTGAAGACGAATTACTATGAAGTACTACATTTTCAATGCCACGTATAATCTTGATTGTCTGAAGGAACCAGTTTTATGACAATAAACTTCTTGCCATGTTTTTCCTGTAGACCTACAATATTGCCGGCTCATGTTATGCCTACGTTGTCGTCCTGTATGACTGCCCATTACCATTCATGTTACATAGCATGATGTTCTCGACAAGTTTGATAGACTGTATTTAATAGCATTCTAAGTTCTGCAACAGTTTTCATGGCGTACAGTATGGTTTGGAGCGATTTCGTCTCAGACAAGGTCATTTGGACACATGCGTGTAGTGTCTCCTTAAATGTTCATGTTCTAAATTGCCAATTTTGAGATTACCTGACGCTCGTTTTCCATTTACCCTCAGAGTGGACGCGTCAAATACAGGAATTGGTGGAACATTGATGCAAGAGTTTGATGGCTACATGCACCCAACGATGTACGCGTATGTAAGCCGAAAGTTATCGCCCACAGAGCAGCGGTATCCCATTGTGGAGAGGGAGCTGCTAGCGATAGTCTTCTGCTTTACCAAATTGCAACGGTACCTGATGGGAGCACGTTTCACCTTGGAGACTGACCAGAAAGCATTGTCATATCTTAAAACAGCACGATTCCGCAACGAAAGGGCCGCTAGAGCCTCGCTCGCACTTCAACCCTATGACTACAACATAAAGGCAATTAATGGGGGCCAAAATGTCTTGGCTGATGTGTTGTCCGGGAGCCGCGGTAGCATAGTGGTTAGTGCACTGGCTTCCTAGCTCAGTGGTCTATGGTTCGATCCACATATGAGGTGGGATTTTTTTAGGCCACAAACGGCTCCTGGGTCAACCCAGCCCCAAATGGGTACCAGAGCAACTCTGGGAAGGATAAGGCGGCCGGCGTGATGCTGACCAATTCACCCCTAATGTGTCGAAGGTCAAGAAAATATGGGCCTAACACCATATTCCCAATATGCCTCAATGGGCGTGTAACGGGATCCTTTACTTTTTTGATGTGTTGTCCAGGTGCATAAAACACCCGATATCACCTGTCGACTCTACGAATACAGGTGACGCACAGATTTTCATCTGATCAATATACATACGAGTACTTCATGATGTCCTGATCAAGAAACTATTACGTATGTGATGACGTGTTCGTATGATATTATGACATTGTCACAGCAACTACGGTGACGAAGAATATTTTGACATTTTGAACGCTAACTATGCTGAAAACTAGTCTACATGGTTGCATTTATAAAGAAAGAAACATGGCTGATATGAATGAGCGGTTCATTTGTTGAGGTTTTGACATAAATTTATGTCACACTCACACTAGACTTTACATCATTTAGTGGCTAATATGCCATACTATTGTTTATTGATACAACACATAAGCATAGTCTTATCTATTGCTTACACTAATGTGTTACATACAGGATTACCTTGCGTCTCTTACCATTAATATGTTACATTCTTGACATATAATTCTAAAGTACACATAATGTTATTCATTTGACAAATGTCGCAGTCATACACTTTAATGGTTGTTTGTTTGATTCATGTCATCTATTAACTCTATTACATAATTGAAGTAATTTTAATGCTTTGCATTATGAGACTAAGTGACTAATGTTACCTGACGGGACAGTTAGATGTTTTGGACGGTGTGCGGTATGATAGTGCCTGGACTGATATAATCATTTCTTTTACATGTTGACTGATTTTGCTATCGTTACGTCACATTGTTGTCAAATGATTTGTATCCTTTGTAGTCGATGTTAGTAATTTTGTTACTGATGTCCACACCTTGAGTTGCCTACTCTGGAGCACAAACCTGGGAGCTATACTATTTCATACTAACAGTGAAACTTGATGATACCATATTTTCACGCCAGTGAATTTTGAACTCACACCACGTAAATAATGCAAACTTCGTTTCCATTATTTGACGGGGTGGGGGGAGTAAATGTTATTACTAAAGTTCATAACATGTATGTCGATATCAATTCAGTTCGACATGTAGTTTATTTGTTTACGTACGGTGACCCTGGTTACAGGAAGTACGTCATTGCTTGTTTGGGTTCAGTGAGCAGACGATTGAGTCGCTCGTGCTTAACGTCTGCGATCTATTGCCGGCATTATTCGCTGTGTGTCTTTTCAAGGCGTTGGACGTATGTGTTCTAAGCTCCTGAGTGTTATAAGATTTATTGGTCATATTCCTATGTATTCCATCTCTGGATCATCCATACGCCTCCGCGCGATGATGCCAGTATTTGTGTAAGAGGAATTATGCTGTACAAGATGAAAGTGAGTTGTGAATTATAATAAAATTGTATGAAGATGTCCTCGACATTGTTCCAGTTACAAGACTGTACAGCGACGCTAGAGACTGTCTAGTTGATGCTATAACATAATATGCAGATCACTAATATCTGTATTGGAGCTACGTGATGTTGATTAAATGTTGATTTGAATCGTCCAACCTGGCCTTTGCAGTACCATCTATGTTGGAGGAGACGGCTGTGTTCGGGGACTGAGTGACATACCCCTATCGGCACTTGATCTAAATCAGTGTACGATTCTATGTACAAATATCAAATATAAGAAGAACCTGCGAACCCCGACCCAACCGTAACAATAACTTATACGAGTATCTCATGTACATTAATGACACAATCTTATCATTTAGTTACAAATATACCTTATATCTCTTGTACATTAATGACACAATCTTCTCATTTAGTTACAAATATAACATATCTGATGTACATTAATGACACAATCTTCTCATTTAGTCAAAAACATGCAGGGGTACGCGGCAGTGAAAGGGATAGACTCTTAGGTGACATCAGAATCAGATGAGACCAAGTAGTATTCTCAAGCACTGCAGAGCCACTGATAACACATATGGTGACTTTCTGCTAAATCGAGCCACCTTGGAACAAGTCAATAAAGCAGAACCAACCTTGAGGCTGTCTGTTCCAGAGCAGATTCCAGAAGACAGTGGTTGTTCCAAATCACCCAAGGCGATCAGAAAGGAGACGTCGTCGACCCATCAGATTTGAACCCTGCTCATAACTTGCTGGGGAGGAACTGTAGTGTTTGTTTTTTTATGCAGAATGAAACCGTTCAAATAGTCACTTAACTACACTCGGAAGTTGACATTGGTGCATGCGTAATGGTCAGCATTGGTCAACCGTTTTGTGTTCTTGTCGGATTAGACTCTCAGCCAGTCAAGTTTCATCTGTGACTTAGTCCCCGTCTATTTCAGGTTTAGATCTTAACATAACACAACAACTCTTAGACCATACGTCCTTTTTGGTGATTTATATAAGAAATATGTGAAGTTATTACGGTATTACTTTGTCTAGTGTAATGTTTTATTAATCTGTTTATTGATGTAGGTCTCAATACCTCCCATATTTCAATTAGATATAAAAATTCAGGTACTCGTATAAATTAATCATGACTTGAAACTACAAGATTATAAATGTAATACAGCAATAGGTCACAGGGATACATAGAAATGATAGAGAGAACGAAGCAAGGGCGGACTGACTGATCTGGGCCCCCAGGGCAGTAAGGATCATTGGCCCCTGACCGTTATTGTAACATCAGTTGATTAAGCTAGATGAGGCCTATGGGAGAGTGAAGCCTTATTGATATTGGCTATTTCAGGTGGTTTCCATAGAGATTATCTTACAATGACATCTTGATGTAACAACACCTCAAATACTGAAACAAAAACTCATGTTTTACGCGAATATATGCCTTGCCTATGAAACTGACAATGAAGATATAATAGAATGTATTTACTCAGCATCCTGTTTTTTGTTGTTGTCGGCTGCCTGGAGCATGAGTCACGTCTGTTGTTGTTGTTGTTACTGAAGGGGCAGCATCGCCGTGTCACATAATAATAGTTATTGCACCTGTCTTGTCTTACACAGGTGAGGTCATAATTCAGCTCTATTTTAGTGTAATATTTTTCTGGTTAAAGTTTTACAACGCGGCTGAAATAAGTACACTAAGCAACATTAAGAACACACCTTGTTGAAGACTTGCCTCTTATTATTATAATTATTATTATTATTATTTTGTTAAAAGATGTCGGCACACCATAACCACACATGACATCACAAAAATGCACAATTTTTATTTTGTTTTCACATATTTTATTTATTCCTACTTTCATGATTAATAATATCATACATATATTTTCGTATATTCATTTTTTTAAAGTTTAGTATTTTTTATCTTGTGACTTCTATTACTATATTGTTTTTGGTGTACATCTACCCAAACTAGTGTCTAGTTTTTAATTAAGTGTCGAGTTTCTCTGTGGATCTTCACGCCATTTCTGTCTGCTGTACCAGACTTACAGTACAGACTGTAATTTACAGCTTGTATCATTTTTAATTACATTTAGATTATTTCTCACTTTCTTTCATAAAAACAGAATAACCAGATGCCGATCACATCACCCCTAGTATGCCGACGGTCAAGATAATATGGGCCTAACACCATATTCCCAATATGCCTCAATGGGCGTGTAACGGGTTCCTTTACTTTTACCTTTACATCACACAAGTTATCAAACCGAACATATAAAACAGGATATCACACATGTCACATCACACAAGTTATCAAACGGAACACATCACACAAGAATATACTTGAATTATCACACTAGTTGAGCTACTAATAATATTGTTATCGCACAACGTCACACAAAGTGCCTCACAGCTTATCACACTTGTCAAATCACACAAGTTATCACACTACTAATATTGTAATGACACAATGTCACACAAATTGTCACACTACTTATAATATTGTTATCACACAACGTGACACAAATTATCACACTACTAGTAATATTGTTATCACACAAAGTCAAACAAATTATCACACTACTAATAATATTGTTATCACACAACGTCACACAAATTATAACACTGCTAGTAATATTGTTATCACACAACGTCACACAAATTACCTCCCAAGTTACATACAAATTAGCACACATATTATTGTAAACGTACACTCCAGGCACGTGACTTCCTCATTTGCCGGAGTGAGATCTAGGAGGACGTTTCAGGGGCCAAGAGGGCGGGGAGGGGGAACAGGAAGCAGTGGGAGAACATGAATTGGAAATGAGCGCGTGCAGAAATGCCAAGTCTAAAGGGGGTGCGCGGTAGTCATGTGAGATAGAACGTTAAAGAGACCTGGGACTTGACACTTGGCGCATTAAGAGACACCTAAACCTGGGTACCCGTCAATTATTTAACCATCGTGTCCTGAATATCTGCTTAGTGGCCGTCTCGGTGTATCTTAGATTACGCAAATACCATCATGAATTTGTCTTAATGTTGTCATGGTAATGGCCTTATTAGAATGTCTTAGTTATGGACATTTTGAATACATTTGTGTGGTCATGGCTCTGTCTACACTTTAGTAAACTTATGTGGTCATTGTAACATCAACATTAGTGCATCAGTGTGTAGGTATTATAATATCAACATTAGTGTAGTCTTGTGTGGTTATTGCAACATCAACATTAGTGTAATCTTGTCTAGTTATTGTAACATCAAGATTTATGTACTCTTCTCCAGCTATTGTACTCGTAACATCAACATGAGTGTAGTTTTGTGCGGTTATTGTAACATCAAGATTAATGTAATCTTGTCTAGTTATTGTAACATCAACATTAGTGTAGTCGTGTGTGCTTATTGTAACATCAAGATTAATGTACTCTTGTCTAGTTATTGTAACATTGCATTAATGTAGTCTTGTCTAGTGTTACAACATCAACATTAATGTAGTCACGTGTGGTCATTGTA
The DNA here is from genome assembly GCA_024509875.1 of Oreohelix idahoensis. Lineage (NCBI taxonomy): Eukaryota > Metazoa > Mollusca > Gastropoda > Stylommatophora > Oreohelicidae > Oreohelix > Oreohelix idahoensis. The sequence continues at coordinate 58,194 of JAMPIV010013271.1, forward strand.
ACATGAACATTAGTGTAATCTTGTGTGCTTATTGTAACATCAAAATTATTGTACTCTTGTCTAGTTATTGTAGCATAACATTAATGTAGTCTTGTCCAATTATTGTAACATTAACTTTAGTGTAGTCTTCTCTAGTTATTGTAGCATTAACATTAGTGTTGTCTTGTCTAGTTATTGTAACATTAACATTGTTGTAATATTGTTTGCTTATTGTAATATTAACATTAGTGTAATCTTGTCTAGGCATTGTAACATTAACATTAGTGTAGTCGAGTCTAGTTATTGTAACATTAACATTAGTGTACTCTTGTCTATTTTTTATATCATCAACATTGGTGTAATTTGTTCTAGCTTTTGTACGTAACATTAACATTAGTGTAATCTTATAAAGTTATTGTATCATCAACATTAGTGTAATTTTGTTTCATTATTGTATCATCAACATTAGTGTAATCACTGGTGATATCTTCAGCCTCAAAGTTTTGATATGTTCTATGTCGTATGTATTGTTCAATTGGTTGTAACTATATCTCTTTAGAAGGCCTATGAATTATAACAACTTCAGCAGCAAAAACATAGAATATGCTTTGTGGCAGGTTTTCTGTCTTTGTGCTAATTGTTAAATTCAGTGATGGTCTAGCGCTTCTTATGAAGGGAAGAAAAACATAGCAAGGAAGAAAGAATAATCTCTCTAACAATATTTCTAATGTGTATAGTCCACGCTTTCGATTTTGTGCTCTGTGTGTGTGTTTTTAACGTTATAATTGCCGCGTCTACGTGTACAGATATAAATGCTGCGTGTGTATTTACGTTATAATTTCCATGCCTACGTGTGCAGATATAATCTGTGTGTGTGTGTTTGTTACGTTATAATTGCCGTGTCTACGTGTACAGATATAAATGATGTGTGTTTATTTACGTTACAATGTACGTATCTACGTATGCAGATATAATCTGTCTTGGTGTGTTTTGTTACGTTATAATTGCCGTGTCTAAGTTACATATATAATCTGTGTGTGTGTGTTTACGTTATAATTGCCGTGTCTACGTGTGCAGATATAATCTGTGTGCGTATTTTTTTACGTTATAATTACCATGTCTGCGAGTGCAAATATTATCTGTGTGTGTTTATTTACGTCATAATTTCCGTGTATACGTGTGCAAATATAATCTGTGAGTGTGTGTGTTTACCTTAAAATTGCCGTGTCTACGTGATCAGATATAATATATGTGTGTGTGTGTGTTTACGTTATAATTGCAGTGTCTACGTGTGCAGATATAATCTGTATGTGTATGTTTATTTACGTGATAATTGTTGTGTCTTCGTGTGCAGATATAATCTGTCTGTGTGTGTGTTTACGTTATGATTGCTGTGTCTACGTGTGCAGATATAATCAGTGTGATGTGTGTGTTTACGTCATAAGTGCCGTGTCTACGTGTACAGATATAATCTGTGTCTTTGTGTTTTTTAACGTTAAGATTGCCACGTTTACGTGTGCAGACACAATAAGTGTGTGTGTGTTTAAGTTTTAATGGCGGTGTTTACGTGTGCAGATATAAATGGTATGTATGTGTGTTTACGTTATAATTGCCATGTCTACATGTGCAGATATAATCTGTGTGTGTTTTTACTTTATAATTGCCGTGTTTACGTATGCATTTATAATCTATGTGGTTTTCCAAGTCCCTGGGTAGATGGGAAAGAAAATGTACAGCTGTTTCTATCTGGCATTCTGTACCAGACGACTAATGTCAACGTGTGGATTGTGATTGTAAACTTATCATGTTAAACGAGATGCTGCCAAACTCACAATACCGCTGGAGCATGTGAGAGTTGTGCGGGACAGACTTCCTTATATTTTCTGCATCAGCCTTGTCTGTGTGTGTTAAAGTAATTTGATGACTTGGTTTACTGTACCAGTCAGTCTGTGTGTGTGTGCTATAGTAATTTGATCACTTTGTTTACTGTATCAGTCAGTCTGTGGGTGTGTATGCTATAGTAATTTGATGACTTTGTTTACTGTAGCAGTCAGTCTGTGTGTGTGATATAGTAATTTGATGACTTTGTTTACTGCTTTAGTCAGTCTGTGTGTATTTGTGTGAGAACTATAGTAATTTGATGACATTGTTTACTGCATCAGCCTAGTTTCTGCGCTATAGTAATTTAATGACTTTGTTTTATGTATCAGCTTAGTTTCTGTGTGTTATAGTAATTAGAAGACTTTGTTTACTGTATTAGTTTTGTCTGCGTGTGCTATAATAATGTGATGACTTTGTTTACTGTAACAGCTTAGTCCGTGTGCTATAGTAATGTGATGGTTTAGTTTATATTGGGTGTGGTGATAATTATTTCAAGGAGGATGTTCGTTTTGCTGAAAACGATCGGGAAATCAACAATGGTAACAAAAGCAGACATTCTAGTTATCTTTGGGACAGCCAAAAGTATTGAGGTATTCTGCACATGCGTATTTAAGTACGTTTTCCCAGCTTTGTGACATATAGATTTGCGAAACTTTCGCTTTCACGGGTATATCTATTTTGCATTCCCTGAGCTCAGAAAGGTTTGGAAGTGGAAGCGCGACCTTAAGGAAGTAAACCTGGGAGGAAGTAGCAGCGACACAATGATGGGGAGGAGAGATGGAGGGAGGTTTAACGTAGAATCATAGTGGTTATTATAAATTTGTGGAGACTCGTTATGTCAGACGTGAAACATGAAAACAAAGATTTCATTTATAAAGTTGTAGTGGAGATAGATCCCACTGGATGATACCATCAGTCGTGGTACCACTGGATGATACCATCAGTCGTGGTACCACTGGATGACACCATCAGTCGTGGTATCTTATTTCTGCCTTGTTTACACCATGAGGAACATTACACCATTCATGTCGTGTTTTTGCTTTGACATGAAGCTTACATCACATCATTTCCTGTGATCTTGCAATGATGTTCCTTATAGCAATATGTTTTACTTGATGATGTTGTCACCCTGTCAGATATTTGTCCTCGTCTACTGTGTAAACCAATATGTTTTACTTGATGATGTTGTCGCCCTGTCACATATTTGTCCTCGTCTACTGTGTAAACCAATATGTTTTACTTGATGATGTTGTCGCCCTGTCACATATTTGTCCTCGTCTACTGTGTAAACCAATATGTTTTACTTGATGATGTTGTCACCCTGTCACATATTTGTCCTCGTCTACTGTGTAAACCAATATGTTTTACTTGATGATGTTGTCGCCCTGTCATATATTTGTCCTCGTCTACTGTGTAAACAAATATGTTTTACTTGATGATGTTGTAACTCTGTCACATATTTGTCCTCGTCTACTGTGTAAACCAATATGTTTTACTTGATGATGTTGTCACCCTGTCAGATATTTGTCCTCGTCTACTGTGTAAACCAATATGTTTTACTTGATGATGTTGTCACCCTGTCACATATTTGTCCTCGTCTACTGTGTAAACCAATATGTTTTACTTGAAGATGTTGTAACTCTGTCACATATTTGTCCTCGTCTACTGTGTAAACCAATATGTTTTACTTGATGATGTTGTCACCCTGTCAGATATTTGTCCTCGTCTACTGTGTAAACCAATATGTTTTACTTGATGATGTTGTCACCCTGTCAGATATTTGTCCTCGTCTACTGTGTAAACCAATATGTTTTACTTGATGATGTTGTCACCCTATCAGATATTTGTCCTCGTCTACTGTGTAAACCAATATGTTTTACTTGATGATGTTGTCACCCTGTCAGATATTTGTCCTCGTCTACTGTGTAAACCAATATGTTTTACTTGATGATGTTGTCACCCTGTCAGATATTTGTCCTCGTCTACTGTGTAAACCAATATGTTTTACTTGATGATGTTGTCACCCTGTCAGATATTTGTCCTCGTCTACTGTGTAAACCAATATGTTTTACTTGATGATGTTGTCACCCTGTCAGATATTTCTCCTCGTCTACTGTGTAAACCAATATGTTTTACTTGATGATGTTGTCACCCTGTCATATATTTCTCCTCGTCTACTGTGTAAACCAATATGTTTTACTTGATGATGTTGTCACCCTGTCAGATATTTGTCCTCGTCTACTGTGTAAACCAATATGTTTTACTTGATGATGTTGTCACCCTGTCAGATATTTGTCCTCGTCTACTGTGTAAACCAATATGTTTTACTTGATGATGTTGTCACCCTATCATATATTTGTCCTCGTCTACTGTGTAAACCAATATGTTTTACTTGATGATGTTGTCACCCTGTCATATATTTGTCCTCGTCTACTGTGTAAACCAATATGTTTTACTTGATGATGTTGTCACCCTGTCAGATATTTGTCCTCGTCTACTGTGTAAACCAATATGTTTTACTTGATGATGTTGTCACCCTGTCAGATATTTGTCCTCGTCTACTGTGTAAACCAATATGTTTTACTTGATGATGTTGTCACCCTATCAGATATTTGTCCTCGTCTACTGTGTAAACCAATATGTTTTACTTGATGATGTTGTCACCCTGTCATATATTTGTCCTCGTCTACTGTGTAAACCAATATGTTTTACTTGATGATGTTGTCACCCTGTCAGATATTTGTCCTCGTCTACTGTGTAAACCAATATGTTTTACTTGATGATGTTGTCACCCTATCAGATATTTGTCCTCGTCTACTGTGTAAACCAATATGTTTTACTTGATGATGTTGTCACCCTGTCATATATTTGTCCTCGTCTACTGTGTAAACCAATATGTTTTACTTGATGATGTTGTCACCCTGTCAGATATTTGTCCTCGTCTACTGTGTAAACCAATATGCCTAAAAGAACATCTATGATATTTTCTGACACAATACATGATCGTAGGCAGACCTCAGTTCAAATAGTTAAAATTAGTACGGCCGCATACTGGTAGCCATCGCTCTGTTGTCCATCTTTCTATAGAGGATGTAACGTGGACAAGAAGAGCAATATATTCAAGTGGATCAGCAAGGTCACGGTTGACAGCACACAACAGTCAACAATAAGGGTTGGTAGCAGCTGAGGCAACACTCAACAGAAGTCATGTCACTACGACCACTTATCTTCATGAGAGTAGATAAACTAATTATTCACATCTTTTAGCATATTTAGCTATGTCGGATTAACTCCAACTTGGTCCAGGTAATTAAGTTATGTAACGATACGCTTGAATGCCTAAGGATAGTCGATCTAGTTACTTCGAGACACTTAAAAGACCTATGACAGGCGAGCTATTTACTACACGACACGCTTGAGTGACGTATGACAGACCATCTAGTTACTACATGACACTCGTGAGTAGCTTATGATAAACGATTAGTTGCTATATGACACAATTGAATGACTAAGACGATCTAGTTGCTACACGACACGTTTGAATGACTTATGACATCCTATAATGACACGCTTAAATGACATATGACAGACTATCTAGTAACTAAATGACACGCATGAATGACTTAGACGATCTAATTGATCCACGACACGCTTGAATTACTTATAACAGACGATCTAGTTACTACACGACACATTTGAATGACTAAAACGATCAAGCTACTACATGACACGCTTGAATGACTTATAATAGACGATCTAGCTGCTGCACGACATGCTTGAATGACTTAGATGATCTAGTTACTACACGACTCACTTGAATGACTAACGACACGCGATCTAGTTTGGGGGTAGGACTGGCTAAGAGGTATGGTGTTCGCCTCGAATTATAAAGGTACAGGTTCGATTTCCACTAGAGTGAATATGATTTATGGAAATATGTTTGTCAGTACCAGTGTCCTCAATGATGTCATACTCCCCCTGGTCTCCTGGGTAGTGAGATCGGATGCCTAACCTTCTCGGATAAGGGTGAAAGCATTGGAGGTCCCGTGTGCAAGTTGCGCACGTTAAATATCCATCGGTAGTTGGAAAGCATAAAGAGTAGGCCACAAACCCGCTGCCTCCGGCAAAATTAAAAAATTAGGAAACCTACCCACCACATAAAATATGTATAAAATTTGTGATTCGTATATGCACACATTGGAATTCTCAATGAACCGCATGAATGATTTATGACAGGCGAGCTAGTTAACACACGACATGCTTGAATGACTTATGATAGGTGAATTAGTTACTACACCACATGCTTGAATGACTGAGACGATCTCGTTGCTACACGACATATTTGATTGACTTATGACAGACACGCTTGAATGACAGAGACAATCCAGTTACTACAAGACACGCTTGAATGACTTATGGTATGTTATAATGATGTGTGTCAGACGATCGTTTAAGTATACAAAACACTTAAATCAGTTATGATAGATGATCTAGTTACTACACAATAAGCTTGAATGACTTAGACAATCTAGTTACTACACGACATGCTTGAATGACTAAGACGATCTAGTTACTACACAACACGCTTGAATGACTAAGACGATCTAGTTACTACATGACACGCTTAAATGACTTAAGACAGACGATTAGTTACAACACGAACCGATTGAATGACTTATGGCAGATGCGCTAATTACCACGAGACCTCACTTTAATGACTTATGACAGACGATCTAGCTACTGCACAACACACTTGAATGACTTATACGATCTACTTACTGCACGACTCACTAGAATGACTTATGACAGACGATCTAGCTACTGCACAACACACCTGAATGACTTATACGATCTACTTACTGCACGACTCACTCGAATGACTTATGACAGACGATTTAGCTACTGCACAACACACTTGAATGACTTAGACGATCTACTTACTGCCCGACTCACTCGAATGACTTATGACAGACGATCTAGCTACTGCTCAACACACTCGAATGACTTATGACAGACTATCTAGTTAGGGGGTCGGTGTGGCTAAGAGGTATGGTGATCGTCTCCAATTATAAAATAACCGGGTTCGGTTCCCAGTAGAGGGAATATCATTTATGGAATTTGTTTTTTCCAGAACCACTGGTCCTAACGATGTCATACTCCCCCCTGGTCACCTGGGTAGTGAGATCGGATGCCTAACCTTCTCGGATAAGGGTGAAAAAATAGGAGGTCCCATGTGCTAATTGCGCGTGTTAAAAACTCATTGGTAGTTGGATGGCGTAACGAGTTCGTTACAAGGCCATTGACCTGGCAACATTTAAAAATTAGGAAACCTACCCACACAACAAATATTTATAGAATGTGAGATTCGTATAAACACATAACGGGATTCTCGCCGGTGGTACGGTGTTCTGAGATCCTTCTTGTCTGATCTAAGGGAGGAGATTGGAGCACTGATGGAGTTGTCCTTGAACAATGAAGATGGTCTTTCACGCCAAACCTAACCACACACTTTATTGATTTATGACAGATGATCTGGTTATTACACGACACACTTTAATGACTTATGACAGATGATCTAGTTATTACACGACACACTTTAATGACTTATGACAGATGATCTAGTTATTACACCACACACTTTAATGACTTATGACAGATGATCTAGTTATTACACCACACACTTTATTGACTTATGACAGATGCTCTAGTTATTATAAGACACACTTTAATGACTTATGACATATGATCTAGTTACTACACGACACACTTAAATGACGTATGACAAATGATCTAGTTACGACAGAACACACTTTAATGACTTATGACAGATGATCTAGTTATTACACCACACACTTTATTGACTTATGACAGATGCTCTAGTTATTACAAGACACACTTTAATGACTTATGACAGATGATCTAGTTACTACACGACACACTTAAATGACGTATGACAGATGATCTAGTTACGACAGAACACACTTTAATGACTTATGACAGATGATCTAGTTACTACACAACACACTTTAACGACTTATGACAGATGATCTAGTTACTACACAACACACTTTAATGACTTATGACAGATGAGCTAGTTACTACACAACACACTTTAATGACGTATGACAGATGATCTAGTTACTACACAACACACTTTATTGACTTATGACAGATGATCTAGTTATCACACGACACACTATAATGACTTATGACAGATTAACTAGTTATTACACGACATACTTAAATGACTTATGACAGATGATCTAGTTACAACAGAACACAATTTAATGACTTATGACAAATGATCTAGTTATTACACGACATACTTTAATGACTTATTACAGATGATCTACTTACGACAGAACACACTTTAATGACTTATGGCAGATGATCTAGTTACTACACAACACACTTTAATGACTTATGACAGATGGTCTAGTTACTGCACAACACACTTTAATGACTTATGATATATGATCTAGTTACTGCACAACACCCTTTTATGACTTATGACAGATGATCTAGTTACTACACAACACACTCTAATGACTTATGATAGATGATCTAGTTACTACACAACACACTAAAATGACTTATGACAGATGATCTGGTTACTACACGACATATTTTAATGACTTATTATCCTAATTGTTATCCGGACTTTTTATTGGAGAACCAGATAAGACTTATAAAAAACAGGAAATCTCTTTCAAATTTTAATAAGCAACAACCGAGACTAGGAAATTGAAGAAACACGGAGTCAGAAGGGGCAATCTATGTTAAAATTAAAAGAAATCCCAGAGAACTATTTGTCGTAAATTTATTTTGAGAGAAAGAGTCTTAGAAATAGTAGTCCGGTTTAGAGTGTAGAATGATGGTGAAAACTCAGTGATAGAAATGTAGAGAGTAAATAGTTGCTTCACAGAGTGCTGGAGGAGAGTAAAGACAGACTTATTTACGACAAATCGTTTCTCTCAATCTATACTCTTCAGACTCTACTGGTCAAACAATTATTTGTCAGATTCTAGTTACTACATCTGCAACACACGATTTGGTGACTTATCACAGATGACTAGTTACTACACAACATACTTTAAACAAATAGGGGAACATTTTATGGATTTAGTTATCACACAACACTTCAAGACCTGGGGGGGGGGGGGGGAAAAAAACCTTGACCTAGACTGGATTGAAAAGTATCAAGACACACTATAATGGGATGGACAATTAAATATTATTACAAAATACTTAAATGATTGGTGATAGCCATGAATCTAGTTACAACAGAACAAATTTACGTTATGGACAAATGTCTAGTTAGTTACACACATACTTTAATGACTTATTCAGGTCCACTACAGAACACACTTGTAAGACTTGATGGCAGAGATCTAGTTTAAGCACAAATCAGACTTTAAGACTTGACAGATGGTCCTTACTGCACAACACACTTTAATGACTTATGATATATGGAAAAGTGCACATCACCCTTTTATGACTGTGATGATCAGAATCTATACTACACAACACACTTGTAATTACTCTATTCTCTATGTATGATGTCTAGGGCTGGACACTCACACTAAAATGACTTTATGACAGATACGGAGTTACTACAACATATTTTAATGACTTATCGAGCATAATTGTTATCCGGACTTTTTTTTGAGAACCAGATTAAGCTTATAAAAAACAGGAAATCTCTTTCAAATTTTAATAAGCAACAACCGAGACTAGGAAATTGAAGAAACACGGAGTCAGAAGGGGCAATCTATGTTAAAATTAAAAGAAATCCCAGAGAACTATTTGTCGTAAATTTATTTTGAGAGAAAGAGTCTTAGAAATAGTAGTCCGGTTTAGAGTGTAGAATGATGGTGAAAACTCAGTGATAGAAATGTAGAGAGTAAATAGTTGCTTCACAGAGTGCTGGAGGAGAGTAAAGACAGACTTATTTACGACAAATCGTTTCTCTCAATCTATACTCTTCAGACTCTACTGGTCAAACAATTATTTGTCAGTTTCCAGACACACATCTGCGCTCACACCGATTTGGTGCTTCAATCACACAGACGACGTGAATACACTATATTAAACAAATAGGGGAAATTTTATGGCTTTGGGTATTCCAACACAGTAACGATCATGTTTATGTTATTTATTAAAGTTTAAAAAAACATTCGCTACAATAATCATGTATTTACAGCAAAATATCATTAGTACAGAAAAATGCAAATACCAAGGTAAGGAGCGGGTGAATATGATTGGTATCGACTAAGCCCTTCCCGCTTATTAGACAAAGATAAACCCAGTCCAAAGATAGATAGCTACCAGGAACATAGGTAAGTTAACCTAACAGTAAAGTTAATTACTCTGAAAAGAGGTGTTACAAAATTAGGTAGGGGTGGTAGAAAGAATCCTGTTCTTCCCGATTGTTCTTCCCTTTGACTAAGCAAGTGAAAAGGAGGGGGTTTTAAACAGAGTTAACAAATTATCAACTATCCCACTTGAAGGAACAATGTAGGGTATACAGAAAAGATATGTATTACCAGGTAAGCAAGTTAACAAAATGGTTACACAAAAGATTTAATTTCCTGTCATTCATACACGCGCTAGTAAAGGCCTTCACTCATCTTGCTCTCACTTATCGATTGTGAAAAAATCTGACACTCCATAGAATAACACAACAGCAGTTACACCTCAAACTAAATGTGTGAGTGTTTGTTCAAGTTCCAGCCCCAGATTAGCGAGTAGGCGGTCAGCACATAAAAAGGATCCCGTAATCGCTGGGAAATGAATCTGTATTTGTGTCTCCTTTCTTAATAACAGTTTCTATGGGAGGGCACGGTCTCTGATACCGGGGTGAGGATGGTGTGGTCTATTTGACTTTGCCGCTGATGATAAAATTCTTACGCGTGCTGATACACTTTATCCGTGAGGTATGGTTTAAGTCCAGGGAGAAAACTAGTCACATCACTGTTCATGAAAATATGTATTCTCTCTCTGTATCAGTAAACTAACAAAAGCTCGGGCCAGTGTTCTTCTTCCCGTTAGAACTTAATTTGCTTGATGGTGTGTTAAATTTGTCTTTGGGTGTGCTTTCTTTGCTAAAAGTTAGATAGCGGAATTCCAAACATAGAATCGCCTCAAAGATTAAAAATTTACACAGTCTCAACAAGTTCTGAGTCAGGGAGACTCTACACACTGTTTATGCTTTGCTTTGCTTAGATTGATTTGCTGGGTTGCAAAAGGGATCACTCTATATATGAAAAATAGAAAACATGTAATTCATATCGAAAAATCCAATAACATTCTAGAATGCGATAATTTCCAGTTAAGACTATTTTATATACGCTCGCGTATTTAATTATGTATTTAGTAAACACTGCGCGAGTTCTAGTGGTTAAAACACACGTCTATAAATATAGGACTTAACTAAATTTATTAATTATAAATTCCTTCGCGACTTAAAAAGTTAATTTAAGCATTTAACATCTATTATCTTTTGGAAATAATATAGCAGGTATATCATTACATTTACAACTGGAACTATTGAGACGGTTTAATTTAATAGATTTAAATTAACACAAAATCCAGTGAAATAGAATAAATGAACTAGACCACTGATCACTTTACACAATTATATTTTACCGTTTTGCACAGAAATAGAATTCACTGCAAATCTATATAAAAATCCATGGGATAATCTAGCAAGATTTAAAATATAGCTAGTGCTTCTATCAAGGTCTGGCCAACGAGTGATAACATGCATTTTTTCATGGTCTGTATATATCTAAAATGTAATAAAAGATGAGTGGGACATGAAGAATTTGACACCTTTTTAGATCTCATGGGACTTTTGGGGGTTCTGACAACCAGACCAAAGAGAGATGCCGCCCCCTGGGTTTCTGTATCGCCGTTCGCTGTGTCCGTTTCGGCTTTCCCCGTTCGCTTTCACTGCGATCGGTTCTGCGTTTGGCACGGAGATGCGAAATACCGGCAAGAAACTTGCGTCGCTCGTTTCAGGGACCACTACTGTCTTTGATCGTGGCGCTAGTCTTTCCTGAGATCCCCCAGTCCGTTTCTTTGATCGCGGTCGCTAGTCTGTTTGATGCTGGCGCCGCCCCCACTGGGCCGGCATTCTGGCCAAGTTAATGAAGATACCAGCACATGATTGCTCAAGAGATGTCCATGGGCGTGATTTAACCTCTCCTTAAATCAATGCGATGACCAGAATGAACGATAGATAAACTGTCCACATATTAATCAGCAAACGTGTTTACCATCTGTGTGGAACGGTTGCATAGCTAATGAGTCCAGGTGAAAAATAAATCCCGTTCGACGAAAGGTTACAATATTCGAGGGCACTGATGTTATCCAAGGGGTCGTTACGAAGAGTCGTATCATATCATTTAGGGTCGGCTGCGTTCGTCTGTCACACTATTTGCCTCTTTTATTCATATGTGCGACAAGTCTGTAGCCAGGATTGGCTTATTGGTGGTACCAGCAGATGTACTATTTCTGGAACAAGACGGGATCAGTGACCTACGCTTTAAGACAAAGGTCGGACTGTGTAGACTTTCCTTGAAGTTTTTTGGAGACGAGCTACACCCGACAACTTTGATTAGAGACGAGTGATCAGTGTGAAAAGACAGAACCGCCATTCGCAGCTAAGTTCAAACATATGCTGCCACATGAACTTCTTAACCCTCTTTGCAATCCCCAAATACGAGGATGATAGCTTTTCTTTATCCATAACTATCCAAATTATTTTCAAACTGTTACAACTAAAGTGATTATTACAATTTGTTATTTGTAATGTTACAAATTTAACTTCACTTTGACCATTTTAAAGTTACTGCATGTTTGTCTCAGTCAATTACTATACATATTCTTAACAGAGCTATACTTGAATAAGATAATTCCACTGAGTAAATCAGGGGTTAGGGCTTAACGAGCTGATACATAAGTGCTTGAATTCTTCACAAAAGTGGTCGGCAGGTTACAGAATTAACGTGCTTAGCGACAGCCAGCATTGTTTTCGCTTACCTGCATTTCTTGTAAGCTTTACTACTCTTCTATCTACATTTCTGCCAAGAGTAATCTTGTGTACAAATAGATTCCATTGACGCCTATATTAGATACTCTTGAGTTTTGGTCATTGTTGGACCACTACTGCAAAGCAGGGGAGGCAATACCGTCACAGTGTATATGTTGTGTACATTAAAACTGGGTGAAGATATTGATTTCGCAGTTGCTGATAATAGTTCAAGGTAACGTAAAGAGTAAACGTAAAAAAACATTCATGTCATAATTCTAGAATATTATCAGGACAGGGAAGCTGAGATCTAACAAATATTTATATTGATTTACTAGTTACGGTTCCTAGATCGGTTTTACAATCTAAGAATTCTCTGACACAGTACTGGCTATTTTTAACATCCTGCCAGAACAGGTAAATGTTTTCTATGCATAATAGACATTCCGGTTTATACATCGATAGTATATGTATGCAAGTAAGCTTGAATGCATATACGTAGGTACCGTTCGTGCATGTAGTCTGTTTATATGTATATACATATGTATGTGAAAACGTTTATGTCTAAACATTATCTGTACCAGATGCCCCCGGCATATTCTCTGTACCAGATGTCCCGTCTTATTCCCTGTCGAAAAAGCACCCGTCACATTCTCTATACTAAATGTCCCGTCACATTCTCTGTAACAGATGCCCCGTCACGTTATCTGTACCATATGCTCTGTCACATTATCTGTACCAGATGCGCCCATTACAGTCTCTATACCAAATGCCCCGTCACATTCTCTGGACCAGATGCTCTCGTCACATTCGCTGGACCAGTTGCTCTCGTCACATTTACTTACCAGATGCCCCGTTACATTCTCTGGATCAGATGCGCCCATGACAATCTCTGTACCAGATCCCCCGTCAAATTCTCTTGACCAGATACTCTCGTCACATTGACTTACCAGAATCCCTGTCACATTCTCTGGACCAGATGCTCTCGTCACATTTACTTACCAGATGCCCAGTCACATTATATGTACTAGATGTTCCCGACACATTCTCTGTACCAGATGTTCTCGTCACATTTTCTGTACGAGATGCCCCGTCACATTCTCTGGGCCAGATGCTCCTCTCACCTTTACTGTACCAGATGCTCTCGTCACATTTACTTACCAGATGCCCTGTCACATTATATGTACTAGATGCTCCCGACACATTCTCTGTACCAGATTTTCACGTCACATTCTCTGTACCAGATGCCCCGCCACATTTATTTACCAGATGCTCCTCTCACCTTTACTGTACCAGATGCTCTCGTCACATTTTCTCTACCTCAAGCTCCGTCACAACCCCTCTACTAGACACACTCGTTACATCCTACATACTAGATGACCTATAATTACAAGGACTAATACTGTAATCTCAATCTCGTAGAAGGTCTTGGCCGTGGCTTCTAAATGTAACTATATAACAATCTTCTTAATTTACTCAGCCACCTTTTTATTGCTTTCTCCATTAAACGTATTTATCCAAAACGTTTATCTTTGTCCGTACTTGAACAATGACGTCATGTCTTTATACAACTGGGCACGTGACCGTTTTTACTTCCTGACTGAGGTGGATTGTGTGTTAGTAACCAGCCTTGGATACAGTAAACATGCAGAAACCTCTGACAGCCCTGAGAGACGAGACTGTAACTGGGACAGCTCTGCGAGACGAGACTATAACTGGGACAGCTCTGCGAGACGAGATTACAGTCACGAGGTGAGACGTCTAGCTGATAAACGACTCCTTGTTATTTGTTGACGTTTGTAAAAAAAAAAAAAAATGTAAGTATTCAACATTATAGTAGTTTTATGTCGTTTATTATTGACCTTTGATCCTTGTAGAGAATAGACGTGCAACAATTTCATGTCAGTTCTTCTTGTTCTGTGCTTTTCAAATCTTCTCATCTCTTCTCTATCCCTGTCACGCCTGTCTTCACCTTCTCTTGTCCAATCACATGTCAGTATTCTACATTCTAGTATTTTCTTGAACTTATCGCGAAATTCGTACACGCCACTGTATGATAGTGTTTATATTAGTCGTGTTTTTCTTCTCTTTCTTTGATCCTTAGCCGCCGACCGTCAATGCAGTCAGTGGCCATCACGCCTAGTGGCGTCTTGTAGGGCAACAACAAATTGATTCCACTTTGCTCGGTCGGCGGTCATCCTTCGTACAGTGCCCCAACTCTGGTTCATTCTTTGCATCTCAGCCTCCACAGTCCTCCGCCAAGTTGTTTTTGGTAGGCCTCTCTTTCGTTTTCCTTCAGGGGTTTAAAGCATAGCTGTTCTTGTGATGGCATCGGGATCTCTTTTGAGGACATGGCCAACCCAGCTCCAGCGTCTGCCAGCTATGAGAGTGTGCATGTCCTCTTGCTTGCTCCGAGTAAGCAGAACTTGGTTGGTGATGGTATTCGGCCAGAAGATTCGATGAATTTTTCTTAGACATGTTGTGTGAAAAGAGAACAACTTCGACATTTCCTTCTCTGTAACTCTCCAGCTTTCCGCACCATAGAGAAGCACAGAAAGCTCACAGCTCTGATATAATCTTAATTTTGTGCTTGTGCTGTATTGACAGTACTTCCAGATGTTGTTTAGACTAAAAAAGGCTGTTCTTGCTTTGTTCATTCTGTTGTTGATGCCTTTGCTTGCCCCGCCGTCTGGTGTTACTATGCATCCTAGGTATGTGAAGGAATCTGTCTGTACCAGTTGCTGATTCCTTACTGATATGGGCTCAGGGTTGCTCACATTCAGCGTTATGACCTCTGACTTCTTTAAATTGATGTTCAAGCCCACCTGCTGGCTATACTTATTAAGTCTATCCGTTTTTTCCTGCATGTGTTGATGTAAATGGGTTAGTAGTGCAATGTCATCTGCATATTCCAGATCTTCCAATGTAGAAAATGTAGTCCATCTTATTACTCTTGGACTGCCCTCTGTTGTCTGGCGCATCACCCAGTCTATGACTGTTAAAAATAGAGTGGTTGATAAGGGGCATCCCTGTCGTACTCTTGTCTTCACCTCAAAGGTTAGGTTGCTCTGCCCAACGCTACACGTAAAGTTGGCATTGAGGCTTTTAATCATTGGCACTATGCAGCTTGGAATTCCATAAGCCCTCAGTATTTTCCATAAACTGTCCATATGTATGCTGTCAAAAGCCTTTTCAAACTCAACGAAATTAATATACAGCTGTCTTTGCCATTCTGAGCACTGCTCTATAATGTTCCTGAGAGTAAATATATGATCTACACATATTCTGTTCTTTCTAAATCCTGCTTGCTCTTTCCTCAGTTTGTGGTCTACTGCTTTTGAAATTCTCTGTATAATTATCCTGCCTAGTATTTTGCTGGGAACTGAGAAAAGAGTGATTCCTCTCCAATTAATGCAGTCTGCAAGATCTCCCTTCTTGGGCAATTTGACAATTATTCCTTTGTTCCACTCTGTTGGTGTTGTCCCTGTTTTCCAGACTTGTGCAAATAGTGGTTCTAATAGTTCTGCTGCTAGCTCAGGGTCTGTCTTAAATAGCTCTGCATTTAAGTTATCATGGCCAGGAGCTTTTCCGTATATTAGTCGTGTAGTCGATGTTTATTTAATGAGACCTTGTGTGATGTGTGTGTTGTGTGTGTGTCACCATTACACAAATGACGTCACTAAGAGAAGACCACTAAATTCTCACGTCAACACAAATTTTATGAATGACCTCAACAAGTTTATGTTTACATTGAGTGTTAACTGTAGACAATAGTTCTTGAGGGTAAACTGTAGACAAAATGTTTATGTTCACATTGCTTGATAACAGTAGACAATAAATTTATGTTCACATTGAAAGTTAATAGTAGACAATAAATTTATGTTCACATTGAGTGTTAACAGTAGACAATAAGTTTATGTTCACATTGAGTGTTAACAGTAGACAATAAGTTTATGTTCACATTGAGTGTTAACAGTAGACAATACGTTTATGTTCACATTGAGTGTTAACAGTAGACAATAAGTTTATGTTCACATTGAGTGTTAACAGTAGGCAATAAGTTTATGTTCACATTGAGTGCTGACTGTAGATCAGTGTTTCTCAAGCCTTGTGCCGCAGTACACTAGTGTGCCGCCACGCCTATCAAAGTGTGCCGCAAAAATTGTGTAAATTTACTACACGAAGTAAATTTTTAGTGATAATGTAATATAAACTGATCTTACAGCTTGAATTCATTTAATAATAATTGAAGCTATTAACTTCTTTGAGCAAAAATAGATTCAGTAAACTTTAAAGTTATTTTAAACAGTTAAAAGAAAGTCGAACTGAGAGTTGTCTATATTATAAATTATCCAAAATTGTGTGCATTTAATTAGCATATATCACTGTCATTTTTTATTCAGGTGCGGGGTCAGATAGGCGTGCCGAAAGTTTTTAGAAAATTGAAAAGTGTGCCGTGAACACAAAAAGGTTGAGAAAGACTGCTGTAGACCAATGTTGAACGTAGATGTTCACATGTAGTTTTAAAAGTTGAAAATAAACTTATGTTCACATTCAGTGTTAACGGTGAGATCTACGATTATGTTAATATTTGGTGTTAACGGTAGAAAGTAATGTTACATTCGCACTGAGTGTTAACAGTGGACAAAAAATGTATGTTAACATTGAGTGTTAACTGTAGACAATAAGTTTATGTTTTTATTGAGTGTTAACTTTAGACAATAAGTTTATGTTTACATTGAGTATTAACTGTAGACAATAAGTTTATGTTTACATTTAATGTTAACTGTACACAATACGTTTATGTTAACATTGAGTCACCCGTGTGGTACCGGGGCCCGAAAGAGGAACAAAGAATAGTAACACTATACCCTACCATGCATGTCGTAAAAAGCGACTAAGGAGGGTTGGGTATGGGGCTGGTTACCCCATCCCGTAAAAACCTTTTACCACAAAAACTTAAACAAACATGGACAAGCCAAATGCAGAATATAAATCAATGTAGCCGCCCAAGACATAAGAAGGTCCTCTGGAAAGGAAGCGCATGAAGCAACCCAGAGAAAGCAGAAAGGAGTCTGGCTTGCCGACTAACCTTTTTTCGTCTAGGAAAATCTCCAGGATTGGCACCTGGAATGTTCGCACTTTTTGTGAACAAGGGAAAACTGCACAGTTAGCTGCAGAAATGACTAATTACAGGATTGATATCCTGGGTCTCTGTTAGACATGGTGGAAGGGCATAGGAGGACATTGATCACAGGAGAAATGGTGTTGTCCTCAGGACATGAGAAGGAAAGAGCCTTCCACAGTGAAGGGGTGGCTCTAACGCTGTCTATGGAAGCACAGAAGGCACTTATAGAATGTAAAGCAATGAGACCCCGAATTTTAACAGCAAGGTTTAAATCATTCAGAAAGAAAGTAAATATAAACATCATCCAATGTTATGCACCAACAAATCTGAGAAAGAAGACTTTTACACCAGGCTACAAAATATCTTGTACCAAACGAAAAGAAAGAACATCACAATTTTGATGAGGGACCTAAACGCAAAAATAGAAACAGACAACACCGGCTTTGAAAAAATCATAGGAAAGCATGGATTAGGTTTAATGAACGAGAATGGAGAACTATTAGCTAACATCTACGCTTCAAATCAACTAGCTATAGGAGGAAGCATATTTCCACATAAAAGAATACATAAAGCAGCATGGATATCACTAGACCACAGAACTGAGAATTAGATTGATCACATATGCATAAGTAAGAAGTTTAGGTCTGATAAGTGTGTGTATGGTGGTTGGTTATCACATTGATAAGAGTAGAATGGTCAACTCGATCCGACACAGTGTTGGGCATACAGGTCACCTTGTCCATCAAGTATTGAGGCCCCGACAAGGGACAGTGTTTATGTAGAATGAGAGTGCAAATGTACGTTATGCGAATGGGTGGTACTGTTCTGCAAAGTTGACAAGTAATAAGGCACTCATTCACTCATGTATGAAAGTCAATGATGTCTGGAACTACTGTTGATAATTTCATACATTTAATAGGACGCAAACTCTGACGACACATATATAGTCACTGGAACAGTTTAGCAAAAACATCACATGCTCGACAAAATGGTCTACGACATCAAATATGCATTCGTATAGAATGAGGATACAACAGAACGTTCGTAGCTAGTCACTCAGGGTTCTGGCTGTATAACTTTCAAGCCTAACTGACTGATCGCGTCAGTTAATGTTTACAAATGTTTATTATCAATGGCTCCCTGACAGAACCTCTTCTGTCGAAGAATTACAAACCGTAAATCAGTAGGCTTATGTGACGACAATCTTAAACCACAGTAGCGGGTAACCATAGTAGATAGATCTCTGTACCATCATCAGATAATAAGGCATTCCTGTTCTGGATAATAAGGCATTCCTGTTCTCCGAACGATGATCCGCTTAGGCAAAGGCGGGACCCAAAATGGCTTCTATCTCCAGTGAGCGTCGCTCACTGCGAAGATGCGAAATGAAGCATAAGTAAAGGGCTCTGTTCATAAACATCGATAATACTGTGTAGATTCTATATATATAATAATGCAATGTACATGATAGATACTGGTGCTGCTAGCACAATGTCGTCAATAAAGAATTCAGCCCACTCATATGCAGTCCATATCCCTGGCTGCAGATCTAAGCATAACGAAAAGTTCAGTAAATGTCTTTCGTTACCTTAACATCCTAGAAAACACTAGAAAAATAGCACACGCCATCCTTTGGCGCTAAGAATATATTCTCAACTTCCCATACAAAATTAACTCTGATATAATCAAACTACGTTTCCAAAATTATGTTTTACAATATAATGGTTACCACATAATGTATCAGAATGTGCTAATACATAAACTAAACATGACATCCAAACACAAGAAAGAATTTTAAATTTAGTGAGTACAGAGACTCTCTGGAGACGACTACTGCACCATGCCTAGCTAATGAGGTTGTGCATAGGGCTGGCAATCTCATCATGCATATAAAACAATCCTAATAATCACCACTGCCAAAACACATCAATGTTTGATGTATCAGCTCTCGTTGCTCCAAGCTCACAACGGAGCATAAAGGTCAACCATGAATTTTTAAATGGGCATAGTCTTCTGACTAGCGTGCGTAAATACTATAGTCCACTGCTTTCATCAAAACGTTACAGAGATAAGTCACTCGCAACTGATATCTTACACCTCATTGCAATCACAATACATACAATATTCGTCATAACACAATAGTGTAAGAATAGTATGAAAATAATTGATGCATTATCAAAACATCGTCGTACAAAAAATAAATATGTGCATAAAATAGTGAATAAAAATGAGCTTACACACTATCTAATAGAAGTTATATGGTATCTTAATACAATTCTATATCATATCCTATATTTATACGATACAATAATATCTATATCATAAACAAGTTGAACAGGCAATAACTCCAGCCGTGTTGAATAGTCTCATAAACTTGGCAAGATAGCCGCATACAATTCAGAGTCAACTTGCTGTCCGGCTTTACTTGGTTAACCACATGGATACAAGGTGGCATACCTTACTCTGTCTGCTAATGTAACCATGAGCCCTGACTTCTATTGCAAAGCCGTCGCTGTGAAAATATACAAATGAAAAAATTCTATTTTAATTCACAGTAAGATTTAACGATGTAAAACGGAATTAGCGTTACCTTTACCTAAAACTGTGGCTTGTGTAAACCTGTGGCCCTTTCACCATGATCAACAAGCCTTCCCTTGACACGTGTAAACACCACAGAAGGCTTATGGGGCAGAAAATGATCGTAGCTCAAGGTCGTCGCTATTGGATGCTGAAAAAAATTTCTACCCTCATGACAGCGAGATACTCTCTCAAAACCACAAGCAGAACAAGCAGTTGTATTAGAGACACCATTTTTATTATTATTACCTTGTTTATTAATAACTTTAGGCCTTTGTTGAGAAAAGTTAACATAGTTGCCATTATTATTTCTCTTTTGATAAAAATATCTGCCAGATTGGTTTTGTTGTTTTCTAGAAAAACTATTATCGTAAGATTGGTAATCTTTCATGTAATCATTTCTACCATAATTTTGAAAATCTTCAGAACCAAAATATTGAGATCTATTAAACTGTCTCCAGTTTCTTGGAGAAGACAGATTACAATTTTCTGAACTCCCTTGGTAATGTTTAAAATCTGTATTATCTCTCCTGTCAAGATTGTTTTTCTTCTTTTCTGTGGCAGCATGCTTAACCTCTGAGTCAGTAATAGGGATAATAAAATCCTTATGGCTACTAACATACTGAGTATTACTTTGGGCACCAGTCCTACTAGTCTCGTCCCTTATTATGCTTTTATTAGGCTTTCCCACTTCAGATACAAGGTTAATTTTTTGAACTTTGACATGGAATTTATCCTTGTCTTTACCGTGATGTACAGAATCAAGTATCACAGTAAAATTAACTCTGTTGGCCTGTCGCCAGGAATTATCAATATTACTAGCATAGTCACTAGTACGTGGAAAATTATATTTGCCACGCAAGGATTTTCGCTCACCACGTTTGAAGTTAGTGTTGGCATCGAGTGTCTGTTGCTGACTCGACGCTTTTATGACGTGTTGATAATCAACCTTGTGTTTAACATTATTAATATTGACCATAGACAATATTTTATTGCTTAAAACAATATATATTAAACCGTCCACTCTTTTCCTTAATTCCGTAACTTCAATATTTTTAAGAGAAATCTGTTCACTTTGTTTCTTAATTACGTCATCAAATGTCAAAACTCTACATCTCTCCTCCGTCAGTGATTTCTCAATTTTAGCTACCTTCTTTTTCTCCATAGTTAACTCTTCTAATTTCCCCTTCTCATCCTTTTCTTTGATTGCTCTTCTCTGTCGCGCCACTTTCCTTAATCTCATCCTTTGCACCTCTTCTATCTGTGGCTGAAGTCGGGCCACCTGAGCCTGAAGCCCCTGGATTTGAGCATCTTGTGACTTCGACTCCTCAATCTTCTCAGGAAATACTCTATTCATTTCTTTCAGTTGGCGACTGAGAATATCATTATCATCCAGCACATTGCGAAGCATTTCTAAATAAGTCTTCTCATGAACATTGCTCTCAACCTTCAACTTGTCATTCATCTCTTTCTCTTCTTGAAGTTCCTGCGTGAGATTAATAGCTTCGCTTTGCTTATCCCCCAAATTAGCTTCCAAGTATTTAATCCTGCACAATGCCGAATTTAATGCTTCTTGCCCTCTTTCAAGATCCAAGTTTGATTTATATAAATAACTTTCAAGTTTAGTCATCGTTGCCTGTAATTTACTCTCTTTAGCAACACATTCTAAAATCTTCGCCCTTTCCTGTAGCGCATTCTGTTTAATATCTTCTATCTGCTCCTCATCTTTTAACTCCTCTTTCTGGTCATCATGAATGCCCTCGCGCAACAACGTACGCATACTCTTCAATATGTTATCACGTTTAGCATCCATCTGGTTGTACAAGAACAGACGAAAGTCCATACCCACTAATCTCGCTAAATCCTTAGCCATATTCAAATGAAGAATGGACTGAAATCTATTCTCAGCAAACTCTCTTAGGGCTGTCGACGCATGGATCAAAAATCTATCCATCACGTGTTCTTCCAGTGCTGGACCTTGCAAATTCTCAAAACTATCACGCCCTTCAAATAAGTATTGTAAATCAGACCACATATACTCAGGATCTGTATCGGAATCCATATCAGGATCCATAGTGGTTCAATCACTAAGCCCACTATATATATATATATATATATTCACCAGTTATAATTACTACAAGTTTATGTCCCTAGCAATTCGGACAATTACCTTTTCAGCTCACAAAGCTAAATACCCTTTCAAGCAATTGCAAATATACGTTAATCACTGTATACCCTAGTAGCATAAGTTCATGTGCATAGAACCTTTGTAACCTATACGCCAATGTAAGGGATACATTTATCAATTTGAGTGATGTCAATATTATGTCAAATAGCCATAAACACTTATGCACTAAAGTCTTACAATAAGTTACCAACAACTAACATATTATATAGACAATAGGAATCACGGTTACAAAGACAAGGTACTAGAGAACAAATGATAACGTTCGCAGAGGTCAACTGATCAATAAAGCCGAACTAAAGCAAACAATTTTACAAAGCATGTAATGATAACTGTGAATATTGACAAGACAATAAACAACACCGTGTATAAACGAAAATGTGTATGAAAACTAAAAGATAGGAAATAGAGAAAGACGCTCACAAACAAATTAATCAATAAACTAAAAAACAGAGAAAAAAACTACGAGAACAACAATGAAACGTTACGTCACACCTACACACTTACTTGTCTCAAGAGACAACTAGCGACCTAGACTTCGGTAAGGTTTGTAGCCTTAAACCGGAATTGTCACAGCATTGACACTTACAAATCAAATAGAATATTTAATATGAAATACTCATTAGAACAAATAGTGCACGATATATAGGAAGACTTGTTGACACAAGAAAAATGGCACAGTTTCCACAACAAAAAACCACTTATCTTCAATAAAGGAAAATAAGCCCGTCCAAAATGCTGGGTATCACAAAGTCTGCTGAGGAAAACAGTCCACCGCATAAGGTCACCGGAGCTTGACACCTCTCACTTCAGGTCCTTTGTCCTTGCCACGGTACGATGTGTGCTCGTACACCGCACAGGTAAACAGGAACTGTATTACTGCCAATCATCTACTTGAGGCACACGTGTAGAATGACTGCATATCAACTTGAATTCCCGCTGTAACTGTAGGGGTACACAGTCTCTCAATCTCGTTGATAATCTACATGAAAGGAGGTACTTGACATCTCTTGTATACTATGATGGTAAACTTCTGTAATCGCGCCACCAAAATACTGGCACAGTTCACTTGACAACTTCAATTCAAAAAGCAGAACTGGATATCTCTGCATATCTTGGCAATGGAAATGTTAGATATGTTATAGTCCTGTTTGTAGATGGGTATTAATAAGCTACGCTCCATCAGATATGTTACCGCCTAGTTATGTTAACGTCTGTTTTTGGGTAAGTCTTATATAGTAGGTATCACACCATGTAAGTTTGAAAACCACTACTATTGCACCCGTAGTTGGTGATGTCATCAGTGTAAAATTTGATAATGATGATGGATTCTTAAATGCGTCACACGGCGTAGAAGAGAGTCATATAACGCGGATGACGTGGGCATCACGTCCAAAAGTTCTGGCCACCACTGTAACAGCACAGCAGTACACATACGGATAATTAGCCTGTGTTGCGTGATATTTAATATATAGCAATCCTGGTTTCGACTGCAATAGTTTGCGACAACAACGGTGGTCTTGATTGCAATAGTGGTAATCAAAACGGGTTGTTACAAGGTCATCATTGCACGATGTAAAAGTATGTAGAGGAGCAGATGTTGTATCAGACCTCCATCTTCTGTTGGCTAAAACAAAATTAAAACACAAGAAATTTACAACATCAAATAGCTATAGACAACAGTATAATGTGGGATATCTAAGAAATCAGAAAATAAGAGAACAATTTTCAATCACAGTATCCAACAAATACCAAGTACTCCAACAGCTGAAAGATGAAGCAGATACGGAAGACCACTGGCAACAAGTAAAAAATATATAGAACGAGACATGTGAATAAATAATGAGAAAAAGAGAACATCAGCACAAAGCATGGATAACAACAGAAAGCATTAGTAAGATAGAAGACAGGAAAAACAAGAAAGCAGATTTAAACAAAAGCAAAACCAGAAGCTCCAAAGCCAAGGCTCATGAAGTGTACATAGAAGCAAACAAAGAAGTAAGAAAAAACATCAAAAGAGACAAGAGGTATATTGAAGAGGTGGTAACGGGAGCAGAGGAAGCTGCAGCCAAAGGAAATATGAGGGACCTGTACAACAACACAAAGAAGCTAACAGGAAAATATAAGCAAGCCAGATGGCCTCATTAAAGATAAGAATGGAAAATTGCTTAGTAATATACAAGAACAAATGAAGAGATGGACAGAACATTTTGAGGAACGTCTCAATAGACCAGTTCCAACTAATCCCCAGACATCCAGCCAGCAAAAGAGGAGCTACAAATCAGCGGTGAACGACCAAGTAGAGAAGCAATACAGAAAGCCATAAAGCTTCTGAAAGATGGAAAAGCAACTGGTCCAGATGGCATTCCAGCAGAGGCCATCAAAACAGTTATTGAAACCTCTACAGAGATATTACACAAACTACTTAGCAAAATCTGGGAGAGAGAGGAAATTCCAGCAAAATAGAAAGAAGGTTATCTGGTTAAGTTGCATAAGAAGGGAAATTTACAAAAGTGCACAAATTATAGAGGAATAATGTTACTATCAGTGCCAGAAAAAGTATTAAACATAATCATCCTTTAGAGATTAAAAGAGTCAATAGACAAGCAACTGAGAGATGAACAAGCAGGTTTTCAACAAAACAGATCCTGTACAGACCAGATAGCCACATTGAGAATAATAGTTGAAAAAAGTCTGGAATGGAATTCATCGCTATACATCGGATTCGTGGACTATGAAAAGGCATTTGACAGTGTAGACAATCAATTTGGAAATTGATGAGGCATTATGGAGTTCCCATGAAGATCATTAACTTAATAAGGAAGTCCTATGAAGACATGACATGCAGAGTTCTTCATGAAGGTCAACTTACATAACCGTTTAGGATTAGAAGAGACAGGGATGCCTCTTGTCTCCATTTCTTTTCTTACTAGCAATAGATTGGGTTATAAAAACATCGACATCACACAACAGAAATGGAATCAGTGGAATCTGACTAAACAGCTTGATGATCTGGATTTTACAGATGACTTGGCTCTTTTGTCGCATAACCATAATCAGATGCAAGAGAAAATGAACATTCTCGATGAGAAGTCACAACAAGTGGGCCTGAAATTCACACAGATTATGAGAATAAATGCAAAAAATGATAACAAGATGAACTTGAAGAAACACCACTGAAAGATGTAGAATCGTACACATATCTTTGCAGTAATATAGACAAAGTTGGATAGACAGACAATAATATGAAAATAAGAATACAAAATGCAAGAGGAGCTTTCATTGCATTGGAAAACAAATGGAGAACAAGAGAAATCAAGTCCAACACGAAAATAAGAATCTTCAACTCAAATGTCAAGTCAGTCCTATTGTATGGCTTTGAGACATGGAGAGCAACAAACATTTTCATGTTGTCTATTTCTATAAGACAAAGCCCGTCAAACTAAAGAATTGCTTGTCAGCGGTGTTATGTGATCTATCAATGATGTTATCCTCCGAATTCATTTTGCTGTCAGTTTTTTAGGATCTCCCAACATATTCTTTAACAGGTGGTGTAACACACCTGTAATTGGCAAACTAGCACCATTATCATTGGTGGGTGCTCCATCATGTCCAGCTGGTTTTTAATTTTGCATAACTTTTAAAACTAATTTTAGAGCATAGCGCAAAGATATTTTTCTGTGTACTTTTAAATATTGTCTACGGAGTGTTTCTTTAGTGAACCAATATTCTTTTCTTGACTCTGTTCCTTTTGGTCAACACTGAGCCTGGCACATAAACATACCAGTAAATATAAACATATAGTTATGGTCAACCCTGAGCCTGGCACATAGACATACCAGTAAATATAAACATATAAATGCGGTCAACACTGAGCCTGGCACATAGATATACCAGTAAATATAAACATATAGATGTGATTAATATTAATTCAGAAAACGAGATAAAATGATAACTTACACATCGATAGATACAACAAAGAATATGCAAACACAACTCAACCGTTGTTTTTTTATCTGTTGTTTTCAGGCAGCTGTAAAAATCTGGTCAACGTATACCTTGAAATTATTCAACAATTTGGACAACACAAAAAGATCAAGAGTTACAGGACTTAGATGGCCTAGTAGGCAGATATCAGAGGTCGCATCTGTACATTGCCTCTTGATAGACAAATACTGATCTCATTTTACAATCACAGTTCTGATCATCAGTGTGACCTACAATTCTGTCAGGTAAATGTTATGACATAATTGTTACTAGTAAATGACAGTGACACTTCTTAAACATGATTTCTTATTTATGTTATTTGTTTTATTTGTTATTATCGTGTTTTATATCTATGGATAATTGTTTTGTTATTGTTTATTTACATTATATATGTGTATATTTAAAGATCTGCTAACAACAAACACACATTTGTAATATGGTCACGTGTGAAGATCTAACCCCTGTCAACATCTATTCACGTGTCCATGACTATCCTTTAACGCTGAATCATTATTTCCCTCGTTGTGTTCATGGAGTCACGTGTAAGTTGACTTATAATTTCTGTCGATTTTCTCAGCGTCACAACTATTTCTTTTTCATCTTTGTTGTTTGTCTCCTCTCCTCTACATTTCCTTTCCATCTAACGTAATCTTTCAGACTCCTTACTTAGTCGTTCCCCTTCTACCGTGAGGTGTAGAGGTTTGGAAGAGAGAGCGCCAGACTATCCTATCGGCGGTCTCCCTCCTGGCCTGGTTACATTCTAGTCCTCGGTCCTTCAAAGATTGTCTAATGTTGTGCATAGGGCTGACAATCTCATCATGCATAGAAAACTATCCTAACAATCACAGCTGCAAAAGCACATCAATATTTGATGTACCAGCTATCGTAGCTCCAAGCTCCGATACAGAGCATAAAGGTCAATGATTACATGGTCCAAGTGGGCACAGTCCTCCGACCAGAGTGTGCAGACACCAACATCCCACTGCTTTCATCAAAAAGTTAAAGACAGGTCACTACGGACTGATATGCTACACCTTATAACAATCGTTATACGCACAACGTTTATGAAAACACAGTTATATAAAAATTGTAAGGCAATTAAATAGTGCGTTATCAAAACACAGTCATATTTTAAAAAATGTATGGTAATGAAATGGTGCATAATCAGGACGCAATCATATAAAAAATAATATGGTGTTGAAATGGTACATAAAGATGGACCTGCACAATATCTTAAAGAAGTTACATATGAAACAACTCCAGTGATCTTGAAACATCCCAAAATATAATGAGGAAATATCATCCAATGTGGAATCAACATGCTGACTGCTTCCACTAGATCAGACACACGGGCGCAAGGCGACATTCAATAATTTAAAGATTAATAGCCTAATCGTTTGACATGGCAGCTCTAATTCTCATCGACAAGCCGTTGCTGTGAAAAAACACAAATGAAAAACTCTATTTTAATCAACGGTAGAATTTTATGAGGAAAAACAGAAAAGTTAACTTTCACATTTACCTATCACTGTGGCTGTGTAAACTTCAACCCTCTTTATGATGAGCAGCAAACCTTCCTCCGTTACGTGTAGACAACACAGGTAGAGAATGACCGCAACTCAAGGTTGTCACCGCTGTAGGGTCGAACAAAGTTCTGCACTCAAGGCAACGAGATGCTCTCTCGAAATCAAAAGCAGAGCAAGTAGTAGCATTTGAGAGACTATTACCATTCTTATTACTTTGATTATTAATAATTTTGGGCTCATGTTTAGCAGAGTTAGCATGGTTGCGATTTTTATTTCCCATTTGATCAAAATATCTATTACTATTTTCTCTTTGTTTGGGGCCATTGTTATGTTTAGAACCCCAGTTAGCATTGTTGTGATTACTATCTCTCCTTTGATAAAAATATCTATTAGATGGATTTTGTTGTCTCCGAGAAAAATTATTGCAAGATTGATAATCTCTAGTGTAGTTATTTCTACCATAATTTCCAAAATCCTTAGAACCAAAATATTGAGATCCGTTAAATTGTCTCCAGTTTCTCGGAGAAGGAAAATTACAATTTGATGAACCCCCTTGGTACTGTCTAAAATCAGGATTATCTCTCCTACCAAAATTGTTTTTATTTTTGCCTGCGGCAATGTGCTTAACAAATGGATCATACTGTCTGAGCTGAGTATGATAAGTAACAGGAATTATAGAATCCTTATGGTTAACAACATAATTGGTATTATTTTGGGAACAAGTACTACTACTTTTGTCCCTTGTTACCAATTTATGAGAATTTCCAAAAGTAGATACACGGTTGGTCTTTGTAGCTTTGACCTGAAATTTATCTCAGAGAACATTATTGTTATTTTAGTTTGTTCATTGACTTTTGTGAAATAAATGAAATTGACAAATAAAGAAAAGAAAAACGAAAAAAAGAGAGAAAATATACAGAAAACAAATTGCTAGAAATGTTGTCATAGATTACAAGATGATGAATATCCAGGAACCACCCCTACACATGTTTATGAGACATCACAGAGGACTGTTTGTTTATTCTTCACACACATTAAGCCACATGTGTTCCATACTAGCATTTCATCCCGCACTGAACCACGATTGTTTGTTTCACACAAGTGTATTGACTGATTTTATCATCACAGATGACATAGGTATGAAAATTGAGAAATGGAACCAGATGAGAGTGCAACTATTGTTTTTTCATGCTGCCTATGCCATTAGTACCCCCTGATATTGGTTATACCAAATGCCCATGCAGTCATAATGTACAACCCCATGAGATAGTGCAGCTTCTATTTGCACATGATGACCCAGCCAGTCATAATGTACAACCCCATGAGATAGTGCAGCTTCTATTTGGACATGATGCCTATGCAACTAATATCCCAAAATAATGTTATACATTCATTATTTCTGTCTTTACGTAGTAACGTGACAGAAGAAATATGATTCAGAAAAGAAAATTTTTACACACAGATGAGATTACGAGACTTATGAAACAATGTAGTCTCTAATGTACAAGGATTGATGTTAGTCTTTAATCGTGATACATGTCAATGCTATATATGCATTTCTGACCTTGTTATGAACTAGGCAATTCTGTCTTTACGTGGTCACGTAACAGACGAGATAATATGATTGGAAGAATCTTAGAGATTTCCATAAGATAAGAGTTTACGAAGAAGATACTCACTGAATATGATATCTATACTGGAGCCATACGTGTTAAGGATACACACGACAAGGATATATAATACGGATACATGACTTAAATATGATATTCACACGGGAACTATACGTGTTACGGAGACACGAACAAAATATATGCTGATGAAATGGTTCAGAAATACTTGAAGAATATTTTTGCACCCAGGTGAGATTGAGGAAAAGAGATAGTCCCTTTATAAGAGATGGTATTCTCCCTAGATATTAATACGCAAATGCAGTATATGCATTTATGACTTGGTTAGAAATGGTATAATTATGTCTTTGAGTGACAGACATTTTAAATGACTGAATATTTTTGAGGTCGAAATAAAGTTTTGAGATTCTAAGAGAAGATAACCTCTGATGATTACTGATGCGTGATGCCATATGATGATGGATGGTATCCGCATGTCTGGTTTTGTGTAGTGTGCAGATGTGTTCAGACAAACAATGTTCATACACAATAACAGGGCAATCCACATAGGACGTCAGTAAACTCACGACGTGTAAAGTCAATGATTCTTGTAACAGCCGTTGACGTTTTTCTTCATTATTTATTGTGGACGCCACAGTGACAAAAAGGTTACGCGAATATGTGGACACATCAAACAGTCATTATCACAGCAACATTCAATACAGCAATGGACGGTAGACAGCATTACAATGATGAGTCAGATGCATGTTATATTTCATAGTGCTGTAAATGTAGTCAGGTGAAAAACTCCATCCCTTTCTATAACAGCCAGGAGATAACCAGAGGTATGAGATCAGTTCACTCTCCTTAATCTGACTTCAGCAAGACAGACACGTCTGCCGAAGTATAAATAATGTCCTCAAAAATATCCTCTAGATAACAAAGGTTTTTCAAACCTAGTTCAGGTAACCAAGTAGCAAGTAATAGTCCTTGGGACCTGCATCAACCGATGCAGCACAATACAGCGACATGTGAGCTGGGAAAACATCTCGTGACGACGACTTTCGAAGACAGGCTATGAATCGAAATCGCTCACGACCAAAAATCGATAGAGTTAAGGAAAATGTTAATTTACCTTGCCTTCAGGAAATACACAGAAATATCACGCCTCCCGACATGTGGGAAACACTAGAGGTATTATCTCGGATAAACGAAATATCCATTAAGAGGACTACACATCCCTGACAGAACAAAAAATAGCGGAGATCCCCTCCCGTCATGCGCAACAGCAGCAGGAAGAGCGGGAAGTGGGTGACCACAACTCAAAGTAGTTATGGTACCCGGTTCGAATAAAGTACTGCATTGGGGGCATTTGTTTGCTCTCTCAAAGTCAAAAGCAGAACCAGTGACAGCGTCAAAGTTTTTATTATCAACAACATGATTACAGGCTCCCTCAGTTTCCTGTTGTGCAGAATTAGCCTGCTGATACAGGTTCATCCACCATATTTAATATACTTAGAGCTTTACCTGTCAGTATCCCTGATAACTGATAAACATATTTTGCTTTGTCTATGTTATGAGCTGTACATGCTTGTTCAAATCTGTCCAGATAGAACATTATGTCATCACTGGAAGGACTAAATGTTGGTAACTTAATCTTAAAAGTATCATTATTAGTCTTACCAGAAGATGAACCCTTGTTTGAATCATTACCATTACTCATGTACGTCAATTTCAATTTTTCCAACTCTAAAGCTAAGACCTTTTCTTCATGTTCCATTTTTGCTTTCTCTTTCCTCTCATCAGACTCTCTCTGTAATCTTCTTTCCTCAGCCTGAGCCTCTTTTTGAAGTTTTTCATTTTCAGCTTCTTTTTCAAGTCTTTTATTTTCAGCCTCTTTTTCAAGTCTTTTATTCTCAGCCTCTTTTTCAAGTCTTTTATTCTCAGCCTCTTTTTCAAGTCTTTTATTCTCAGCCTCTATCTGTAGCTGGAGTTTTCTCTCCTCAGCTTCTGATTCCCTTTTTTGTTTTTCCATTTCCATTTGGAATCTTTTTTCATCCACCTGCATCTGCAGTTTCTTTTGTTCAGCTTCCATTGCTTTATCATATCGAGCAGTTGCAAATTCTTCTAACTTATCACCAGTCTTCCCAAGCAATTTACCCTGCTCAATAAAGTGCTCAAATGTAGACATGTTGTCTAACATATGAGTCCAAAACCTGAAATAATTAACTAATTTATTTCAAACCTAAGTGTAACAAGTCTTAATTAAGCACTTGTATATTCACATCACATTATACTATCCCAGTCTCTGTGGGAAACAAGTCTCCAATCAAAGAACTTGTATATGAAATATCAGCACTCAATTCTTGATCATAAGTGCACTTCTCATTCAATAGTGCACGACACTATTCATCATTCATTTATCATCAGTGTAGTAGTAACAGTGCATTAGCATAGCCCATTAACTAATTACTATAACTGTAAACAATGACTATGTAAACACATGCAGAATGTAAACATTGAAAATGTAAACAATGCAAACAATGTAAACAATAACAATGTAAACAATAACAAAGATCAGCAACAATACAAAAACGTTCGCAGAAATCAACTAAAAATAAAGCAGAAATTAATGAAATATCACAAAAAAATGTGACGATATCTGCGATAGAATTAAACAAAATACATGACACCACAGTGTATAAACAAAAATGTTGTATGAAACTAAATTATAGTCAAGAGTAGGCTAACAAATACAAACAAATCAAAACAAAACTAAAGAATGCGAAATAATAACGAAAACAATATTAAAACATGTCATCACAGCTAACATAAATAGCAACAGAAGTCGCTTAGCAAATTCCAGTATCGGAAATTTGCTTACCCTACAGAAAACGCTCACAATAGACGACCTCTATGACGTGGCATAATCTAACGGAGACACCACCCAACCGAGAACCCGCTGAAATATAAACATATAAATATACAAATAACATATAGACATATAACATATAGAATGAGATGATACACAGAAGACTCAGCAGAAGTATAAGGGCACAGTTTACATACAAACAGGCCACTTAACTTATAGGCTTCCAATCGTAGAACAGCAGAAAAAACGGATGTCAATCAACGTCCTAAAGAGCGAAGCTCCAACGATGATGGCACATCTGAACTGCTTCCACTGCTAACCCGATGGTACAAGAGCTTCTGAAATACTGTGTGTTGAGTTGTTTCGGCACTTGACCTTCTAATCCAAAAGTAAGTTGATGGAAATCGGTACTTGGCCTTCTTCAGAAAACAACCCGTTTCAACCGGCACTTGACCTTCACAAAAAACGACAGCACTGGAACCTTGACAGCAGCAACTTGCTTGACTTGCGTAAAAGATTACAGCAGTCCGAGTTATCAACATGTAACAACGCCGGGTACTGTCAAATTCTTGTTTCCGTCAAAAAGTTGAAATTTTGACTTTTACCGGGCAACGCCGAGTACTTTGAAAATTTGAAAGATGTTGACTGTCTTGAAGAATGTTAATTTCTTGAAGGATGCTGATGAATTCTTGTTGAAAATGAAGTGGGTAAGGGACCCCGTGTTTGCTAGCACCAGATCAAACCAGCTTATGGCCACCAAATGATGCGTGATGCCATATGATGATGGATGGTATCCGCATGTCTGGTTTTGTGTAGTGTGCAGATGTGTTCAGACAAACAATGTTCATACACAATAACAGGGCAATCCACATAGGACGTCAGTAAACTCACGACGTGTAAAGTCAATGATTCTTGTAACAGCCGTTGACGTTTTTCTTCATTATTTATTGTGGACGCCACAGTGACAAAATGGTTACGCGAATATGTGGACACATCAAACAGTCATTATCACAGCAACATTCAATACAGCAATGGACGGTAGACAGCATTACAATGATGAGTCAGATGCATGTTATATTTCATAGTGCTGTAAATGTAGTCAGGTGAAAAACTCCATCCTTTTCTATAACAGCCAGGAGATAACCAGATGTATGAGATCAGTTCACTCTCCTTAATCTGACTTCAGCAAGACAGACACGTCTGCCGAAGTATAAATAATGTCCTCAAAAATATCCTCTAGATAACAAAGGTTTTTCAAACCTAGTTCAGGTAACCAAGTAGCAAGTAATAGTCCTTGGGACCTGCATCAACCGATGCAGCACAATACAGCGACATGTGAGCTGGGAAAACATCTCGTGACGACGACTTTCGAAGACAGGCTATGAATCGAAATCGCTCACGACCCAAAAATCGATAGAGTTAATGAAAATGTTAATTTACCTTGCCTTCATGAAATACACAGAAATATCACGCCTCCCGACATGTGGGAAACACTAGAGGTATTATCTCGAATAAACGAAATATCCATTAAGAGGACTACACATCCCTGACAGAACAAAAAATAGCGGAGATCCCCTCTTCAACGAGGCATCTCTTTCGCCATTCAAATCGCTCACTC
This sequence comes from Oreohelix idahoensis, assembly GCA_024509875.1. Taxonomy (NCBI): domain Eukaryota; kingdom Metazoa; phylum Mollusca; class Gastropoda; order Stylommatophora; family Oreohelicidae; genus Oreohelix; species Oreohelix idahoensis. The sequence goes on from JAMPIV010013271.1 coordinate 92,589, forward strand.
CACTAGTGGTGGGCGGAAACCGATCGACCAAAAAACAAGACCAGTCATGCGCAGTCCAGCGCAAAATGACCACAGCTCAAAACTTAACTGCATTCAATACCAACGCGAGAAGACAAATGCTTACCGAGAAAAGTGACTATAAATTTCAAGCAGTTGTTGCCCTTGCGTTATAAAATAGATATTGTAATAAAACGATGTTGCGAGAATTTATCACGCAACATATCACCACCTCCTCCCGATAAAAAAAAAATGTGGAACATATTTTTTTTTTAAATATCAAAGAGCATGCGATAAGCGGCTCAAAACGCACGAATTATGCGCTGATAATTAATTAAATTGCCTAACATGAGGCTAAATATAGAGTGTCTGGTGAGGATATACCTCAACAGAAAAATAAATATGTCTCAAAAAATATTCAGATCGGGGAGGTGTCACCAACACACATCACGTTAGCATGTAAACACAATATACGTATGCAAGTTACCATAATCATCATTAAACAGCATACTCTAATATTGTCTTTAAAAATGGATGTACAAATCTGATAGGAAAATTTAAATAGTACATTCTTTGACATGTAATGACATAAGTACATAGTAAAGTTAAACTACATGACGATCCAGGACATATGCTCTGGTATTCCGAGGGTAAGTACACAATCTAGAACTCGTCATGCTTGATACTAGTAAAGTAAGTCCTCAGCTCAACAATGACATTCTGAGAAAGTACAAGCAATATAATGCTAATTAATAACTAATATGCTTCATAAGGTACAATACATTATTAATAATTGTGGCTGTTTAGTAAACTAACGGCCCTTATATTAACTACTCAGTCCTCCTCTATCATCTTAAAAAACGAACAGAAGAAGATGACAACAAAGCACGATAGTGTGTACATATAAAGTGAGTACAGATGTGCTAATCTATTGTAGTAATATAGGTGTGTTATGACTCTGTAATATATGGGAATATAGGACAGAAGTATTAGTTGGAGTCATGTGGGCATCTAGACAAAATGTCAGCCATCACATTATCCGCACCACGGATAGCTCGTACCGTGAAGTGAAAAGGTTGAAGAGCTATAGCATATCGAGTGGATCTCGAACTCTTCAAATTCTTAGTCTGAATAGCTGTAAGAGCTTTCTGATCAGTCTCTAGAATGAAATGTGCGCCCAGGAGGAATCTTTGTAGTTTTAGAATTGACCACACCATCGCTAACAACTCACGGTCTAAAACCGAGTAGTTCCTCTCTGCCGCATTTAGTTTTCTAGAAATGTACATAACAGGATGCAGAGTATTTGCATATTCTTGCATCAGTGCTGCTCCAATCCCAGTGGATGAAGCATCACTCCGAAGAACAAAAGTCCTATCAAGAGTAGGTAATCTTAGGATGGGAGGAGAAGAAAATATATTCTTGATTTGGTCTAGTGAAGATTGGCATTCTCCAGACCAACGGACCAGATTAGGCGAACCTTTCTTCAACAATGTTGAGAGAGGTGCCATGATCGAAGATAAATTTGGAATAAATCTCCCATAAAATTGAATTAAACCTAAGAGACTCCTAACTTGTTTCTTCGTTTTAGGAACAGAGATGTTCAGTATTTTGGAAGTATTGTGGTCTTCTGTCTTCAAGAGACCATGACCAACACGATGACCCAGGAAAGAGATTTCACCAAAACCAACAAAAGCTTTAGAAGGTTTTGCTGTCAAATTATTCTCACGTAGAGTGGACAGTAAGTCATATAACCCTAAATAGTGATCTTCCCAGGTATCACTGAAGAGACAGATGTCATCTAAGTATGCGATGACATCCGAACGATGTGACAGAATTCGACGCATCATGCGAACGAAAGTGGCAGGGGCGTTCATGAGACCAAAAGGCATAACATTCCATTGAAAAAGACCCCTAGGTGTAGAAAAAGCAGTGAGAGGTTTGGCATGCTCTGCTAAAGGCACTTGCCAATAACCTTTAGACAAGTCAAGTTTAGTGAAGAATCTAGAATTAGAAAGTCTAATCAGTAGATCTTCTAACAAAGGCATCGGTTCAGCGTCGAACTTTGTGACCGGATTCAATTTGCGATAATCAACGCAAATTCGTATGTTCTTATCCTTCTTCCGGACAATAACCATGGAAGAAGAATATGGTGAAGTCGATGGTTCAATTATATTTAATTGAATCATTTCATCCAATTCCTTTTCCACTTGCGACTGAAAGTGTATAGGAATAGGATAAGGCCTAACCCTAATTGGATTATTGTCGGTAAGAATTATGTCATGTTCTATGACATCTGTGTGTCCAGGAATGTCAGTGAGAACATCCTGAAATGTTTGTAACATCGACGAGACTCGTCGATGTTCGTCACCAGAAAGATTAGGAGAAACAGAAACGTTTTTCCAAGATTCCGTGGAATGTAATGGAACCACTGGAAGGGGAAGGTTGACATCAGAGAAGGTAGCTTCCTCATCCTGTATGACAGACAGGGATGAATAATGACCGTGAGGTGCAGGAGCATCATCCGTTGCCTGGAAAATAGGCAGCAAATAGTCCGGACGTTCGTGAAATTCCGAAAGCATGTTTATGTGGAAAGTTTTATGCTTTCCATCAATATCGACCACATAGTCAACATCGGAAATCCGAGAGACTATTGCATACGGACCTTTCCATGCAATAAGAAGTCTATTTTCCCTACTGGGGAGTAGGACGAATGCTTTGTCACCTGGACAAAGTTGTCGTAGACATCTATTCTTGTTAGCAAACTGCCTTGCCTTCTCTTTAGCAATTTCTGATGAAGCAGTTGCTAGCTTACATGCCTCAATGATCTTTTGTCTAAGAGCAATGACATACTCATATGAGGATTGAGTTTCATCGCTAATATCATCGGCAGTGATGAGATCGTGTAATAAAGACATAGGGCCACGCGGACGCGCGCCAAAGACAAGTTCGAAGGGAGAAAATCCTGTGTGTTCATTAGGGACTTCTCTATAGGCAAAGAGAGCCGCGGGTAAAACCCTGTCCCAATCTTGAGGATGATCTTCAGTTATCTTACCAAGCAAAGTCTTGAGCGTTCTATTCAAACGCTCAACTAACCCATTAGACATAGGATGGTAGATACTACTGAGAGATCGTTCAATATGTAAGGTAGACATTACCTGTGACATAGTGTCAGATATGAGTTGAGTGCCATGGTCTGACAATATTTCTCTGGGGAACCCCAAGCGAGAAAATATCAACCAAAGAGCATCTGCGATATCTGTAGTAGATATGCTCTTAAGAGGGATAGCCTCTGGCCAACGTGTGCACATATCGACACATGTAAGGATGAACTGATGTCCTCTGGCCGACTTGACCTTAAAAGGGCCAATAATATCTATGGCCATTTTCTGAAACGGCCGAATAGGAATGTCAGCAGCCTGGATAGGCGCAGCATGTCGTGGTCCTCTAGATTTGACCTCCTGACATACCTTGCATGATCGGCAGTAAATACGAATGTCCTTATTGACAAAAGGCCAAAAGAAAGCCGCAAGGACTCTCGACTTCGTACGGGCAAAACCCATATGTCCAGCACATTGCGAGTCATGAGCATGTTGCAATATTTGCACTCTCATGCTCTTGGGAACAAGAATTTGCGAATGTGCCGACGTAGTCGAATCTTGTACCATACGTACAAGTACGCCGTTTCTCATTGCAATCCAAGGTTTTCTATTTGTATCCTGATTCGGATCACCTTTCTTCGCAAGAACGAAGAATTTTTTTAAAGAAGGATCTTCTTCTTGCAATTTTATGAAAGAGTCACGAGTGATCACTAAGTGACTATCTTGGCTATCAACTTCATTATCACTATTCAGTGAAGTTTCGGGTGTTTGTAGAGCTTGTGCTCTTGTAACTACTGCATTTGTAGCTTGCATGTTATTATCTTCCCAAGCAGCAATTTGCTGTGGGGTACACTCCCTAACTCCGTGAATACGACCAATAATAAGGTCCGCAATAGGATTAGGTAAGAGACAAGCATGCACATCTCCTGTAAAGAAAGGAGTGGCAATGCGAATTACAGCAGTAGGATATTTTTCTAGAGTGCCGCCAAATGTGACACATTTAATAACCCTTCCTGTAGCACAAGATGGATCTACAAGCGATTGTCTAACACCAATAGTGGTGCATCCGGAATCGAAAAGTAGTGAGACCGGAGTATCATTAACAAGCCCCTTATGTAGAATTAAAGAACCCCTCCCGTCATGCGCAACAGGAAACTGAGGGAGCCTGTAATCATGTTGTTGATAATAAAAACTTTGACGCTGTCACTGGTTCTGCTTTTGACTTTGAGAGAGCAAACAAATGCCCCCAATGCAGTACTTTATTCGAACCGGGTACCACACTGGCCACCAAATGATGCGTGATGCCATATGATGATGGATGGTATCCGCATGTCTGGTTTTGTGTAGTGTGCAGATGTGTTCAGACAAACAATGTTCATACACAATAACAGGGCAATCCACATAGGACGTCAGTAAACTCACGACGTGTAAAGTCAATGATTCTTGTAACAGCCGTTGACGTTTTTCTTCATTATTTATTGTGGACGCCACAGTGACAAAAAGGTTACGCGAATATGTGGACACATCAAACAGTCATTATCACAGCAACATTCAATACAGCAATGGACGGTAGACAGCATTACAATGATGAGTCAGATGCATGTTATATTTCATAGTGCTGTAAATGTAGTCAGGTGAAAAACTCCATCCCTTTCTATAACAGCCAGGAGATAACCAGAGGTATGAGATCAGTTCACTCTCCTTAATCTGACTTCAGCAAGACAGACACGTCTGCCGAAGTATAAATAATGTCCTCAAAAATATCCTCTAGATAACAAAGGTTTTTCAAACCTAGTTCAGGTAACCAAGTAGCAAGTAATAGTCCTTGGGACCTGCATCAACCGATGCAGCACAATACAGCGACATGTGAGCTGGGAAAACATCTCGTGACGACGACTTTCGAAGACAGGCTATGAATCGAAATCGCTCACGACCAAAAATCGATAGAGTTAAGGAAAATGTTAATTTACCTTGCCTTCAGGAAATACACAGAAATATCACGCCTCCCGACATGTGGGAAACACTAGAGGTATTATCTCGAATAAACGAAATATCCATTAAGAGGACTACACATCCCTGACAGAACAAAAAATAGCGGAGATCCCCTCTTCAACGAGGCATCTCTTTCGCCATTCAAATCGCTCACTCCACTAGTGGTGGGCGGAAACCGATCGACCAAAAAACAAGACCAGTCATGCGCAGTCCAGCGCAAAATGACCAGAGCTCAAAACTTAACTGCATTCAATACCAACGCGAGAAGACAAATGCTTACCGAGAAAAGTGACTATAAATTTCAAGCAGTTGTTGCCCTTGCGTTATAAAATAGATATTGTAATAAAACGATGTTGCGAGAATTTATCACGCAACAATTACCTTAATGATAGACAATGTTGATGATATGGTTAAAGAAATCTATGGATAATGTATGCATTTATGACCCGGTTGGTACTGCGACACCTCTGTTTTCACGAAATGATGTAAAAGATAGCCAGTAAGACTGATAACATTTTCATAGACCACTTACTCTAACAGTCCATTGGACATTGCATTTGACGATCTTACTATACCCTATATTGCTTCCTGCGTCTGTGTGTAACAGTTTTGACCAGCTGAACATTTTCACAAATGATATAATGACATTTCCACCCTCTCCCCATATACTATAGAGATATTGATGATAGAATCATAGACCGCCCATCTGTCTGTCTCAGGCATACCAGTTCTGACAGCAGATGCTATAGACACTAGATAAATCTGACAAATCTTCGACCTCGAAGACATATTTCGTGTCGACATTATTATTCTGTACAAAATAGATAAATTTTCTTGGTCAAGTAGTAATGACATTATTGATATGATATGTTGATTCTTAAGCCATGGTCAAAAAATTTTTGACAAATGGGTTCTTGATCATTTTTTGTTTACACTAGTAATGTCTTTATAAATGATTGACTATAAGGATGGAAAACATGAGTACCTAGAAATAACTTGGCTGTTTTATGGATTGGATCAACATTACAATAATAACTTGGATTGTTTTGGGAAAAATATTGAATACTTTATACAATGTGGATACCTAAATATAACTTGGATATTTTGGAAAATACATATTGCATACTTTATACAGTGTGGATACCTGGATATAACTTGGATACATATTATTTGGAGCACCAGGAAGGTTTTTTGCAACATAAAGATTTTGAAATAACTTGAGTACCCTAATATATGCACCAAAAGGAAAAGCTATGATGTTAAAATTTATTTATTTATATTTTTCCCCCTCTCACTTTGTTAAATAAAACTTTGTCAACTATGTTATTCCACAATTTTAACTAACATAGATACTTAGAAAATTTGCGAGATTTATGGGTAGATTACTACTACATATTGTACAACACTGATACTTGTTGAAAATTTTTTCACTGTTTCCACTCGTGCAAACTTTGAGTGACATATGGATTAATGTTATAACTTTTGTTGTCCAGGGTTGCCAATTGGTAAAAATGTTTTAGCATATGCCCTGATATGATAGAGGTTTAAAATTTTTGCAATGATGTCCATAAACAGGGCCTGGTTAAAGTATGACTGTCCCATATATATATATATATATATATATATATATATATATATATATATATATATATATATATATATATATATTATATATATATATATATATATATATATATATATATATATATATATAGATATATATATATATATATATATATATATATATATATATATATATATATATACATATATATACAGGAGCTCCGGTTTATGAATTAAGTTAAATTTTTCTGAAATTTTTTGAACTTAGAAAATTTTTGAGATTTTTTTAAAGTGTTGATAGTACTCAAATGTCTCCCCTGCGGGATACATTTGCAGAGCCCCGGGATCTATATGTGGCCGTATGACCACCACCACCAGCATTCATTCATGCTAACCCATGTATGACAAAGTAAATTACCATTGTGGTTGAAACAGACAATATATTTTTAACTAAAATAACACAAAGTAATCTACCATTTTGTTAGAAACGGACAATAGATTGGTAACTAAAATAAAAGAAGAGAAAAAGTTAACTCTGGAAAATTAACATTTAAGGGGGAGACAACACGGCAAAGGCGTTAGTAATAAATGCAGGCCAAGCTTGGCGGGGTCATGTGATGTCTTTGCCCAATGAGGAGCTCGAGTGAAGCCAAGCCTTGCCGGTAGAAATACTTTTAGCAAGTAGTTTAGAATAATGGTCTGAAGTATACAGACGTGTTTTATGATAGAGTCCTGAAGAAGCATTCCACGTAGATAGACGTCAGAAGACTGCCTAGTTTTCTATTTGAGATATCTTCAACATTTTTGTGAATTAGATTTTCCTTGACGTAATATTGATCACGAGGAGAGTGTGTGTTTATTTCTCGACCAAATGTAAGTAGAGTTTCGCCTCGCCATTTTTGTATTTTCAGACATTTTGCATATGCTCCAAGATTAAACTGATCAAGATAAGGTAAAACACAAAAGAGAACGCTCGAGTTTGATCCAAGGAGTCAGACCAATTGAAACAACCCAAGGAAAGGAAATAAAAACAGGAGATTTTGTAATAGCCAGAAGATTATTTGCGGATACTGAATAATAGTAAATACTATTAATAAACCTTGGTTTTGTGAAGCCATTAGATATGGAAAATGCCCTTCAGGGGAATGAAGGAACAAACTTTGGTACTTGAACATGACATGTACATATTATTGTCTTTTCTTGCTGGCAACGCCATTTGAAATTTATTTGTTTGATGTAAATAAACGTTTATGGAAATTAATACCGCTCTTTAGGATTTGAGCTTGTTTGAAGATTTGAATGAGTTGCACTGTTCACATGCTAATAATTGTCGTGGAACGACTTCTCACCGATGTTCTCTTCTGTCTATTATTTTCTTCTTCTTAAAATCTCTCGCAGATTTTAAGCTAATTCCCTTCAGATATCTTTTTCATTCTTATAATGAAAAAGTCTCTCTAGATTTCACAGTATTTTACCAGCTCAGGATTCTCACGGTCCAGGACAATAAATTATTCACTTCACCAGCGAAAGTCATTCTACTTGAAAGGTGAAAATCAGTCCTACGACGAGTCCGAAGTCACGTACAGGACACACATAAATCAGAGAAAGGGGCAGAAACCATGTCTGCCGCTGCAAACACGTACACAGTGGATACTAGGGTGAGTTAATGAAATTAACTTGATATCCCTGCGACCAAAAGATAGATTTGCAACAATGCCACCCAAGTCACAGCCCACCCCTGCCCGGGAACCTCACCTGGAATTTGGAGGGAATTATAAGTCATTCTTCTTGTAACCATCGTTCGAAGCAGATGTGATTTTATGGGCCTCGGTCGAGGCTACTTTGTACTTGTTGCAAAATATACGTAGTGAATTCTGTTGAGCGAAGTAAGTAATCTCATACTAATGATTTAATAATATGAATAATCCTATGTTTATCCACATCTTATATTGCAGTAACTTTTTGTTAAAGTTTTAAATGCATTTCCATTTTCAGTGTCAATAATTGCTATTTGCATATTTACAGATCACTCAAACTAATGTATGAGTTGCTGAGGTCCTAGACCTAATTAACCACTGATCTTTATTTCACAGCCTGGCAGAAATAAGACAGGGTTAAATAATATGATGTTTATTATTGTTGTTACTTTGAGATTTGCATATTGACCCAAGCAAAACAGAAGTGTATTAGTGGGCCTTCTATTTTCTATTTCTTATAAGGCTTCTGTGTTCTCTGTCAAGACTACAAACTTGATAACAGTGTTCTCAATCACTTCTTCTCACTTTGTCACATAAGGGACATTAATGTGTGTTTCATTATGGAAGGTTCTTTACATGTATTTAATGCAATCCTATGCATATACCATGTTGTATGATTGAAGAACTATTTTATGTATGATTGAAGAACTATTTTATTATCAGTATATGAATGTTATTTGCTACAGGAACCAGGACTTTAAGAATGCTTGCAATTATTTAGCTATTTAATGAATTTACCACTTGACTGACAAAATGTAAGTCAGCAGTTCTCAAGCCTTGAGACCATGACTACCCTCCAAATGATTTACTGCTCGAGTAAGCAAGAATGTAAATCATTGGTTCTCAGACCTTGGCAGCAATGACACCCCACCAAGTTAAAGCAGCATAGGAAACTATTATCCGGTGGTTCTCAAACCATTGTTGACAGTGACCTCAGAATTAAAATACTGCTCTATGGGCACTAGGTGAACCAGTGGTTCTCAACCATTTGATGATCCCAGCCCCTACCTCACAGTTTGTGAAACTCATTGCCACATGGGGAAAACCACTGCTGTAAATAAGCAGACAGCCAGATAGAGACTGAGAACTCAAGATACGCTATAATGTCAGTTAAGAAGGAGTAGTTCGTAGATAATAGATCATACATTGTTACGGAATGATAGTTAACCTTGTGTTAATTTAATTTCTGATGGACGCTTACCGGCCATCAGACTTAGGAGATGACTGCTCTTGAAACCACTAATGGGATTTAAATTGTTTCCAGTCCACCCAGGTTGCGGTTACACAGTACTAAACCCAGGTTGCGGTTATCAGGTACTAACCCAGATTTCATTTACAAGAAAGTACCAAAAAATCAGTTTACGGGTCCAGAGTACGAGACCACGGTACCAAAGATTATCCCTACACCATACCCTAAAAACCAGGTTACCATACCAAACCATATCCTATCACCCAGTAACCATACCACACATCCCATAAGCAGAAGAGATATTCAGCAGAAGTGACTTACCCCATCCTTATCTGTGATGTGCACTGAGTCAAGGGAAGCAAACTCTGACACCCTCTGAACCCATAGAACTGTTTATGAGACCAATGTGCGGGAGCATACCAAACCAAGAGAGTCTGAACCAAAATCATCTCCGCAGCTACTACAGTCCTTGAGGAGATGAGTATTAACACCTACCAGCAACACTACCATAGAAGAGATCTACTGTCCATAGGATGATAAACTAGTTGTGTTTTTTTTCTTAACAGTAGAGCTAAACTCTTTTTTCATATTTATGTGTATAATAAGTAATGTGAGAATCTATACCGTTATATCCACTTTAACATAACAGCGTCTGTTGTTACTTTTCTTGTTAACTTTATTTGGGCTGTATTTTTGTTTTAAATATAAATCTACACCCTGAGGGCTCAGCCATAATTCAATTAACTTCTGTTGGGTCGGGATATTTTAATTGTGGCTGGACACCAAATCTTTTCCTTAACCTTGTGTGCTTTACACAGTCCTTTTGTAGGATTCCTGAGGAAGAATTTATCGTCCAGGAAATATCCTGTTTAGGTACCGTACCAGAATTCTCTTTTAAGTAAATTACTTGTACACTATTTCCCGAGGAAAGGCAGTTTCTTCAAACTAGGAAGCTATCAATAAGACATTATTATCTTTATTCTTCCATTCCATTCAAGCTGTCCTCTCTCCTCAAAACCACCTCGCGACAATAATCAAATAAACAACCTAAAATGATTCACAACACTGACAATAACATCTACAATAGAAGGTGATACGTACTGTTTTGGTCACCACGTTAATAAAGCTGGTATTGGTGTAAATGGTCAACTCAAAAACTGGCACAGTGTTGGGTATACAGGTCACCTTGTCCAAAACGTATTGAGGCCCCGACAAGGATGTAATGTTGACTATGAGTGTTAATGTGAGTGTCACTACGCGAATGCATGGACTGTTCTGTAGAGTTGACTAGAAGATCAAACACTCACTCACACGTAGCTAGAAGTGAATGATGCAGACTACTGTGGACGTTTCATACAGTTTAATTGGACGCACACACTTGGACAGTACGGGTACAGTTACTGGAAAAACAGGTTGACGCATATCATCATACTGTTGATCAATGGTCTACAATATTAAGTTGGCATTCATGTTGAAGAACATTACAATGGAACGTCAGTAGACAACCACTCAGAGTTCCACTGTTTATAAATATAATCATCAGACCTTACTGACCGATCATGTCAGTTAATAAATAATGTTCAATCATAACTCCTAGACAGAACCTCTTTTCTAGCGAAGATCCCTTTAGGTAAAGTTCAGCAAATATTTCTGGAGACAATGTTAAACCACCAGTAGTGGGTTTTCTTTTATAACTGTGATCTCTTAATCATCACCTGATAATAAGGGGCATCCCTGTTCTCTGATTGATGATCGAAAAAAATAGGATCCAAAATGGCTTCTGGTTCCCGTGAGCATCGCTCACTATACAGATGCCTAGTAAAGCTTCAATAAAGGCTCTGTTCATGAACACAAATGTTTCTACAAGAATCAGCATATTCTTTCATCATAACTGCTGCATACAATCATATTCAGTGCTGCTAGATAACATGTCATCCCGACATATTGATATAGATAATCATCATGAAGACGTCTGCCCATCTAAGCCTAGGAAGGAAAAAGTTCAGCAAAAAAGTTCTTTTACCTTGGCATGGAAAATACACTAGCAGAACACATACGCCCTCTCCTGGCGTTACTGAATAAACACTGGGGAACTCATAGACCTAATAATTCACTGGCTAACAAAAAAATAATTTTTTTTTCTTTCTCTAACATTTCTATGTTTTTCTGGTCAATTTTAATGCGCTGTTTTTAAATCTGCAAACCGTTTTTCTCTATCAGGTCGGGATCTCTAGAAATACGCAATTGAAGTTTTTTAACAACGCATACAGTATTACAACATCATTTGTACAAGAAGTATAACAGTTATGTAGGCTTGAATTTCTTTGCAGTCGACTTTCGTCGGTGAATGGCATGTGGTACATCGCGATGAAGCATCCAACAATAATCGGCAAGCATGGTCACACTCCACCGTCCTTGATAACGTGACTCCATTACGGCGATATCTTGATGGAATCGTTCTCCATGTTCATCGCTGACTTCGCCAAGGTTGTCAGGGAAAAAGTCAAGATGCGAATCGAGCAAATGGATTTTGAGGGACATGTTACAGCCCATAATTCTGTATGCATCTATGCACTGCTTAACAATATGCACATAGTCGACAGATTTGTGATTTCCCAGAAAGTTATCGACGATCGATTTGAATGCCATCCATGCGCGAAGTTCACTACCATGTAACAAGTTCTCGAATTGTTTGTCTGCAATAACTTTCCTAATCTGAGGTCCTACAAAGATACCTTCCTTTATCTTTGCATCGCTAATTTGCGGAAACTTTTCTCGAAGATAAGTGAAAGCTTTGCTCGTTTTATCTAACGCTTTTACGAAATTCTTCATGAGCCCCAACTTTATATGTAACGGTGGTAAAATGATGCTGTCTTTGTTAACTAATGGCTCGTGTATTACATTTTTATGCCCGAGCTACATACGATCCCTGATAGGCCACACCTTTCTTGCATAATGTTCCTGTCTGTTGCGGCTGTCCCATTCATAAAGGAAGCAACAAAATTTAGTATACCCAGTCTGCATGCCCGTGAGAATTGCAATGACCTTTAGGTCTCCACAAATCCGCCATTGGTAGTCATTGTACTTTATTTTTGCCAAACGTATAGCCATATTGTCATAAGTTTCTTTCATATGAACAGAGTAGGCGACTGGAATTGATGAAAATAAATTTCCATTATGCAATAACACGGCTTTTAGACTAGTCTTGGAAGAGTCGATGAAAAGTCGCCATTCGTTGACTATGTGCTCAAGACCGAGGTGCACCATTAGACCTTTTACACCTTTGCAATAGCAAATGTCATCATCCATCTCAAAGTATTGAACAAGTTCTCTGTGTCTATGACGAAATTTAGATATCGGAGTATTGGGCGCTAAAATATTCCATTCTTTGAGTCGCGAACCGAGTAATTCCGCTTGTCCTTTGGTGAGAGCGAGATCACGTATTAGATCTGAAAGTTCTGAATGGTTAATTAAGTGAACACCATCATTCACTGGTATATAATCCGAGTCAGAATTAGTTTCTCAAGCAGGTAAACTATCACTTTCTGATGGTTCATTCACGTCCAACGGATATTGTTCTGGTGGAACTGGGATCGGACACGTGATTGGATCATGAGGCACTGGTTTCGAAACCGATTCAATATTTGGATAAACCACAGACTTTCTAGTTTTAAAAGTGAAACCATAGATATTTGTCAAGCAGAAGTAACAATCAGTAGCGTGATTTGTCGGTTCATGCCATATTACTGGCACTCCAAAAGGCATCGACCTATGCTTCGGCGATTTTCGTAACCAACCTGCAATGTATTTGTACAAGTCGAACAAACTGCATTTGGCATCCAAGATTTATTTGCATCATCAACTTTCGAATCGAAATAAAGTTCATATGCTTTCTTTAGCAATGTTGTAAAGTTTTTCTGGTGAACACGATCGGTAAAATATCCGCACACGTAACAGAACAGATCAGCCGAATTTCTACAACTTCTAGAAGCCATATTTCACTCAGAATTATTTCAAAATGCAGTAACTATTTGAAATATAACGTAACATATGTCATGCATCTTTTAGCAGTATAAAAAGTAGAATTATTTTGCATTTTATTAATTTTTTAAAAGTTATATAGTAAAAATGAAACGGAGCAAATAACGGTTTCCCAAAAATATATTTATTCACAAATATCTTAAGAACCCGACGTGATAGAGATAAACGGATTTCAAATTTGAAATCAGCGCAAGAAACTGACCTAAGAACACTTATTCTTATATAAGAAAGAAAAATGTTGTTTGTCAGTGTAATCATATAAGAAACTATCTTCTTCCCCATAATAAATCCCAGAGATCAACAAACTTTGGACTCCTCCGACATGGCATTTGCCAAGCTCCATCATCACGGAAGACACCCTCTCGTATTCGCATGCGCAGAAAATGCCTGACCCAAAAGTTCAGTACAAGGAATATAGTCCCACTTAGACATACAAAAATATTACGATATAAGACCGAATCGTCTTAAATAGACAAGGGATAAACATAGACTCGGACCATAAACATTCCTGCATAAACCTAAGCAAGAACAATCTGTTTCTGGCCCAACAAGGAACAGACCAACGAAATCTAGATTCATACGCCAAGTTCGATATTCAGGAGAGATAACCCATATAACAAAAGTATCAATCAAACATAGGTGATATAGCTTTGACCAGGAAAGCATTTTGATACACAAAATAAATACTTTTCCTCAGACAAATAAATATTATAATAACTACATACATTGCCACCAGTAATCTGTTGGTAACAGACTACCGCAACCACCGGGGGAAAAAAATGGAATTTTTTTTTTTCACCTGAGAGCAACATACAATAGGCTCACAACGCACGAATAATGCGCAGATGACAAATAACAGCAATTTATAATGTCAAATTAAGGTAAAGTCGAAGCATAGATCGACTTGTGAGAATATATCTCAACATCTCAGAGAAAGCATTTCTCTAAGTATAAATATTTCCAGGGAGGTGCCACCAACGTATACTACAATTCTGGCAATTACACAATGTATACAATAATTGCATTCAATAATTTTATATTAAGTACCATAATTTCATGATTAACAAGGAAAAATCATCAAAAGACCAGCGGTACATATACATTGATGAACCGCTAAGTGGTGATACAAACAATATTTCATATATTCCAAATGTGTACACATTCTGATATAGAAAAAAGAACTGTTGTAAAGTTAAACACATTAAAAAGTCCAAGATTCAGCAGTTATGTGGAATCATGTTGAGATCTACCATCACAACGAGATCTATCAAAATTCTTATCTCTGTTGAGCCCATTGCTCTTATTTGAACCCCAGTTAACATAGTTATAATTGTTATTTCTCTTCTGAACAAAATATCTATTTGATGGGTTTTGTTGTCCTGGAGAACAATTATCACAATGTTGATAACCTTTATGAAAGTTCTTATAGTCGCTAGGACCAAAATGTTGAGGAAAATTAAATTGCCTCCAGTTCTTTGAAGAAGAACTATTATCATATGGACGCGTTTGATAATGTTCACAATCACGATTATCGCTCTTAGCTAAATTGCTTTTATTTTTCGTGTGTCAATGTGCTTAACAGGTACATCATACTGACTGGACTGGGTATAATGGGCACTAATAGTTTTGTTTTCTTTTACCAATTTATCAGGAATCTGAAAATTCGATGCACGGTTTCCCTGAGGAATCTTATCATGACACTTATCAAAGTCCTCACTGTGATCCAAACTTGATTTACCTTTGTTGGCCTTACGCCAACTCCCATTAGAGGCAGTATCGTTATTCCGTGGGAAACCATATTTTCCACGAAAAGATTTATTCACATATTGCTTAGTGTTACTATGAGCATTGAGTGCCTGGCGCTGGCTCTTTGCATTAGCAACATGTTGATTATCATGTTTATGTTTCAGTCTATCCACCTTAGTAGTAGATAACACATTATTGTATAAAACAATATCTAATAAACTGTCAACTCTTTTACGAAGTTTTGTAACTTCCACCTCTGCCATAGCTTTCTCTCTAGTAACAGCTTTGTATATTCTTTCGTTGGTTTTAATTTTTCAGTCATAATCCAACCTTATGTCTTGTAACTGAGAAATAAGAGTCTTCTCTTTAGCCATACTATCTTTAAGATCTTTTCTCAACTTTGTCGTCTGAGACGTATTTTCTAAGACCTTAGCTTTCTCCTGAACAAGTTCAAGTTTGAGTGCTTCCACAGCACTATGATGAGTAGTCATAGGATCATCCAATTTCTCATCCTTTACCCTATTTGCTCTCAACTGTGTCAACTCCAGTTGTAGTGACTGAATCTTAACCCTTAATTTCTCATTGTCCATTTTGACTTCTTTCAAGTCCCCGGTGCAAGCATTTTCTTTACAATACTGCTCGTATTGAGCCAAGCTCATATCACTTTCTAACCACTGTTCATATTTAGAAAAGCTCATCTCATCTTCAAATTCCTTTTTCTTCTTCATTTGAGATTGTTTTAATTTATTCTCATGAGGAAGAGCTAATGTTTCTATAATTTTCCACAGTAGTTTTAAATCAAGCGTGGAAGAGCTCACCTTATCTACCTGATTATCCAACATCTCTTTTAATGAGGTCACTTCATTCTCTAACTCTTTCTTCTGACTAAGAGAAGAGTCATAGACTTTCTTATTATCTTCTATCAACATCATCATTTTATCCTTTAATATTGTATTTTCATAATTCATTGCTGATAACTTATCGGTAAGAGCTTTCTTATCACTTTGAAGCTCATTTATCTTTTTTTCCATCTCCACAGCTAAGAGTGTATCTTCATGTTCTCTCTGCCGTTGTTCAGGTTCTTTGCCTAATTTTTTTATTTTCAGCTTCTCTGTCTAGCTGCATTTGCATCTTTTTTTCTTCAGATTCTCTCTTTTGTTTTTCCAACTCCATGTGGAATTTCCATTCATCTGCCTGCATCTGAAACTTTTTTTTCCATCTCCATTTTACCTTTTACGTATTCTCGTAACTCCTCAGCAGACATACCCAAGGAACAAGCCCGTTCAATGTAGCCATCCAAGAATTCGTTTACTTCCTCATTAGTCATTCCAAAGTATTTTTCCTGTTCAATGTAGGAATCTAAGAATTCTTTTATTTCCTTAGTAGTCATACGAAAGTATTCCTTTTCGACCCAAAAATACAAACTAGACATTATGTCTGATAATCCGAGATCAGTAACCTGAAACAATAATGCAATCAAGTTTTAATAAACTTGAATAATTAGCTCCCTTTATCCCAATCTCTGTGGGAGACAAGCCTTTAGTAAGGTCTTGTATAATCAACTGTGTACATATACTAATAGCAATAAATCATCAGTTGATTCTTTATCACAAGTTCACTACCCAGGTAGTAGTGTATGATCAAAATATGTTTTATATAGTATATGTTAACCAACAACATAAACAAAACAATTATATAGGACAGTACGAAAACATTCGCAGAAGTCAAATAAATGAAAAAAATTAACCAAAAATAATGTCACAAAGTATGTGATGATAACTGCGAGAGAATAGACAAAACAAATGACGTCACAATGTATAAATATAAAGGTGTATAGAACTAATTGACAGGAAAGAGTAGACCTACAAATACAAACAAATTTAATCAAAACTAAAGAATAGGAAAATGTTACAAAAAAAAACGAAGAAAAAAACACACCTCGTCACAACTAACACCAATAGCAATAAATTGTCGCTAGCAGATTTTCAATTAAGAAAATTGCTCCTACAGACCACTAATATAAGCCCTATGTTACTTGGGAAATCTTATATTAGTCACCTCGCCAACCGCCCACGACATAGACACACAAATAATATGTAAACATTTAAACATAAATACATATATATCATATAAATGGAATGTGTTTTAGAGACGGTTCAGCTGTTATATAATGGTAAAATTTCTAATGTAAAGAAAATAAACTGCCACTTTAATAAATACTAAATTTTTGAACTAAACTATTACAATGTTCAATATATAGAGCAGTTCAAGAAGCTCCAACGTTGATGGTTCCAATAACTAACACACGTAAGACTTCTGACTTGTACTGCATTTTTTTAAAGTTAAATGTATGTTTGAAACTTGCTGTGATGTCCAACGAAAAATGTCAACAAGCGCTGACCTAGTTTCAGTATTCGCTTCATAGGTCACGTGAGGAACTGTTGACAAAGTGTAGACTCTCACTGCTGGTGTGTCGTATCAGGCATCAGGGAAACGATCTGGTATCAGTAGCTGACTTCTATGCGGTGTCTACTGTGCAGGTTAGACCCAGAAAGCTGGTCTACCACGTTGATACGTGCTATTTTGGGTCACCACGTTAATAAAGCTGGTATTGGTGTAAATAGTCAACTCAAAAAACTGGCACAGTGTTGGGTATACAGGTCACCTTGTCCAAAACGTATTGAGGCCCCGACAAGGATGTAATGTTGACTATGAGTGTTAATGTGAGTGTCACTACGCGAATGCATGGACTGTTCTGTAGAGTTGACTAGAAGATCAAACACTCACTCACACGTAGCTAGAAGTGAATGATGCAGACTACTGTGGACGTTTCATACAGTTTAATTGGACGCACACACTTGGACAGTACGGGTACAGTTACTGGAAAAACAGGTTGACGCATATCATCATACTGTTGATCAATGGTCTACAATATTAAGTTGGCATTCATGTTGAAGAACATTACAATGGAACGTCAGTAGACAACCACTCAGAGTTCCACTGTTTATAAATATAATCATCAGACCTTACTGACCGATCATGTCAGTTAATAAATAATGTTCAATCATAACTCCTAGACAGAACCTCTTTTCTAGCGAAGATCCCTTTAGGTAAAGTTCAGCAAATATTTCTGGAGACAATGTTAAACCACCAGTAGTGGGTTTTCTTTTATAACTGTGATCTCTTAATCATCACCTGATAATAAGGGGCATCCCTGTTCTCTGATTGATGATCGAAAAAATAGGATCCAAAATGGCTTCTGGTTCCCGTGAGCATCGCTCACTATACAGATGCCTAGTAAAGCTTCAATAAAGGCTCTGTTCATGAACACAAATGTTTCTACAAGAATCAGCATATTCTTTCATCATAACTGCTGCATACAATCATATTCAGTGCTGCTAGATAACATGTCATCCCGACACATTGATATAGATAATCATCATGAAGACGTCTGCCCATCTAAGCCTAGGAAGGAAAAAGTTCAGCAAAAAAGTTCTTTTACCTTGGCATGGAAAATACACTAGCAGAACACATACGCCCTCTCCTGGCGTTACTGAATAAACACTGGGGAACTCATAGACCTAATAATCATATAAGAAACTATCTTCTTCCCCATAATAAATCACAGAGATCAACAAACTTCGGACTCCTCCGACATGGCATTCGCCAGGCTCCATCATCACTGAAGACACCCTCTCGTATTCGCATGCGCAGAAAATGCCTGACCCCAAAGTTCAGTACAAGGAATATAGTCCCACTTAGACATACAAAGATAATACGATATAAGACCGAATTGTCTTAAATAGACGGGATAAACATAGACTCGGACCATAAACATTCCTGCATAAACCTAAGCAAGAACAATCTGTTTCTGGCCCAACAAGGAACACACCAGCGAAATCTAGATTCATACGCCAAGTTCGATATTCAGGAGAGATAACCCATATAACAAAAGTATCAATCAAACATGAGTGATATAGCTTTGACCAGGAAAGCATTTTGATACACAAAATAAATACTTTTCCTCAGACAAATAAATATTATAATAACTACATACATTGCCACCAGTAATCTGTTGGTAACAGAAGGACTTATGGATGAACCTGGACACCTGATTAAAGAGTGAGACAATTTAACATCTCTGGCGGGCTATAAACCAGTATCAATCCACATCTCACGTGAACAAGAAATAATAATAATAAACACAACATATTACACCTGTTACACATAAGAATTATGCAACGTTAACAGTGTACGCTAATTTTTCCTTATGCAAGGGATAGAACTCGGGAAATGAACTCACTGTTTTACTTTGTGTAGTTATCTTTTATTGTGACTGAAGGTTGCCGGTATAATGTCATACCGATCTCGGTTCATGTCCTTTTAAGGAGCGTACAGGTCTACTTTTCTTAGAAATGGTTGGCAACCTGCAATGTTGCTATTTCTTTCCTTATAAGGCTCGATTTTATATGTCGTTGTCAGTATAGGATCATAGCGACGTACTTTTCTGAATTGATCTCACGGGAATGGTTCTCTGCGCATGTCTGTCTTTTGGTTGTAGATTGAACAAGCTTCCGCCCAGTTATTTGGTGGCAGAATGCGGTCGAGATGTGATCGGTGTCGGGGCAAGAGATGCTCTTGTGTCCCCGAG
The DNA here is from genome assembly GCA_024509875.1 of Oreohelix idahoensis. Taxonomy (NCBI): domain Eukaryota; kingdom Metazoa; phylum Mollusca; class Gastropoda; order Stylommatophora; family Oreohelicidae; genus Oreohelix; species Oreohelix idahoensis. The sequence continues at coordinate 112,623 of JAMPIV010013271.1, forward strand.
TATTCTTTCGTCATGGGAAAGGACCTTCTGTGATTTTGATGGCAAGTTTATTCATATTAATCCCATGTGTGTAATTCTAACGTCTGGAGATGGTTGGAATTGTGGTGTTTTTCGAACATAAAGGTAAAACTGCTCTTCCTATTTTGTCCTGTAGTCTGTGAGGTTAGACACCATTGTTCGACTCGTTTCGCACTGTCAGGCGGGGAAGAGACTTTATTACTAGAAGCACACCAGATATCTCGATGCCTAATATATCTATGGTTCAGGCTACTTATGCCCACAGAACAATTAATATTATGTTCCTCGAACTTCGCCATGCCAGCGAAGACGCCTTTACGAAGGTTAGACTTATAAAATATGTCCACAGAAGGTCAACGTGAACTGAGTTCATAGTCCGCCATGCTCGTGCGGCTGGTATTTAAACATGCCTACATATCTGATCTACTTGTATCAGGAAAGAGTTGATTAACTCGCATAATGTTGATGTTTAAGCTGAATCTGCTGAAGCCATCATATTCATGAGATCAGCTTATTTGAATGCTCATTTATTGAGGGAACCTTACCTTATACTGATTGATATGCTTTACATTGCTTGTGATTGATCGTCAATGTCATCGTAACTATTGTGGCGTCTCAATAAATGTTTGGAAACGTAACCAGCTGTTACCAGGTTAATTGACTTCCACGTAGTGTGTTTACGTGACGTCCTGTGTGGACTGTCCTGCTAACTGTTTAGCTACACACTTACAACATGTATACACAAACCAGACCAAAGACACCCTATTTCTACGCCTCCATCATCTCTGGTGTCTGAGGGTGATACTCTACACTTCAAGTGCCAGTATTTGAATACCTCTACATCTTCCACATCAAAGAAATATCAACCTTCAACAACACCCCGGCTACATAATGCCTAAATGGTACCATGCCCAGTCCCACAGGAAATAATGTAACACTGGGTGGGACGGCTACAATATCTTAGTTACTACCTCTATACAAGATATCTCTGTTACATTCTCTATACCACATATCTCAGTTACTACCTCTATACAAGATATCCCAGTTACATTCTCTATACCACATATCCCAGTTCATCATCATCTCAACCCATAACCCGTCATGGGTCGTAGGGGTGCCATGGTGGAAGCATCAGCAGACAGGGTCCTCCACTGCTCTCTATTCTCAGCAATGCGTACAAGTGTGGAGAAACCGTGTCCTGCCCATTCTTTGATGTTATCAGCCCAGGATTTTCTTTGCCTTCCTCTTCTCCGTTTACCTTCGACTGTTCCCTGGAGGATCGTTTTCGAAAGGGAGTCATGACGAGTTACATGCCCAAACCAGGCAAGCTTTCGACGTTTCACTATTGACAAAAGTGGTTCTTGATGGCCTGCATAGGTGTTTATCTTCTCTCTAACATAGACATTTGTTTTGTGCTCTTTATAGCAAATGCGCAAAATTCTTCTGTAACATTTATGCTCGAAAGCCTGAATCCTTCGCTCCGTATCTGCAGTGAGTGTCCAGCCCTCACACCCATACAAGAGAATAGATAATACAAGTGATTTGTATAATTTGATCTTCACAGGAAAACTGATGTTACTTTTCCAGATCACATTCAACCTTGTCATGGCAGCTGAGGCCATCTCAAGTCTTGTCTTGATTTCTTTATTTGATCTTCCATCACTACATATAGTGGACCCGAGATATTTAAAGGTGTTAACTTCTTCTAACGTTTGCCCATTTAACGTAATGTTGGTCGGAACATGTTTCTTATGGCTATTCACCAATATCTTGCTTTTTTCTATATTAATTTCCATCCCATATGTTCTTGTTACTTTCTCCAGTCTAGAGGTAAGGTCTTGAAGTTCTGATTCTGTTCCAGCTATCAGATCAATATCATCAGCAAAACGTAGATTACACAGAGGTCGGCCTCCAATCGATATGGTTGATTTATAATCGTAGAGAGCCTCCTGCATAATATGTTCTAGATAAATGTTAAAGAGCACTGGTGACAGGATACATCCCTGGCGAACTCCTACAGTTGTTTTGAAAAATTCTCCAATGTCATTGCTTGCAAAAACAGCACTGCTTGCGTCCTTGTATAGTGCTTCAATGATATCTATGATGTTGGTATCAAAATTGAATTTTCTCATTATTTGCCATAAACCTTCATGCCAGACTCGATCGAAGGCTTTTGTGAAATCGATGAAGTTATGGTATAAATCATGTTGATGCTGGAGATGTTTTTCGATCAGTAATCTAATATTGAAGATTTGTTCTGAGGTACTTCTTTTTGGTCTAAAGCCAGCCTGTTCCTCTGACAAGATTTCTTCTGATTTCTGTTTTATTCTGTTCAAAAGTATCCTTAACATCACCTTACTTGGATGACTAATAAGGCTAATGGTTCTGTAGTTCTTGCACATTTTTAGATTTCCTTTCTTTGGAAGCGGTATTACTAATGACTGCGTCCATTCTTTTGGCCATTTTTTTTGTACTCCATATCTTCTGGCAAATTGTTGTCATGATTTTTTACTATATCTGGTCCTCCATATTTCAAGAGCTCTGCTGGTATATTATCCACACCCGGTGACTTCCCTCCTTTCATCGAACATATAGCCTCTTCCACTTCTTCCCGTAGTATTGCTGCATTTCCGAGTTCTCTGTTTTCGCACTTAATGTTGTTTAACATGCCTAAGTCAGTGTCAAGTTTACAGTTATATAATTCTTTACAATATTCTGTCCACCTTCTCATTACAGCTGTTTTTTCATTGAGCAGAGCCCCATTGCTATCTTCTATGACAGTTACCCTGGGCTGTTGGGGTTTTGATAGTCTTCTTAATGTGTCAAAAACTGCCTTGCTGTTACCTTTTATTAGCCCCGTATTAATGGACTCACATTGATCAGCTACCCATTTTTCTTTGGCCTGTTTCATTTTCTTTCTAATATTTTTATTCACCATACTGTATTGCCATGCTGCTTCAGGAACCTCTTTCTTAACCTTTTTCATTTCCCGTCGTGTATCACATAACTTCAGAATGTCATCTGTAACCCATGGTTTGTTTATTGTCTTTCTTTTACCAAGTATTTCTGTTGCTGATTCAATGAGCACGTCTTTCATGTTCTCTGTGATTGAGTTGATATCATCCTCCAAAAAGTTGAGAGCTGCGAATTGTCCTCCAACAGTTGCCTCAAAGATTACCGCGATTTCTGGATCTTTCAATTTGTCTAAATTGAATCTTAACTGAGAACATCTGTTTTGATTATAGTTCTTTTTGAGTTTAAGCTTGAGCGTCATCAATACCATGTCGTGATCACTACCAATGTCGGCGCCAGGAAAAGTCCTAGTCTTGGCTTTATTAATGCTGGACTTGAATCTTTGGATACAAGAATAAAATCAATTTGGTTATGTATCTCAGTTTTTGGGGCATGCCACGTTGTTCTTCTTGATAACTTATGAGGAAATAGTGTATTTGCAAGGGTTAGTTTATAGTTGCTGGCAAATTCTAGTAGCCTTAGTCCTCGATCGTTGGTTTCTCCAGTCCCAAATTTCCCCACTGTGCCAGCCCAGTGACCGTATGCATCTGGCCCTATTTTAGCATTCCAATCACCTAGAACAATGAGAAGATCTTTCTTTGGAATTTTCTTAATTGCTTCATCCAAATTGTCATAAAATGTATCAATTGCCTCATCCTCATAGTCAGTAGTGGGGGCATATACCTGTATGATGGAGATGTTCTTTGGATGTGCTGCAATACGAATGGTGATAAGCCTGCTATTTATTGGGGTGCAGCTGATGACAGAGTTCAATCTATCTTTATGTACGATAAAACCTACTCCATGCTGATGTTACTACCTCTATAATAAATTCCCAGTTATATTCTTTATAACCAGATATCACAGTTACTACCTCTATACCAGATATCCAGTTAGTTTCTCTATACCAGATAACCCAGTCACATTCTTTATACCAGGTATCAGAGTTACATTCTTTATACCAGATTCATTCTCTAAACCAGATACCCCAGTTACATTCTCTATACCAGATTCATTCTCTAAACCAGATACCCCAATTACATTCTCTATACCAAAAATCACAGTTACATTGTCTGTACCAGATATCCCAGTACATTCTGTATACTTTTTATCCCATTACATTTTCTAAACCAGATATCCCAGTTACAGTCATTAAACCAGATACCCCAGTTACATTCTCAATACCAGATATCACAGATGCATTCCCTGAACCAGATATCCCAGTTACACTATCTGTACCAAATATCCCAGTTACATTCTCTATACCAGATATACCAGTGGTTACCTTATCCCGTAAAAATCTTGTAACCACAAAAACTTCGACAAATGATATGGATACGTCAAAAATGGAATATAAATCAACTCAGCCGCCCAAAACACAACAGAAGAAAGTCCCCTGGACAAGGAGAAAGGAGGCGCATGAAGCAACTCAGAGAAAGCAGAAAGGAGTCTTGGTTGCCGACTTACCTTTTTATTCGTCTATGAAAATAACCAGGATTGACACCTGGAATGTTCGCACTTTACGTGAACAAGGGAAAACTGCACAGGTAGCACGGTGGAAGGGCGTAGAGAGGAAGACATTGATCACAGGAGAAATGGTGTTGTTTTCAGGACATGAGGAGGAAAGTGCTCACCACAGTGCAGGGGTGCCTTTAATGCTGTCTAGTGAAGCACAGAAGGCACTTACAGAATGGGAAGCAATGGGACACCAAAACATAACAGCAATGTTTAAAACAGCCAAATAGAAAATAAATCTAAACATCATCCATTGTTATACAGATTAACTCGTAGTTATCTGATTGGTAGTAAAATTATTACAATTATTATATTTATAGAGATATACAAAGCCATTTGTGAAAATTAACCCGTAATTATCTGACTGATCAGACAATTATTATAATTAATGTACACTGTCATTTATGAAAATTAACACGTAGTTATTTACATGTTAATCTAGAGCAGTCCTATTATAACTAAGTGTGCTCACGGTGTTCACAAGAAATAATCCTTCCTAATATACAACTGGTATTTGACCCACGTAGCAATAATCCCACTTTGCAAATAGAAAACCTCTGGCACTCTAGGACAACAAGCAATGAATAATGCTAGAGTCCAGGTTATATAGCCAGAAAAGATTCCTATCTCGTTTGACTAGACAAGCTGAGAGACACAGTCACTAGTGTCCAGGGCTTAAAGAGTTCCGTAGATGAAGAAACTAGGAAAAGGCACTAGGAACTCTCGTCGGTCGAAGAAGTGACGTCATGGACTTAATACACGTAGAAATGTCTCCGAGCAGGTCACGGCTGTTTGCCAGCGATCTTTTAGTTATTTCCCCTTTTTCCCCAACCGCGCTATTTATAGCCCACTTGACAGAGGTCAACTTCCTTATGGGAAAAACATGTGGCGATGTTTACTTTTGATAGGGCTTAATTAATGCTTTTAGGCTACTTTATTATTATAAATACCGGCTTTAATTTTGCGTAAAGCTAGACTAGAAATGTTATAGTAAATTTTAGAACAAGAACAAACATTTTATCACAATTAGAACAGAAGATATAATAGTCTGAAATAGTGTAAAATTTACTTTTTTTTTTTTTACATTTTGTTATGGTTTGTTTATAATGCAATTTTCACTAAATCGGTCACAATCAACATGCATAACAAAATTACAGAAATCAAAAGTAGAAAACCTGCAGAAAATGGATATCAAAGTTTTGTTTTGGTTTCATGCGTCAAACATTAATTATTGAAACATTAAATTGCAAGTCCACATTTATTACCTTAAAATAACACACCCAATTGTCCCCCAAAACATGAGAGCTAACAATTATCTCAATCATACATCACGATGGTCATGTAAAAATGAGTATGGTCATGAGTAAAACGAAATGTTCAATTTAATAGATAAATAGGTGTATTTAATAAATACATCTATTAAATGATTTCCACACTCTGTTAATTCTGTCAATCTCAAGCAACAACTGCCATAATTTGCTCTAGCCCCAAAATTTCGCTCAATTATCATTCACACTTCCTTTTTTTTTATAGGATGAATCTGTACATTCACAGATGGAGAAATTTGTAACAAATGAGTTTCCATTATAAATTTTAATTGTGAAGTTATATTTTTTTTAATACCGCTGGCGCGTCTTTCAATTTTCAATCTTCTCTGTTTTATCTCCTGTGCCCACGTAAGACCTACTGTTTCCTTCATGGCTATTGCTAATTCTTTTGGATATTCTAACTCTACTGTCAATGCCTGCTTTCCTGCAAATTTCCTGACGTGACGTTTCTGAACAGCGTTGTAGTTCATGTGCCTGCTGCAGGTCTAATGAATCAGTTGATGTTCCAGCAATATGTTTTCTAACAGTGTGGAGCAGTTGAGATAGCTTACATTTTGTTGGCGTTCTGGTGAATGATGTTTCTCTTCTATGTTTAATTAGTTTTTTGTAGTACAAATAGGCTGTCCCTCTGGTTTTGCATATTATGATATTACTTTTTTTGCTGTTTCCTAGTTTTTTTCTAACAATGGATGTGAATAGGGGTTCTTCCTTTTGTGTTAGTGGTTGTGAAGGTGGCTTAGCAAGTAACTGTTGTACTGTGATGTCGCTTTTGAAGACAGGCGAGGTGGATGTACTTGTCATATGTGTAACTGACTTGGTAGGTGTAGATGTGGCAACAAAAACTGGCATGCTAGGGTGAGTAGTGTTATCCACCTCCAAATGAATAATGGTATCACCTTTAATGTGAGCTGGCGGGAGCCGCGCTGGTGTAATGGCTACGACGTTGTACTGGCGACCAGGTGTTCATGGTTCAAACCCGGCCGTCGGCGTTTGAAGAAATGTTTACGACCGGAAATTTGACTGAATAACCTGAACGGCTCCTGCACATAAATCCCGTGTGGATGGGAAGGAGCGAAGCTTCTGACCGGGTTGGAAGGAAAGTCCACTGACCCCCCCCCCCCCAGCCTCGCAATGACATGTCATTGGGCCGAAAGAGCTGGAAAGCTCGAGTGCCGCTGGTTATAGAAAAAAAATGTGAGCTGGCACATCAACCTCCAGTTGAACAATATCATCACTTATGTGGGCAGGCACATCAACCTCCTACTGTACAGAGCTATCCTGACTACAGCTAACTGACTGACTACAGCTAACTGACTGACTACAGCTAATTGACTGACTACAAACTAACTGACTGACTACAGCTAAATGAGTGACTACAGCTAACTGACTGACTACAACTAACTGACTGACTACAGCTAATTGACTGACTACAAACTAAGTCACTGACTGCAGCTAAATGACTGACTAGACATGGAGGGGTCAGAAAGAACATCACAGGGGATAGAGCAGCTTTTTGTTTTTAAAACACCAAAAGATGTCTTTGCAACATAATTGCACAGTTGACATTCACTTATAGTTAAATTATGGTTTTAGTCTTTCCAGATGTGCTGACTGTTTTCCGATAGTAACTTGGCTGTTTCAAGACACTTCTCATTATGCCTCCTTTTTGAGTTTTGTAATCGTAAGTAACACTTCTTACAAAATATAGTCGAATGCTGTGTGGGTTTATCATCTGATACGTTAATTCCAAATACAAAGAACAGATCATTAACGTAATTAGAACAGTACAGTGCTTTCTGAATTGAACGTGTTGTTTTGGAAGTTAATGCTCTCTTGCCACAGGCTCTGCACAGTGCACTGGCACAATTCATATGATGCAAAACAGTATAGTTCCATTTTCGTTGTTATGCCTATATAGTATAGTTTTTTTTCTTTCTTTTACTTGTGTAAAGTGTATAAAGAAAATGAGCCAGAATATTTGGGGACTATCAAGTCTAACACCAGGAATGTAGTGAATGCTTTATCTGTTGAATGAAAAAGAAGAATATACAAACAGTTACTTAGAATTCTTTGGCAGCCGTCAGTATGTGCACATGGATTGTCTACCAAAGAAACTCTAACTAATGGAACAGTCCTTATCTCACACAACAATTAAAAAAGGGAAAACTTCATATTATCAATAATACAAGATTAACAAGGACTTGATAAAAGATAGGGAACAAAGTATTGTGGAAGTTAATCTCATACTATAGATTTACATGTTTTCTGACGCGTATATATACGGTAGCTAAATATCATTATAAATGAATGGAAATGCAAAAAACAGATGGTGCTTTACAAAAAGTTATTTTTTTACAACCTTTATTTAAGATTTGTGAGTATCAGGAATGCGTTCACAGGGATTTAAAAGCTATAAAATCTGGTGACAATATGCTTGTTCTTGTAATGCCACACTCACAAAACTGACTACCACACATTCTCAAGATATGAAACCAAAAAAAAAAGTATGTGGAAATAATCTTTAGCTTCCCATTCGAGAAGTCTTTATAATTATAAACTCAAACGAATGGGCCGATTTTTAGATATTAAATTAATAAAAAGATTACTTATTTTATGCGAATTTCCTCAAATGATGACGCTGTTTTCAAAAGTCTGTAACTCCGTCAAAACTAATTTCAAACAAATAAAAAATGCAATCAAAAATAGAGCAGAGAACAAAGTTATAGTACACAAAAGAATTTTAGCGCTGTGTTTATCCAGAACGAGTGTGTAATGTTTTAATATTTTAGCAGATTTTACACACACAAACAGCTGATTTTTCCCGCCAAAAACTTAAATAGTCTTTTACGGTGCACAAGAAAATTTTTATACCCGTTGTCAGAAATTTCCGGTCACCGAAACTAAAAGAAGCAGCTCTGGTATAGGGCACAAAAACATCCGTGAGGTGTGCAAGCAAGACATTTCCGCATTCCCAGCGGAAGGTTTTAGCATCTCCGACCTGGAGGAACAGGGGAATAATTAATGAGGTTTATAAAACTTTAGGATACTTCTTACGGACATCCTTGTAAGCAAACTTGGTGTTGACCGCAAGAATCCAATGGGGTATACACAATCGAAGGAACTCCAGGACAAGTCACACAATAAGATTGTCACTTGAGGAGTCAGGAAATCTACAGCAATGTATAGCCAAAATAGTGTATGTGGGGGGGTGTACTAAAATCAGAGTTAAGAAATGGGGAGTCTCTGTCTTGACGGAGTCGGTAATAAAAAGTTGAGCACACGGTGTATCTTGTAACTAAACTAAAAGATGTACGCAAATACACAGACATTACGCCCCCCGATTAACAGGCTAATTAGACATAGGACAAATAAACATTATTATAGACACATAACAATACAAAAAAAAACTAATTTAACTTCACGTGGGCAATGTTGTGGAGTTATAAACGTTGAAAACATCTCAAACCAGTTTACCTAGCTCTACAATGGAAAACCTGGCGCTGCTCGTGTGGTTAGTTAAAGGCAAAGGCCAGCGCGGAAAATTGCTGAGATCCCACCCCACTAAAACTCTGATCATGTTTTATAAAGTTCTCTAACACTTAACTCTGCAACAACAGAATCTGCTATTGGACTACCTTGACCCTTTAACGCACCAAACTTTATTTGTTACAGGACCGGAGACATGAAAAAAACATGACAGGAAAGAACGGGGTCAAATATTTATAAAGATTTTAAAATAAAGACTGTAAAAAACAAGGTTTACCTCGTTTTTCATTTTTTCCTTTATACATTTGAAATTATTGACTCATTCCTTTCTAGACTTTGTGTATGTCATGTGGCTTGATCCTTTTCTTTTTTTTGGGACGTGGTGATCGTTAATGTGGGTTGATCACTTTCTTGTACTTGGGGATAGTCTTGAGGATTGATCCCTTTCTTGATCTTGGTGATCGTAATACGATGTGTTGATCCTTTCTTGACCTGGTTGATATATAACGTGAGTTGTGCTCCTTACTTGACTTGGTGATCGTAACTTGGGTTGATCCATTTTCTGACTTTGTGATCGGTAACGTGGCTTGATCCGTTTTCTAGACTTGGTGATTCGCCCTAACGTGGGATTGATCCTTTCTTGACTTGGTGATCGTAACGTGGGTTGATCCTTTCTTTGACTTGGAGTATCGTTTAACGTGAATTTGAAATTTTCTTTTCATGACTTGCGTGATCGTAACGTAGGTTGCTCATTTTCTTGACTTCGGTGATCGTAACGTGGTGTTGATCCTTTTCTTGACTTGGTGATCGTAACGTGGGTTGATCTTTTATTTGCACTTGGTGATTCGTAACGTGGAGTTTGATCCTTTCCTTGACGTGGTGATCGTAACGTGGGGTTGATCCTTTTCTTGACTTGGTGTTCGAAACATGGGGTTGATCATTTCATTGACTTGGTGATCGTAAACGTTGGGTTAATCATTTATTCGACTTGGTGATAGAAACGTTGGGTTGGATCCTTTTCTTGATTGGGTGATCGTAACGTTGGCTAAATCCTTTCCTTGTGTCGAGGCAGGAGGTAAAAAAAGGCATGGAAAAATCATTCATTAAATGTTCACACGCCATATTTTAATGTCATATTATGTGTACATCATTTATAGATTTTCACCATTTGCTAACAATAACTTGTAGCTTTCTACTTTGCTGTTGAAAAAAATAAATCTTGATTAGCATAAAAGAATTTTATTTTTTTATTATATGTTTTAAAGTAATGTCAGTTGGGGTCCTCGGACAGATTTAATATGATTTGTTTTTGATTTAATATTCCAGGATGGAAAGTCATGTGACAGAGACTGGGGAGAGAACTGGGCTGGTCATGAAACGCTTAGACCAGGCACAAGATCAACAATCCCAGAAACAAAATCTGTTGGATGAGAAACTTTCTGTCATGGCAGTCACACTTGAGCAAGAGAAGATTTTCATGAGAGACCAACTGAGAGAAGCTCAAAATGAAATCCTGCAGCGTCTCCATGACCTTAAAGGACAAGGTGAAGGCACTGTAAGTGTGATCCCTACAAGTGTATCCGACACTGATCAAGTTTTACATCAGATGACACAGTCCACAGTTGATCTGAGTGATGTTATTAACGAGGCCAGAGATAAACTTCAGATATTAGACGACAGAACAAACTTAATGAGAACTCAAATAACAGCTACAGAACAAACATGTTATAACTTGACGAGCTGGTCACGAAAAATAGAGAATCTACTTGAGAACAAAATAACTGAACTTGTAGATCACGAGAAAGAGAATTTAAAGACCATTCCAGACGTGGTTAGAGGACAGACGAGGGCGGAGCTGGTATGGCTGGATAACCGGATAGATGAAAGATTCACTTATCTGGATACAACCGTCAATTTAAAATTAGAGCAGCTGATTAGACAAACTAGTGAACCTGCTGACCAAACAGGAGAGGGTATGAACGTGTTAATTAAACAACAGGTACAGATTACTGAAACTCTGGTTAAGCAGCAGGAGCAGATAACCGACTCTTTGGTTAAACAGCAGGTAGAGATATCACAGTCGTTGTCTAAACTGCAGGAAGAAATTACTGACAAGTTAGATAAAGAGAACAAAGACGTTAGATATATGTGGACAAAAAGTGAACAAGCTTACAACTCATTATCAGACATGGAAAAACAAAATAATACATCAGTAGAAAAATCTCTGGCAGAAACTAAAGACTCCATCATGAAACTGGAAGAATATTTCAATAACAGCAGTAGAGAGATCACCAGGTTTTATGACACTATTCGTCTTTTGGAAGGACAACTGACCTCAGTTGGTGGTACACTTAAGACAGAATTAATTACAAGTACTGATAGACTTAAGACAGACTTATTTATAAGTACTGATACACTTAAGACAGGCTTATTTACAAGTACTGATACACTTAAGACAGAATTTAGAACAAATACTGACACACTTAAGAGAGACCTGGAGACATGTACTGAGAGAATAACAAAAGCTACTGATACAACTAAAGAAGATCTCCTGAAACATTTGATCAAATCTGAAGCAGTACAAAGTGAGAGTTTCTCAAAGTACACAGGGGAGATAGAACAGGTCAAAACATTAATTACTTCCTTTACTAATAGCCTGGACATAATGAAGGAGAACATGACAGTAGCTGTCGAGAAAATAGACAATATGGAAACATCTCTGAATGACGGACACGAAAAATGTCAAAATAAAATTTGATGACCTCACACAAGGACAGGGAGCAGGTGAGAATAAAAATTGAACTGACTAGGAATAAATATAACAGATTACATAAGTAAGACCAAACGTGAAAATCTTTTGCTGTCACTGAGAAAGAGGCTCAGATAGTGAGAGACCGGATAGAGGGACCTCTTCCATCTCACGGAAAATACACATTTGATTTTTATGTGAAGAATTTTAAATATTTGGTCAGGTCAGAGAAAGTTGTTTGCAGTTCACCCTGGCATATCAACGAGATGACGTCATGTTTGATGGGGGGGAGCTTATTTTTTAAAATATGGTGAGATGGTTGTATGGTTGTTACATGGACGTCATCCTCGTGAGGTAGGATTACAACCAAGACCTAGTATAAGACTCAGGGCGGAAGCCAGTACGTGTGACGTCAGCAATAAAAACATTAAAGGCTATAGACCTTGGTGAGGCGTCTAATGACGAGGGATGAAAGTACAATCACTGATAACTGGGACCGCGGGTTTAAACTTGGTGTGACGTCATGTGATGACCTCATAAAGAAAGGATATGGAATGAAGGAAGGGTACAGGTTTAACGCTGTCTTGATCAGGTTTGACGTCACAGTTTTATAAAATACAAATATAGAAGCTTGATCTTTGAGTTTATCTTTCTCTCTGTGTCACATTTTGTCAGCACCTCAGTGAGTAAAACTAACTATTATAGGATGAGTTAAGTAGAATGTGTACAGGCACATACACAGGAGGAGGGGAACTGATGGAGAAAATCACATGAATAGAAACACAGAGAGAAAAAATAGAGGACAAGGTACAGACAGAAACAGAGAGAGAGAGAGAGAGAGAGAGAGAGGGGGGAACAAAGAAAGTGGTAGAGAGAGACAGAGCTTTACAATATAGGTAGAGAGACAAGAAGATATAGGTAGAGAGACAAGAAGATACAGGTAGAGAGACAAGAAGATACAGGTAGAGAGACAAGAAGATATAGGTAGAGAGACAAGAAGATACAGGTAGAGAGACAAGAAGATACAGGTAGAGAGACAAGAAGATACAGGTAGAGAGACAAGAAGATATAGGTAGAGAGACAAGAAGATACAGGTAGAGAGACAGGTAGAGAGACAAGAAGATACAGGCAGAGAGACAGGTAGAGAGACAAGAAGATATAGGTAGAGAGACAAGAAGATATAGGTAGAGAGACAAGAAGATACAGGTAGAGAGACAAGAAGATTACATTGCTTGTTACCATAGAGAGTTCATGATTAAGGAGTAACAAGAAGATATGTAGAGAGACGGAAGATTGGTAAAGACAAGCAGATATAGGTAAGAGAGACAAGAAGATAAAGGTAGAGAGACAGTAGAAATACAGAAAGACATGAGAACAAATATGTAGATGGAAAGGAATGCAGATTTAGGGTAAGAGACTATGGTACACAGAAGGAGTTCTTAGACACATATGATGGAGAGAAGGATTCGGGAATAGAAGAGGTAGAGACACCAATGTAGAGAGAGGATGAATTCGAGGCGATTCCCAAGGGAGGAGAGACATATCTTGAAAAGAGGAGGATTCGGGGAGAGACCATGAGAAGACGACTTAACCTATGTAGAGAGAGGAGGATTCGGTGGAGAGAGATAAAGGAGTCTAGACACATATGTAGTCCAGAAGAGGATTGGAGAGACCAGAGAAGACAGTTTAATGCTATGAAGAGCGACAGTGATTAGAAAAGCAAGACCAGTTCTTTCACGTAGAAACATATGTGTTTTGTAAGGACAGATCGGGTAGAGTTATGAGTTCACAGAAAACACAGAGACAGGATTCTATTATATGAATTCATGAACATATTTGTAGAGAGAGACCAGTCGGGAGAGACCATCGAAAACAAGAACAACTAAGGAGAAGACAAGGAGAGACAGTGACAAAACTTAGAAGATTCGGGGAGAGGACATAGATATACCACAATTTGAGGACTAGAGGATCGGGAGAGACTAGAAGTAATAAGTTTTTTGTTTAATAGAAACAGATAAGAAGCCCCCAGAGAGAGAAGATAAGAGAGATATACATGCAAAACAGAGGATTTAGAGTCGAGGAGACAATGAGAATCAACAAATGTCACAAGGCTCAGACAGGTCGAGAGACATGATGACAGCCATGTTAACAAGAGGAGATCAGGTACGAGGAGACCATGAAGAAGAAACACAATGGAGAGAAGGACAGTTGTCAGAAGTTTTGAGAGACTGATAGCAAACAGAAACACAGAAGAGGATACAGATTGGTCATCTGGCCAAGGACATGAATATAAGTGGATGTGACAGGAGGATAGACGGGGAGTGAACAAGAAATATACATCAATGGAAAACAGAAGGAGATCGGGGAGACTGACTGGTTCGAAACAATGTTTTTTTTTGCAGACATGTCAGATATTAGTTAGACCATGATTCACATTATCATAGAGTTTTTGACCCCCCCCCACCCCCCCCCCCCCCCCCCCCCCCCCCCCCCCCCCCCCCCCCCCCCCCCCCCCCCCCCCCCCCCCCCCCCCGCCCCCCCCCCCCCCCCCCCCCCCCGAGAGAGACAAGGAGATATACAAGTAAGAGATGCGAGGATTCGGGGAGAAGGAAGGAATATAAGGAAAAAGAAAAGAGGTAGGGAGATTATGAAAACAGACATACTCAGAGAGAGTGAGGATTCGGGAGAGACATGAATAAAAGTACAACTGGTAGACCTAGAGAGGAATATCGTGGGAGAGAGTAATGAAACAGAACACAGGAGTAGACGGGTAGAGAGACATGAAAACAGAAATACAGAGAGAGAGGTAGAGAGACATGTAAACAGAAACACAGAGAGAGACAGATAGAGAGACGTGAAAACAGAAATACAGAGAGACAGGTAGAGATAATGTAAACAGAAACACAGAAAGGGACAGGTAGAGAGACATGAAAACAGAAACACAGTGAGAGACAGGTAGAGACAAATGAAAATAGAAACACAGAGAGTCAAGTAGAGAGACATGAAAACAGAAACACAGAGAGAGACAAGTAGAGATACATTTAAACGGAGACAGAGAGACAGACAAGAAGAGAGAATGAAAACAGAAACACATAGAGAGAGACAGGTAGTGAGACATGTAAACGGAGACAGAGAGAAAGACAAGAAGAGAGAATGAAAACAGAAACATAGAGAGAGACAGGTAGCTAGACATGTAAACGGATACAGAGAGAGACAGACAGGAAAAGAGAATGAAAACAGAGACAGAGAGAGACAGATAGAGAGATACATGAAAACGGAGACACAGAGAAATAGATACGTAGAGAGAAATGAAAACAGAGACACACACAGAGCGAGACAGAGAGACAGATACTCACAGAAAAACAAGAGAGAGAGAGATACTCACAGAGAAACAGAGATCGCAGATAGTTAAGGAGAGGCACAAAAAGAGAGAGACGGGCAGAGAGAAAAGTAGAGATACTCATAGAGAGAAAGTCTTAGACATAAAATGAGACAGGCACGGTTATGGAGGAACGGAGACGCAACCACACAGGGAGAGAGAAAAAGCAATAGAGAAAAGAAGAGAAAACCATAGACAGAAACCTAAAGATATAAGCTAAGGAGAGACTACCTGAGAGACAAAGACCCATAGTGAGACAGAGATAGGTCAAATGATGGAAATAGGCCACAATGTTTAACAGAGAGGCATTCACAGAAAGACAGTTAGAGATTCAAAGAGAGACAGGTACATGAAAGGAGAGAACGACATACTGAGGTTCACATAAAGAGACAAACACACGAAAGGAGAGAACGACATACTGAGGTTCACATAAAGAGACAGACACACGAAAGGAGAGAACGACATACTGAGGTTCACATAAAGTGACAGACACACGAAAGGACAGAACGACATACTGAGGTTCACATAAAGTGACAGACACACGAAAGGACAGAACGACATACTGAGGTTCACATTAATGTGACAGACACACGGAAGGATGATTTATTCGGGAGAACGACATACTGAGGTTCACATAAAGAGACAGACACACGACAGGAGAGAACGACATACTGAGGTTCACATAAAGTGACAGACACACGGAAGGAGAGAACGACATACTGAGGTTCACATAAAGTGACAGACACACGGAAGGAGAGAACGACATACTGAGGTTCACATAAAGTGACAGACACACGACAGGAGAGAACGACATACTGAGGTTCACATAAAGTGACAGACACACGGAAGGAGAGAACGACATGCTAAGGTTCACATAAAGAGACAGACACACGACAGGAGAGAACTACATACTAAGGTTCACATAAAGAGACAGACACACGACAGGAGAGAACGACATACTGAGGTTCACATAAAGAGACAGACACACGACAGGAGAGAACGACATACTGAGGTTCACATAAAGAGACAGACACACGACAGGAGAGAACGACATACTAAGGTTCACATAAAGAGACAGACAGAAACACAGAGAAAGAATTGGTGTCACACAGACAGAACAAGAAGATGAAACAAGTCAACAAAGAAAGAAATAAACACAATGAATGTAAACTTGGAGGTCACTTTTTTTTTTTTTCCTATATCCAGCGGCACTCGAGCTTTCCAGCTCTTTCGGCCCAATGACATGTCATTGCGAGGCTGGGGGGTCAGTGGACTTTCCTTCCAACCCGGTCAGGAGCTTCGCTCCTTCCCATCCACACGGGATTTATGTGCAGGAGCCGTTCAGGTTATTCAGTCAAATTTCCGGTCGTAAACATTTCTTCAAACGCCGACGGCCGGGTTTGAACCATGAACACCTGGTCGCCAGTACAACGTCGTAGCCATTACACCAGCGCGGCTCCCTGGAGGTCACATTAATAAGAGATGACGTAAAAATGTGATACGATAAATTGACAGTAGCTGGATTGTTGTCACAAAAATCGTCATCACACTGTCACATACAGACATGTACTTGTGTGTATAAATGTGTGTAGATGTGTGTATATTTCACGTGTTGTATCACAGATAACATGTCTGATTAATGTATTTGTTTCTTTATTATCTACTCTGTGAATATATACATATATAATTAATAGTAGTTTGAACATCAAGTAGCAGAAAACTGTTTTAAACTGGATTTTTGGAGGGTTTTTTAACAAATCTAAGATACATACACCGCTGTCAGTTTTACGTCAGCACCTGCTTGACGAGTGGACGTTTGTTTATATTTGTCATTTATACTTATATTTAAAGTTGCGTTAACATAACGAAGAGAGTGATGGTTCACAAGTAGTGTGTGTTCACTTCACGACATAAGAGGTAGATCAGCGAATGAAGAGAGTGATGGTTCACACGTAGTTTGTGTTCACTTCACGACATAAGAGGTAGATCAAAGAATGAAGAGAGTGATGGTTCACACGTAGTTTGTGTTCACTTCACGACATAAGAGGTAGATCAAGGAATGAATGGAGTGATGGTTCATACGTAGTTTGTGTTCACTTCACGACATAAGAGGTAGATCAAGGAATGAAGAGAGTGATGGTTCACACGTAGTTTGTGTTCACTTCACGACATAAGAGGTAGATCAAGGAATGAAGAGAGTGATGGTTCACACGTAGTTTGTGTTCACTTCACGACATAAGAGGTAGATCAAGGAATGAAGAGAGTGATAGTTCATTCGTAGTTTGTGCTCACTTCACGACATAAGAGGTAGATCAAGGAATGAAGAAAGTGATGGTTCATACGTAGTTTGTGTTCACATCACGACATAAAAAGTAGATAACAGAATAAAGAAAGTGATGGTTCATACGTAGTTTGTGTTCACTGACAGTCTCATACAGATGTTAATACCATTACAATTTAGGTTAAAATTAGTAATACTGAGCCCACTGACAGACTTATTCAGATGTTAATACCATTACAATTTTGTTAAATATTACTAATAGTGTGTCCACTGAATGACATACAGACGTTAATACTATTACAATTTTTGTAACATTACTAATATCGTGTCGACAGATACCATCATTCAGATTTTAGTACCATTACAATTTTGTTTAAGATTACTAATATTGTGTCCACTGACAGACTCATACAGATGTTAATACCCTTACGATTTTGTTTAAGATTACTAATATTGTGCCCAGTGACACACTCATTCAGATGTTAAACCAGTACAATTTTGTTGGAATAAGCCCCAGGACAAGTCACAATTGGCATAAGATAATTTTACGACAATTTCTGTGATATGTGTCTGTGACATATGGATTCACTTACGAGTTTTGTCCACTCACAAAATGTATTTTTTAAAACAAACGTAATGAACAATTATGCAGTGCAACTACTTTAAAGTTATAAAGTACCTTAAGTTGGCAAAATGGTTAATTAGAATTGTTAACAAAGATGAAAGAGTTCAAAACTCAATTCTGAGAGCACATTTCCACAAAACAGAGGTCAGAATAACATTCAAGACAGATGATCTAAGCTCGTACGTCTGCCTGGTGTGTAAAAAACACTACGAATAAATGATCCAAAAAACTTTCACAAGACGGACGGATACATCTGATGTTCAGATTATCTCTACTTGTATGGTTGTCTGCATGGTTCCCTATTAGTATAGTCTACATGCTGAGTTATTGTTATAATTTAAATAAATACATTTATATTTAATATACAGCCATGAGTGCAGCCTATATTACTCACCAGTTGTTGGATATTTTTAGAAAATGTATCTTGTGTCCGCGTGTTTGTTTGTGTGCACGCTGTATGGTCACTTAGTCGATGTATTTTTCTCTCTCTCTCTTTTTCTTTCTCTCTCTCTCTTCTCTCTCTCTTTCTCTCTCTCCCCCAAATCATTTTCTAATGTCATGTGTATTTTTTAAAGATTATTCATGCCCTGTTCATTATTGATTATGATAAGGTCCTGTAAATGTGTGTAACTGTTATACCTTTACAATGTAGGGATTTTACTTTGTTTTATTGCGTTGCTTATGTTTATTATATTTCAGAAGTTTCAATTGTTGTGATAGGATGGGCGAGATGATGATGATAATGTTGTGATATGTGATCACTCTCTTTTCACACTCGCAACCGACCCGATTCAACAATAAAACTCTGATTCTTGAGGCAGGGGCTGTATTTATTTTTACAACCCATTCAGTGACTAAGAGCACACTGAAGCAAACATTAAACAAATAACAAAGCGAACAAAACCAAACACCAAACAAAACACCCAGCTAGTGCTCAGTTGCTAATCCTGAAGAAGCAAACAAAGCAACGACTGGTTAAAATCATAATAGTTAAATAATCATACTCTCACCTGCCAAACAGTCCTTCCACGCCACTTGACACCCTCAACTATCACACACGCACACACTCATGCGTGTCGTCCAATGCGACTAGTAAGGTGTTGTGCATGAGGCTGGCAATCTCATCGTGTAACATCGGTTGCTACCGAAACCACTACTGCAAGAGCACACACTCAGCTATCACACACACACACTCATGCATGTCGTCCAATGAGACTAGTATGGTGTTGTGCATGAGGCTGGCAATCTCACCATGTAACACAGATTGCTACCAAAACCACTACTGCACGAGCATATGAATACTTCATGCGGAGGCAAACCACACTGGTGGCCCCATGCTCCCTCAGGAGCAGAGAAGAGAGATATATATCTCCGAGTGAGCCCACGTGCTCTCACAAACCATTCTACACAATAACCATAATTAAATAATAATAAAATATGTATCAAATAGAATTAAACAATATGTACAACCAATGCTCTCCTTAATGGGCATAAAATAATATTCTTCAACTACGTGTACAACAAATACTCTCAATAATAAGAATAAACCACCACCTCGCAACTGATCCATCTCAATATTCGACACTGCCCTCTGAACATGTCGTAAGTGACGACTGGTGCGCCTGGCCCCAAGCGTGTCGTAAATGACCCCTGATGAGATTGGGAACTCATCACATGAAACACATTGATACAGAAACAATCACTGCAATAGCATAAAAATGCTTCTTGTGGGCCTGTAATGGACACCAGCCGCATTGGTGTTTCTATGCTCCGCAAGGAGCAAACAGAGAAACACCTGTCTCAACGTGCCTTACGCCCCAAGGAATGGCCTCGTGCTCTACAGAAATCTAAATACATATTCTCACCTCACTCAAAGTAACCCACTAAAGATATACAGTAGAATAACCAATAATCGTGAAATACACTTAATTACTGTCGCATCAAAGAATAAAATATAATTATTCTTAACTTAACAACTAGAACTAAAGTCATCACCACGTGGCGCCATCTTGATAACAGTTAATATCATCTAAATTCAAGTAATAAATCGCTTCTCTGCCTGGTTTCATGTATGAAATACTCTCCTACTAAATTTGCCCGGTCTGATGGATGAAATAATTGCTACTAACTCTCACATCTGTGATTTGAACTTACACTATTAAAATCAATCCACGCATATTATTCTCACTCATTTATATTTCAAGACTAAATTATCAGGTCCTGGAAACACATCAATCTATTTATTTCATTAATCATTAAAACAGACACGCTCAATATAATTTCAGAATTATAGAACATTAATGTTAATCTAAATTAACTCACGGGCTCAAGGCATCTACAGATTGAGTCTGGTGTCTAACTTCGTTTCTCTCTCGTCTGGGCGGCTTTAGCAAAATAGGTCCGCTCGACGCCCGCATCTCTTTATATAGGCTCTAGGCTAATCACTCGACTTTAGTGCGCTGCGCGGATTGATTGTGCCACTAAATAACAGTCGCGATAATTGCTCTAGAAGGCATGAAAACACAAATATACACAACTATTTCTAGAGCAAAAACACCACTATCAAATATAACACACAACTATACACCACAACTAATTTTTAGGCATTATTATGGCCTAGTAATCAATCTTCTTCTTCGTCAGACTTTTAACATCCCAGCGTGCTGCGCGCACATCGAAAACATATGGGCATAAATATGCCTTACATGAAGGGGGAAGCCGGGGTGTCTTTACGGCCCCATCACATAACCTTACTGACATGTAGTATCTATATTGTCTTACTGATGCACTCTGTCTACATAGCCTTACTGACATGTAGTATCTATATTGTCTTACTGATGCACTCTGTCTATATAGCCTTACTGACATGTAGTATCTATATTGTCTTACTGAAGCACTCTGTCTATATAGCCTTACTGACATGTAGTATCTATATTGTCTTACTGATGCACTCTGTCTACATAGCCTTACTGACATGTAGTATCTATATTGTCTTACTGATGCACTCTGTCTACATAGCCTTACTGACATGTAGTATCTATATTGTCTTACTGATGCACTCTGTCTATATAGCCTTACTGACATGTAGTATCTATATTGTCTTACTGAAGCACTCTGTCTATATAGCCTTACTGACATGTAGTGTCTATATTGTCTTACTGATGCACTCTGTCTATATAGCCTTACTGACATGTAGTATCTATATTGTCTTACTGATGCACTCTGTCTATATAGCCTTACTGACATGTAGTATCTATATTGTCTTACTGATGCACTCTGTCTATATAGCCTTACTGACATGTAGTATCTATATTGTCTTACTGATCCACTCTGTCTATATAGCCTTACTGACATGTAGTATCTATATTGTCTTACTGATGCACTCTGTCTATATCAGTGGTTCTTAACCAGCTCCTCCTTATCACTTATTGTACAGTTACGACAACCCACAAGTGAACGATTATTTGTTATGTTGTAATATTATAATTCTAATTAACACTGTAATTTAATGTTGCAGCAAAATATTTGACAAGAACAAGCATCATTATATTATATTTGATATGCATGTGGGAAAATTAGAACAAACCTTGTTCAACCACAACGACCGACGTATTTTAGCAGTAAACGTATGAGAGCTCTCATACATGAAATTAGACGATTTATGGTATGCTCAACTGGAACCATTTCCACAACTATCAAAGACAGCACTGTATATTCTTGTGCCATTTGCTACAACGTACTTGTGTCAGATGGGATTTTCTTCACTTGTAAATGTAAAAACAAAGGCCAGAAATTGTTTAGAAGCGAGTGATGATATGTGTGTGGTTATTTCAAACACAGAGTCCCTTTTCCAAAATATAACTGAAAGTAAGCAACCGCTGAAAAAGTCATTCGGAATATATAATTATATAATTTAATAAAGTACAATTTTATATAAATAGACGTGTATCTGATGTCACACAATTAAAAAAATTCAGACCATTGTTAATTAATTTACAATCCTATGTCGACAGTGGTAAAAGTGCAATTGTCATTCTTCATAATGAATCAAATATTGCTATTTATCATAGGGATGCGATAACACATTTTTGAGAATTTAAGAGGTGCCGGCAGCCGAAAATGTTAAGAACCACTGGTCTATAAAGACATCATTTGACATTAAAAAATTAGACGAACTTCAACGGTTTTTGTTTCTTGATTGTATAGCCTTATTGGTGTGTTCTGTATTGCCTTACTGATGTGTTCTATCTACTTCACCTTACAGATGTGTTCTATCTATATAGCCTAACTAATAGGCTATGTCTATATAGACATCATGTGACATACATCATTAGACCAAATTTAACTTGTTCTTGTTTCTTGAATGTAAAACGTGTTGTTGTTTCTCGAATGTAAAACGTGTTGTTGTTTCTTGAATGTAAAACGTGTTGTTGTTTCTTGAATGTAAAACGTGTTGTTGTTTCTTGAATGTAAAACGTGTTGTTGTTTCTTGAATGTAAAACGTGGACGTGTTGATTGTTTCTTGAATGTAAAACGTGTTGTTGTTTCTTGAATGTAAAACGTGTTGTTGTTTCTTGAATTGTAAAAAAACGTGTTGTTGTTTCTTGAATGTAAAACGTGTTGTTGTTTCTTGAATGTAAAACGTGTTATTGTCATTTGAATGGACTTTAATCGTGTTGTCTGTTTCTTGAATGTGTAAAACGTGTTGTTGTTTCTTGAATGTAAAATCGGGTTGAGTTTTTGAAAGTTGTTGTTTTCTGTCAATAAATTGACGTGTCCTTATTGTTTTTATTAATCACCTCTCTATTTTATATGTCTTGTTGTAGTTATTTATACTTGGTTGTCGAGAGTATGGATAAACAGAGGATTTGTCTGAGTTAGACAGAATATGTATGTGTTAATGTGAAAATAGTGGAAATTAGAAGTCACTAATGAAAGTTATTGGGGGAGAGATCTGAACCATTTATTAAACAAAATGGAGAGTAGTGAGGCTACTTTTTTCAGCTAATACTCCCACTGACAACTTTTTTATGATGTTAAGATCTCTCACCGTCCTCCTATGTTAAAAATAAGCCTAAATTTACTTTAGTAAGGACATACGGCACAACATCTTCAAGTGACAGTTAGGGAATTGACAATGATTCTGACCATAGTTATATTTTATTTATATAATATCATCATCTCATATCAAATCAGCCCGTAACCCGTCATGGGTCGTAGGGGTGCCATGGTGGAAGCATCAGCGGACAGGGTCCTCCACTGCTCTCTATCCTCAGCAATGCGTACAAGTGTGGAAAAACCGTGTCCTGCCCATTCTTTGATGTTATCAGCCCAGGATTTTCTTTGCCTTCCTCTTCTCCGTTTACCTTCGACTGTCCCATGAAGGATCGTTTTCGAAAGGGAGTCATGACGAGTTACATGCCCAAACCAGGCAAGCTTTCGACGTTTCACTATTGACAAAAGTGGTTCTTGGTGGCCTCCCTGCATAGGTGTTTATCTTCTCTCTAACATAGACATTTGTTTTGTGCTCTTTATAGCAAATGCGCAAAATTCTTCTATAACATTTATGCTCGAAAGCCTGAATCCTTCGCTCCGTATCTGCAGTGAGTGTCCAGCTCTCACACCCTTACAAGAGAATAGATAATACAAGTGATTTGTATAATTTGATCTTCACAGGAAAACTGATGTTACTTTTCCAGATCACATTCAACTTTGTCATGGCAGCTGAGGCCATCTCAAGTCTTGTCTTGATTTCTTTACTTGATCTTCCATCACTACATATAGTGGACCCGAGATATTTAAAGGTGTATATATATATATACTGAAGCACATTAAAAACGCACCACTATTATATATACTGATGCCGAGAAGCTTGACAAAAAATGTGTGGGAATGGATTTTCCGCGTGTTTGTCATGAGGTTGTGATAAAATTAACCGTGATACAACGTTAAAATATCTCCAAAGATAAAATGTAGGGATAAAAATAATGCGTAAGCTACTAGAAGACATGATCGCCCATGCCGCGGGTCACTACCCGCCAATGGGAAAACTAACTTGTTAGACGTGAAGGCAAAACCGTTTACCCTTGATAGACGGGATTGAGAACGGAGATCAAAAAGAAAAATATGACACTGAACACGTGCTTGAAACTAGCAAGGCTAAAAAGACGCAATTGGTGGGGAAAGGAAAAAAATTCACGTCCCCAAGTTGACACAAGGTAAAGAAATGGACAAAAGGGACCTTAGCTATTATACGCAACAGTATTTCATTGGAACGGCTTTTTACGATACTTAGATACACTATTATTTGAATTCAGCGGCAAAAACGCATTACAGAATATGCCTCGAACAATTTCCAAAAAAAAAAAAAAAAAACGAACCTTGAAAAGTAACTTTTCTTAATAATAATGTTAGGAATATAAAACCTAGCTGGCCTGATGGCCCATCTTGAGCAGAGAAATAATATGCTTTTATTTATACAGACGGATAGATAATAATGAAGATATTGACAAAAGACTGTGTTGTTCATATCAGCGAGCGACTGCATTGAAACAAAAAAAATGTCACTTATTTTCAAAAAAATTGCGGGCCTTGTTTAGACTCAAGTGCTAAAATCTGATGAATGAAAGAGAGGAGGAATTAGTGGAAAGCTGTGGCTAAAATAACTCTAGAGGCAGATTTCGTATAGGAAATGCATGTATAAACAAGTGTGTTTTTGTAAAAAAACGCAAGTAGAGACAGACGGACCAACATGGACAATAAATACATACTTGACTGAGGTATGACTGAATTGACATATTTTGGTAGGAGGTTTGAAAATTGAAAAGGGGTAAAGGCAGTGATTGGCCACAGACAAACATAATAGCGGAGCGCAGAAGAGCAGATTTGCCATTCATCATCACTTGTCCAGTAGTAGACACAGTAATTCTTCAGTGGTGTAATTTCCCAGAAGCTAATTGCAATATTTTAGGGGACGCCCATACTAGAGCCAGCAGCTCAGCTGAGTTTTGCTAGCATATAACTGTGTTCTCTATTCATAATTCTGGTAAGACTGAAAGTATTTCTTTGTATATTTTAATATTGTTTAATGTTTCGAGTGATTTGATACTGCCATATCAAAATCTATCCCTTACAACAAGTAAGGATTCGCTCTAGATCCCCAGCCCAGTTCAGGGTCTAGAGACAAACAAAATACATAAACGCCAGCAAGGATTATGAAGGGTGGATCAAGTGTTGAGATCAGTGGAAACATATCACCTATCCCTATTCAATGGCAGGAAGCTAATGAACATATTTCAGAATATGAGTCTTGGGGAACTTATATTATGTGAAACCAACTTGGTAAGATGTGCTGTATGGTCAGAGAGATCTGACCCCGTCTATGTGGTGTTGTTGTGTAGTGTTGTGTGTAGAAGTGGCTCAGGAGGTAGAGTTCTGACACATGACCCAATACTTTTATTTCAGAACTGTGAGTTTTTTATTTGGCACCAAAGTGGTGTCAAATGCTATGTTGAAAAATACAAGTGTGGACCAGTGCAGTCTGGTATCTTGTCAGAGCAGCCTAATATAGCACCCAAGAACGGAGAGGTGGGGCCAATAGATTCCAGCACCAGAACTACTCAGTCAAGATACGTGAGCGTCTGGCCTGCTGGACATTCACCAACTTATTTTCTAACTAACACACCAACTATATTCCCATCAACTAGAACATAATAATAATAATAATAAATTCTTTAAGCGCCAAACACGGCGCATAAGGCAGAAACCAGTGCTCTCCAGGTTGTTCGTTGTGACGCCACTCCTCTTAGCTCTTGCACATTATTGAGGCCCAACGTTCTTCCTTCTCTTATTATTGTTCTTCTGAGTGTTTCTTTTGGTCTTCCTTTTTTCCGCTTACCCTCAGGAACCCAAGTGAGCGCCTGTAGTGGTATTCTGTTGTTTTGCATTCGTAGGACATGACCGATATATGACCATCGTCTTTTCCTTATATAGTCGGAGACATATTTCTGCCTAGAGTCTTCTCTTATTTGTCGATTAGTCTTGAATTCTTTCCAACTGATGTTCATGAGTTTTCTAAGACATTTGTTCTCGAATGTATTCAGCTTGTTCTCCAATGATTTTGTTATTTTCCAACTCTCACAGCCGTATGTTAACACTGAGATAACATTTGAATTAAACAGACGAAGCTTGGTATGTATATTCAATGATCGTAATTTCCAAATGTTAGATAATCTATTGAAGGCGCTAGTTGCCAAAGCAATTCTAGTATGGATTTCTCTTGTTGTGTCACCATCCTGAGTCATTTTACTGCCTAAATAATTGAAACTTTCAACTTTCTGTAGTTTTTCCCCGTTCAAGATGATATCAAAGGTCTCGTTAGAAAAGTTCATAGCTTTAGTTTTAGAGGCATTTATTTGGAGACCAATTTTAACCGAGAGATGACACAAATTATTTATTGCTTCTTGGGATTGTCTTGGTGTTGAACTTAAGAATGCTACATCATCTGCGAAATCCAGGTCCCCCAGGAATTTTCCATTTGTCCATTTTATACCCAATTGTTCATTGTGGGTATAGTTTCTCATAACCCAATCAATAGCTATTCCAAAAAGTAGTGGTGACATAATACAGCCTTGTTTCACCCTGTTTCTACTGTAAACCATTCTGTATTCCCTTTATTTGTTCTAACACAACATCTTGCATTGTCATATAGCGCTTTGATTATATTCACATATGTTGTTGGAAAACCATAGATTGTAAGTATCTTCCACAATGATGGGCGGTGTAGACTATCAAAGGCTTTTTGAAAATCGACGAAGGTGATAATAAGTGGCGATTGCCTTTCCACTGATTATTCTATAATTGTTCTTAGTGTGAATATTTGATCAATACATGATCGTTTCGGCCTGAAACCCGCTTGTTCTTCTCTGATCTTTTCGTCAGCATGCAATTTAAGTCTTTCTAACATCATGCAACATAATAATTTTCCAGGTACTGATAATAGAGATATACCACGCCAGTTATTACAGTCTGATAGATCTCCTTTCTTCGGTAACTTTACAATAATACTGTCTTTCCATTGTTGTGGTGGTTGTTCTTCTCTCCATACTTCATTTATAATATCTAAAATTCTCAAGAGGTTGTTGTCATTAACTGCTTTAATCATTTCCCCTGAAATTTCGTCAACTCCAGCAGCTTTAAAATTTTTTAATCTTTTAACGGCTTGTTTGATCTCGTCCAGCATAATGCAGTTGAATCTTGCAAACTAACTTATAACTTGTTAAATAAAGAAGTGAAGACAAAAACTCGAAGAGATAAAAGACATTTCATCAATGAACTGGCCGTAGAAGCTGAAAATGCTGCAAGAACTGGTAATAGTAGGTGCCTTTATCAAATTACAAAACAACTATGTCACCAGCCTTCTGCTATGGAAACACCTGTTAAAGGTAAATTAGGGAATTCAATACCAACAGAAAAAGAACAAATGAAGAGATGGGCTGAGCACTTCATGGAGGTGCTAAACAGACCACCACCAACAGTAACACCTGATTTTAATAATGAAACATCCACAACCACCTTGCCAATAACTTGCGATGAACTAGAACATACCATGTTGGGAAATAAACATGTATTTCTCCCATCAGTAAATGGACCATGTTTGGTAGTCATAGACTGGGAGTGATGAAGTCACCCCAACAGCACATCCATTAATCGTTCTCCCATAGAAATTACAAATATAAACAGTAGTAATATTAACTAGTCTTGTAAAATACATATGTATACACCTTTCATTTATTATGCCATATATTCATGCATTTCATTCATAATTTCAAAACCTATCATATGTTCTGACCAAAATAAAACCTTGGTTCAGAACAAATAAACTTAAAGAAACTTTAAATATCAAAATTTTACACAGCTTGAGTTAGTTCAGTGTGTTATAAGTTTTATTAATATTATTAGACTTATTAAATAACTGTGTGTGTGCAATCTACCACAACACATTCCATATCAGTACCCTAGATTTTTAACGTAGCCACATTCATTAGTAAAAAAGATATGTGTGAGGTCGTAAGTGGTAGCAAGAAGGGCCTTCTGTAAATTCACAGCTACATTTTATCTAGGAGCCTTCACAGCTGACCTCATGCATCACACTAGGTAATATCACAACCATACAGTACCATCAAATCCACTACATATATTGGGGTCTTGTCTAGGGATAATTAGCTTAACAGTAATATTAGGATCTCCTGGTGGGAGAATTAAAATTTAGGGGAACAAATTGTAAAAATTAAAAGTGTCCCTTAAAATTAAAAGTGAAATTAAAAGTTGGTGAATCTTCACAGCCAGTGGTAATTAATTAGTTAACTGGGGGGGGCTAATTAGAATTAACTTTAGACTATAGTAATTAGAATTACTATAGTGGTTAGAGATTTATCTTGCTCATTGCTAAATTGTCTAAAAAGTATGGCGGAGCTGGCAAAGTTCAGATCAGCTGCTGTGCTAACGGCGAGGGATATGGGAATGGATGGTCAGGTTTTGGTTCAATATGTAACGGCTGAATGTGATAAGTATATTGAACGGGAAGAAAGAAGATTAGAAAAAGAGGCTGAAAGAAAATTAGAGTCTGAAAGGTTGGCTGAAGAGAAGAGATTAGAGGCTGAAAAAGAAATTAAGAGGCTGCAGATTGAGGCAGAAGAAAAACGACAGCAAAGGGAAGCAGAAGAAAAAAGATTGACTGCCGAAAGGGAGGCAGAAGATAGAAGGTTGCAAAGGGAGCACGAATTACGACTAAGGGAGCTGGAGTTACAAGGCCAGGCTCCTGAAAATGGTGCCAGCCCTTTTGCCTCAGATGCTACGCCCAGTCTGGGAGCCTCAACATCAGCTATGGGGTTTCATTTAGACCATTTTGTTGAAAAAAGACGATGACATCGAGGGGTACCTAGGACGTTTTGAGTTATTAGCTACTACATATGGGTTAGAGAGAGAGAGGTGGAGTTCAAAGTTATCACAGGGACTGAGAGGTACTTCTTATGAAGTCTTCGCAAAAATGAACAGAGAAGACCAAGACAATTATGACATGTTAAAGCAGGCTTTGTTATTAAGGTACGAAAAAAATGGTGAATTTTATCGTAAGAAATTTAGAAATGCCAAACTGTTGTCTGGGGAAACATACCACCAATTCTCTGCCAGACTGGAAACCTATTTGGAGAAATGGACGGCTCTGGGGAAGACCCAAGATCTTAAGGAGATGATCATGATAGAGCAATTGAGAGAGTCCATGGCTCCAGACATGAGAAAATTTCTCATGGAACAAGGTACAGAGAAGTTGGGGGAGGTTTTAAATGTCGCTGAGAGGTATCAGGCAGCCCAGGCAGAGGTAAGTGGCACGAAAAAGAAGCACATAGACAATTTTAAAGCTCCACAGCCATTTAATAAATTTGAAAATAGAGAACAGGGTAATAAGGGTAGGACAAACTTTGAACGGCCAAGAAATGACTATCGAGACAGAAACTCACAGTTCAATGACCAAAAATCCAATGAAAGAAAACCGTTTAACCAAGGAAAAAGATGGTGTAAATGGTGCAAGAAAGATAACCATAACACCGAATTTTGTAGAAGGAAACCTTCAAACATTGCTGCAATGAAGTCGGGGACTCAAGATTAAAGGTTAATCCTAATGGACAGCAGGAACCTTATCACCCCCCAGTTTGTGAGGATGTTATTTGTAATGGGGTCACCATAAGGTGCCTTTATGATACAGGTTTGGATTATGATTCAGTTGTGAAGTCTAGCCTAGTGGACCCAAGTCAGTATACCACAGAAACAGTGGAAATACAAGGGGCGAACTAAGGACATACCACTCATGACACTTCCCATCGCAAGGATAACGGTGAAAACTCGCTATGTGGAAGGAGAAATCAGAGCAGCAGTGATAGATGAACCAATCTACCCTCTGATATTGGGGTGTAGATACGTCTTATTGGGGAATCCCGAGAGACCTGTGATCATGGCGACAGTGCAGACCAGGTCACAGAAGAAGGAGGAAGAAGGTGAACCTATAAATGCTCATCCAGAGGAGATGAGCAAGGCGCAGGCTGAGGATAGGACACTCAAGCCATGTTTTAAAAAATTGCCCAAATGCCACACACCTCCGAGCAAGGGGGAATATTTTATGAAGAACAAACTATTATACAGGAAGGCCGGAACTGGAACAAATGGTCACAACCAGCTGGTTCTTCCCACTTCATATAGGGATAAAGTGATGGAACTCGGGCATGCGATTCCCTTCAGTGGTCACATGGGGATCAGCGCCACAGGACAGCGTATAGCTTGTCATTACTTCTGGCCAGGGATAACGGAGGATATAAAAAGATATGTCAAATCCTGCCCAGAATGTCAACGGGTAGCTCCAAAGCATTGGACTGCTCATGCAACTCTAGGGGAAATGCCCATAGTGGGAACACCTTTTGAGAGGGTTGCAGTGGATATTGTGGGACCTCTCACTCGGACCAAGAGGAGGAACAGTTACCTCCTTACTCTGGTGGACACTTGTTCTATGTGGGGAGAGGCGGTAGCCCTGCCATCAATTGATTCAAAACATGTAGCAGAGGCACTACTTACAATATTCACAAGATTAGGATTCCCGCATCAAATCTTGACTGATAATGGCTCACAGTTCAAGGGGAAACTAACGGAAGAAGTTTTTAAGCTATTTCAAGCCAGACACTTTCATTGTAGTCCGTACCATCCGCAAGGGAACGGCCAGGTAGAGAGGTTCAATGGGACTCTCATTTCTATCCTGAGAAAGCTGGCACACGAAAAACCGGATCTGTGGGATCAATTCCTGCCCGCCGCGTTGTTTGCGTATCGGGAGGTACCACATAGTTCAACTCTGCTATTTGGGAGGCCAATAAAAGGTCCATTAGAAGCACTATTAAGGACCTGGACAGATGAGAAGGCGGAAGAGACTGTTACCTCATCTTATCAATACGTGAACAAACTGACCACTCGTCTGAAAGCTGGATGGAAACTGGCAAATGATAATTTGAAACAAGCCAGGAAGAAACATGCAGCATATTTTAATAGGAAGGCAAAGGACAGAGAACTAGCTGTGGGAGAGAAGGTGCTTCTTCTACTACCCGGCAGCCAGAATAAATTACAAATTGGATGGCAAGGTCCATATACGGTTCTAGAGAAGGTGTCTAGAACAAACTATAAAATTGACAAAAAGGGGAAGGAGAAAGTTTATCATGTAAACTTGTTAAAGAAGTATCTGGACAGACCACTCCAGGAAAGCACCCCCTTACTGACCTTGGCTATCTCAACTCAAATGCAAAAGGAACCACTCACCTCACATGAATACCCATTACATCCTTGTGAAACAGCAGCACAGGTAAAAGTCAGTAAGCACCTGACTAAAAACCAGAGGGAGAGAGTTCAACAGGTTCTGGAGGAACATACAGATGTATTAACAGATAAACCAGGACATACAAATTTGCTACAGTATGACATGAAACTGGTAGACTCAAACCCAATCTGTATGAGAGCCTATTCTATTCCGTTCGCGAAGGAGAAGGCATTGAAGGAAGAAATAGATTATTTGTTGAAGGAGGGGATTATTTCACACAGTGAATCATCTTTTAGCTCCAGTGTCGTTTTGTTGAGAAAACCGTCTGGGGAACACAGTCTGTGCATAGATTACAGGAAACTGAATGCTGTCACAGAAGGACAAGTGGACCCATTACCAGACACAAAACAGTTATTTGCCAGATTAAACAAGGCAAAATACTTTTCAAAGGTGGATCTTAGTAAAGGCTATTACCAGATTCCAGTGAAGCCTGAAGTGAGACCTTATTTAGCATTTGGCACATCGGAAGGACATTATGAATTCAACATGCTACCATTCGGACTGAAAAATGCTCCGAGTGTATTTTCAAGGATGATGCGCAAATTGTTGGATCCCCTGAATAACCCATGTATCACGAATTTCATGGATGATATTCTCGTCGCCACAGAGACATTTGAAGAACACATTGACGCTCTAAAAATGTTATTTAATAGGCTTAGGGAGGCGAACTTAACTGCTAGGCCAACAAAATGTTGTATTGGATGCAAAGAGTTGGAATTCTTGGGACACACTGTATATCAGGGTAACATGACCCCTGATCCCAAGAACTTGGAAAAACTGCAGAGAGCACCTAGACCACAAACAAAAAAGGACGTGCGATCATTCGTGTCGTTATGCGGATTTTATAAAAAATACATCAAATATTTTAACTCTATTTGTGCTCTTCTGACTGATCTGACTCTCAAGGGACTTCCAGATAAAATTATTTGGACTGCGCAAAGTGAATTAGCGTTCCAAGACTTAAAGGAAAAACTCACTAGCAAGCCTATTCTCAAACTGCCTGATTTGACACAGGACTTTGTCGTAAGAACAGATGCAAGTAATGTAGGACTCGGGGCGGTTTTGTTGCAAAGATCATCTTCACCTGATGGGGAACTGAACCCAGTCGCTTATGCAAGCCGCAAATTGAATAAGGTGGAACAAGGATATTCCACAAGCGAAAAAGAATGTTTAGCGTTAATCTGGGCAATAAAGAAGTTTCAAATCTATCTGTATGGTAGGACTTTTGTGGTCCAGACGGATCATCAGCCCCTCGTATTCTTATCTCAGGCTAAGCATGAAAACGCAAGATTGCTGAGGTGGTCTTTATTGCTTCAACCTTATCAGTTTAGTATCCAATATATCCCAGGCAAATTGAATGTCGGTGCAGATTTCCTCAGTCGGCACCCCTGTGATCAAAATTAGATAGTGGTAGACGTGAGGAGTAATTTTATCTATGTGTATCACTGGTTTTGGAACTTGCCGTAGGCATGTTTTCAAGTGGGGAGATGTGTGATAAAATTAACCGTGATACAACGTTAAAATATCTCCAAAGATAAAATGTAGGGATAAAAATAATGCGTAAGCTACTAGAAGACATGATCGCCCATGCCGCGGGTCACTACCCGCCATGGAAACTAACTTGTTAGACGTGAAGGCAAAACGTTTACCCTTGTAGACGGGATGAGAACGGAGATCAAAAAGAAAAATATGACTGAACACGTGCTTGAAACTAGCAAGGCTAAAAAGACGCAATTGGTGGGGAAAGGAAAAAAATTCACGTCCCCAAGTTGACACAAGGTAAAGAAATGGACAAAAGGGACCTTAGCTATTATACGCAACAGTCATTTCTTGGACGCTTTTACGATACTTAGTCCTTTATTTGAATTCAGCGGCAAACGCATTACAGAAGATGCTCGAACATATTTCAAAAAAAAAACAACAACAACTAACCTTGAAAAGTAACTTTTCTTAATAATAACGTTAGGAATATAAAACCTAGCTGGCATGATGGCCCATCTTGAGCAGAGAAATAATAAGCTTTCATTTATACAGACGGATAGATAATAATGAAGATATTGACAAAAGACTGTGTTGTTCATATCAGCGAGCGACTGCATTGAAACAAAAAAATGTCACTAATTTTCAAAAAATTGCGGCCTTGAGACTCAAGTGCTAAAATCTAGATGAATGAAAGAGAGGGGGAATTAGTGGAAAGCTGTGGCTAAAAAAAACTCTAGAGGCAGATTCGTGTAGGAAATGCATGTATAAACAAGTGTGTTTTTGTAAAAAACGCAAGTAGAGACAGACGGACCAACAGACAATAATACATACTTGACTGAGGTATGACTGAATTGACTTTTGGTAGGAGGTTTGAAAATTGAAAAGGGGGAAAGGCGGTGATTGGCCACAGATAATCATATTATCGGCGCTCAGACGCGCATTTTTGCCATTCAACATAAATTGTCCAGTAGTAGACACAGTAATTCTTCAGTGGTGTAATTCCCAGAAGCTAATTGCAATATTTAGAGGGACGCCATACTAGAGCCAGCAGCTCAGCCGAGTTTTGCTAGCAGATAACTGTGTTCTCTATTCATAATTCTGGTAAGACTGAAAGTATTTCTTTGTATATTTTAATATTGTTTAATGTTTCGAGTGATTTGATACTGCCATATCAAAATCTATCCCTTACAACAAGTAAGGATTCGCTCTAGATCCCCAGCCCCAGTTCAGGGTCTAGAGACAAACAAAATACATAAACGCCAGCAAGGATTATGAAAGGCGGATCAAGTGTTGAGATCAGTGGAACATATCACCTATCCTATTCAATGGCAGGAAGCTAATGAACATATTTCAGAATATGAGTCTTGGGGAACTTATACTATGTGAAACCAACTTGGTAAGATGTGCTGTATGGTCAGAGAGATCTGACCCCGTCTATGTGGTGTTGTTGTGTAGTGTTGTGTGTAGAAGTGGCTCAGGAGGTAGAGTTCTGACACATGACCCAATACTTTTATTTCAGAACTGTGAGTTTTTTATTTGGCACCAAAGTGGTGTCAAATGCTATGTTGAAAAATACAAGTGTGGACCAGTGCAGTCTGGTATCTTGTCAGAGCAGCCTTTTATTGCCCCCAAGCACGGAGAGGTGGGGCCACTAGATTCCAGCACCAGAACTACTCAGTCAAGATACGTGAGCGTCTGGCCTGCTGGACATTCACCAACTTATTTTCTAACTAACACACCAACTATATTCCCATCAACTAGAACATACCATGTTGGGAAATAAACTTGTATTTCTCCCATCAGTAAATGGACCATGTTTGGTAGTCATAGACTGGGAGTGATGAAGTCACCCCAACAGCACATCCATTAATCGTTCTCCCATAGAAATTACAAATATAAACAGTAGTAATATTAACTAGTCTTGTAAAATACATATGTATACACCTTTCATTTATTATGCCATATATTCATGCATTTCATTCATAATTTCAAAACCTATCATATGTTCTGACTAAAATAAAACCTTGGTTCAGAACAAATAAACTTAAAGAAAATTTAAATATCAAAATTTTACACAGCTTGAGTTAGTTCAGTGTGTTATAAGTTTTATTAATATTATTAGACTTATTAAATAACTGTGTGTGTGTGTGTGTGTAATCTACCACAACACATTCCATATCAGTACCCTAGATTTTTAACGTAGCCACATTCATTAGTAAAAAAGATATGTGTGAGGTCGTAAGTGGTAGCAAGAAGGGCCTTCTGTAAATTCACAGCTACATTTATCTCAGGAGCCTTCACAGCTGACCTCATGCATCACACTAGGTAATATCACAACCATACAGTACCATCAAATCCACTACAGAGGTAGAGAGCGAATGGCTGCTGGAATGGAAAGTGCATGATTCAACCCACGAGTTTGCGTACAGACTACATGAAATCAATGAAAGTTACACGTGCAACACGATTCCCAACAGCTATGACCGTGAAAATGGGTACGCGTTGTGGCAGTATACTCGGTATAAAAAGGCCGTTGAGACAGAACACCCAGTACATGTGCTTGAAATGCCACGACTATCTGAAAACGACCGCCAACGAGCAATTGGTATGTTGGAGACCGAAATGAGCTCGCGGACCATTGCCAGAAGGATGAATTGCCACCACATCACTATTGTACGTCTCAATGAACGTTACGGAACGACTGGCAGTGCCCGGGATAGACTTCGGAGTGGCCACCCACGAGTTACTACCCCTGCGCAAGATCGTCATATTGTGCTGAGTCACCTAAGGAATCGTTCTCTCCCGGCAAGTCAAACAGCAAGAGCAATAGTGGGTAGACGTGGGCAAGTCTCTCGAATGACAGTCATACGACGACTCAGAGATACAGGCCTTACTGCAAGACGACCTTATGTTGGGCCAAACTTGACTCACAGACATCGTCAGCAGCGCCTGCAATGGGCACAGCAACATGTCAGATGGACTAGACTGCAGTGGAATGCTGTCCTATTCACAGACGAGAGCAGATTCAACATATCCTTTGCTGATGGATGTATGCGGATTTGGCGACGGTGAGGAGAGCGCTTTGCAGATTGCTGTGTTCGTCAGCACAACCGATTTGGAGGTGGCAATATTCACATTTGGGGAGGATTCAGTTTTCACCATCACTTGCCTCTTCACGTCTTCCGTGGAAATGTTAATGCCGTGACATATCGAGATGAGGTTCTGGATGCATTGGTTGCTCCTGCGTTCACAAATTATCCGCACTTGCAGCTTCTCCAGCAGGATAACGCACGTGCGCACACCGCATGCATTACGCAGCAATATCTACAGCAGCAGAACATTGTGACGATTGATTGGCCTGCCCTATCACCAGACATGACCCCTATAGAACATCTGTGGGACGAGCTTGGACGCAGAGTCTACAGGCAAGGAACATTTACAATCTATTTTCCATTACATTGATGACAATGTTGGTAGTTTTTGTCATTATTCTTACTTATCTGTGATTCAGGAGGAGGAATCTTCCTTCCCTGATATTCACATGTCTTTGCCTATACCTGCTTTGAATTCTACAGAATCTTGGTGGGATGTTGATATCTCATCTTCCTTAACATCTCAACAACATTGCCAGGTATCCAATCTTTTAGAATCTTTTTCTGATGTTCTTACTGACCTACCTGGTCGAACATCCGTTATTTCACATGATATCATCCTTACTGATGATATTCCTATCCATCTACGTCCTTATCCTGTTCCACTTCATTATCAGAATAAAACAGAACTCGAGCTAAATCAGATGTTGAGTTTAGGAATTATTGAAAACAGTAATTCTTCATATTCTTCACCATTGGTTATTGTCCGTAAAAAGGATAATAATATTAGATTATGCGTAGATTATCGCAAACTAAATGCTAAAACCATTTCAGACGCGGAACCACACCCACTGCTTGACGATCTACTTGCTCGTTTATCAAAAGCTAATCTATTCATTAAAATAGATCTGACTAAAGGTTATTGGCAGATTCCATTAACCGAACAAGCTAAACCTCTTACTGCGTTTTCGACTCCATGTGGTCTATACCAGTGGAACGTCATGCCTTTCGGGCTCATGAACGCACCTGCCACATTCATTCGAATGATGCGCAAAATTTTGTCTCATAGATTTGATATCATAACCTACATTGATGATATCTGTTTGTTTAGTTCATCTTTTGAAGAATACTTCGTAGGACTTCGTTCTTTACTGGATACTCTTAGGTTACATCATCTTACTGCAAGGCCTACTAAAATCAAGATTGCATTTAAGGATGAGGATTTTGAATATGTTCAGTTTATAATTAAAAAAAAATTTTTTTGAGTATAAAATAGTTGGAGACTGGGAAAATAAATTTGACACAAAAAAAAAAAATCAGAATTACCCACTCAAGATAGCTAATGCATCATTTATGTTATCCAAGATACAAATATTTGTAAACTACATCCATTTTGGAAATAAAATACATATGGCTCAAGTTTATACTCTAACTACTTTTCAATTGGCGTCAAGAAAAGGAAAGACACTCTTTTGTCACAAATTTTCTGCGGCACAGGTTTTTCATATACTATTACCATATAAGTGTCAGTTATTTCAAAGTTTTTAACAAATATAGTCGTTATATATATTTAAAAAGGAAAATGGATGAGGATTCTGAATATGTTCAGTTTATAATTTTAAAAAAAAATTTATGAGTATAAAGTAGTTGGAGACTGGGAAAATAAATTTGACCCAAAAAAAAAAAAATATCTGAATTACCCACTCAAGATAGCTAATGCATCATTTATGTTATCCAAGATACAAATATGTGTAAACTACATTCATTTTGGAAATAAAATACATATGGCTCAAGTTTATACTCTAACTACTTTTCAATTGGCTTCAAGAAAAGGAAAGACACTCTTTTGTCACAAATTTTCTGCGGCACAGGTTTTGCATATAGTGTTACCATGTAAGAGTCAGTTATTTCAAAGTTTTTAACTGAATATAGTCATGTTATAGATATTTAAAAAGGAAAATGAATGAAGATTGTGAAATTTTTTATGAATATAAAGTAGTTAAAGACGAGAAAGAAAAATATTTTACTAAACAAAAAACAAAACAAACATATCAGACTTACCAATTGAAGCTAATCCACCATCCAATATAGAAATCACTGTAAACTATATCCATTTTGGAAATAAACCACACATCAAGTTTATACTCTAACTACTTTCCATGTATGCTTCTGTATTTCAATTTCTGCAAAGCAGTTTATGCTTTTTAAAATTTCCTCCCTTACAACTGATGATACAAGGCTTTCAAAACACTGGATCGGGGTAGATGATTCATTTAGGCCTAAATTTGCGGACACACCCACTGCTCTTCCGTCTTTAGGTTGAAATCTAAAGCTATTCGTTGTTAGTTCTATATTTCTGACACACTCCTGTTTTCGTCTTTCCCCTTCTTGTAAAACTAAATTAGGTCCTACTGGGTCTGATGTTGAAGAATCAAAGTTAGGTGATAGAACCACGCCCACTCTTTCTAACATAATAGGCCTACCTTCATTCTCTGAATCGACATTACTGAAAGACGAATTATTCATCGAATTAGCACTAAAATCACTACTGCTATAGCCGTCCTCATCTTCGCTGAAATTTTCTAGCAAACTAAGGGCCTGCTGAGCACTTAAACGAGCAGGTCGCTTTCGAGAAGATGAATTAGATGCCTTCGAAAATATGTATCGAAAATAGGTAACCCAAATTTCGTTAAAAAAACACGAGGATGCAATCGGAATCGTTTTGAATTTAATAGAAAGAGTGACGCTATCACTCTTCCGCTTTAGAAATAATAATAAAAATGGCTATACTTCCGCTTGCCAGTCATCGAAAACTTCTAACTGGGATGAAACGAAACAAAAACTTAGTTCAAACCCATGAGCCAAGATTACTGGTCTCCCGTCTTTAGAAGCTAGAAATATCGACCAATATAACTGGCTCGTCGTCCTGTAAGAGAAAATCAAAATACCTGTTTCTGAATGGTTAAAATAATTGTTTTATGCTTTCCCTCTGACTTAAATTTCCATTTTTTTAGCAACATTTGGATAAGCAAAATTTGGGATCAGTCGAAGTATTTTAGATGGTCCCAGCTACTTCTATTTATCCTGTTTGCATCATACACACACACACACACACACACACACACACACACACACACACACACACACACATTTATATAACAGGCACAAACATATTCATAAAATATTATAATTTTTGTAATAAACAACGAGGCAATATCAAATATACGTGACAATGTATCAGTGCTTACAGTAGTAGAGTTCTATAATTCTATTCGGCAGAATGTTGATAATATAAAACTCCACAGCTGCTTACTAGTTTGGAGGGCATGAAAAACAAATAAGTATAAGTTATACATCATAGTGGTTTCGCAAAACTTTTCCCCAATCATGCTGCTTCGCAGGCCCAGGGAATTGGCATATTCCGTCTGCATGTTACGGAAGTGGAGCGAGCCGTACCGAAGAGTGCATCGGACCACCTGTGGCCCACGTCCCGCGTGTTTGACACACCTGCTGTAAGCACTCATAAGAACTGAAGAAGTAGAAAACTAGACAACTGAAAAAACAACATAAAGTGATAGGCTTATCTGGGAATCGAACCCAAGACCATCTGAACAGCACCACCGTTTCGCTACGGGAGTGAGTCCTTACAAACCACACTGCCAACTAGCACCTCAAAAATAGTGCATTGTGATTAGTCACAATTATCTCCCGTAGCGACGCGGTCGTGCCTTTCGGAAGTTCCTGATTTCGAGACACCGGTAAGCTTGTCACATTAGTTGTTTTTCTGTTGTCATGCTTTCTACTTCTTTATTTCTTACGAGTGTCTGAAACAAACACATTTATGTGTATGATTTATTTACTGTTTACAGTCCTCGCGATTCCCTCTTTATTTATTTTAATTGTTCTGTAATCTTCTTTATAAAGACTAATGCCAGGTCATTTGGTTGCTTTTAAATGTTTTGCCTAGTTTATTACAGTGTATCAATTCTGTTGCTGGCGTTTTTTCTATGAGCTAATTGTTTTAATGTTTATTGAGCTAATTGTTTTAATGTCACTTTCTTTCACTGTATCGTTAGCATATCTCAAGTTATGGCCGCCAGCTGATATTTTTGACATGTCCTAGTTGGATCCCATTATGTCTAATGTTATACACACTCCTTAATATTGTGTGGTACAAAACAATGCATACTGAACAAACATCAGGAAGAAAAATTAAGGCCCTTGAACGTTTATATAAGATCCCAGTGACGGTTGCAATGTTTGTTTGCTTGTTTACGTTTTGTGGCTAGTGTGGTACCTACAAATAATTCTATAGTTACACGCATGTCGACACACAGGCGAACATATTAACAAAATAAAGGCTTAAGATGACACAATCATACATAGCAAAAACAGTACAGGTGACATCAACAAACAGTACAGGTGACAGCAACAAACAGTACAAGTGACAGCAATAAACAATTTTGCTTTAAGTGAAACTGTGCTAGTCTGATCTTAACTCGTTCACGCTCACACGCGACTTTATAATTATGCAACATGACTCCCAAATGTCTCCGCTTCCTGTTGTCTTATGTAGAAATGAACCCACTCCACCTTGGTTGCAGCTTTAAAATCCACAATTCTGCCAGCCGGGGGTAATTGTGAAAGTAACCCTTATGTTGAAAACATATTATTGCGGTCGTTCCACAGCACACCACGACTAGGGACAGACACTGACCAACCTGCGCAAAGCCAACGAGGCTTGAAGCCACTGCGCGCTAGCAACTGAGATCTACTTGCGCCCGACACCTCATATAGTATATACCGCGTGCTGCCTGTAAACCACTGTCCTTTCACCAACTACAACGAAAAACTCTATGTATTGCGGACAGAAAAATTTCACTTTCCGGATGTTTCCTGTAACGCAGATGGGAATAGAGTTTACTGTCCTAAGTTCCATTGCCCATTGCGGTTGTTCCACAGCCATAT
This sequence comes from Oreohelix idahoensis, assembly GCA_024509875.1. Taxonomy (NCBI): domain Eukaryota; kingdom Metazoa; phylum Mollusca; class Gastropoda; order Stylommatophora; family Oreohelicidae; genus Oreohelix; species Oreohelix idahoensis. The sequence goes on from JAMPIV010013271.1 coordinate 153,966, forward strand.
ACGTATATATATAACTAGGTGTGAGCCAACAAAGAATGAGAAGTCAGTGATCGACTATGCCATAGTGAGGAAGAGCTCATTCAAGTATGTAAGGGATGCTAAAGTGTGGAAGGGGCCAGAGATTGGAAGTGACTACTACTTGTTAACAATTAAAAGAACAACTGAAAGAGTTACTCGGCCTAGGAACTGCCTAACATCACGCAAGAAGCTAAGTAAACGAACAGGGGAAACAAGCATTAAGACCTACAAGCTGAGAGAGCCAGAAGTGAAGACCATATACCAGGGGCTTATTGCTAGAGCAGTGAAAAACACAGAACAACAACCTGATGACCTGGAAACACTCTGGCTGAAATTCAAGGACATCATAAAGACAGCTGCAGCAGATGCATGTGGTGACGTTCGACTTGGGAACAAGAGAAAGAGGACACCTTGGTGGACAGATGAGGTTAAAGAGAAAATAAGAGAGAAGAAAGAGGCATGGAAACAATACTTACGAGCAAAAAACACCAGGAAAAACAGAAATACAGAGAATATATGATACTCAGAAGTAAAGAACAAGGTGCTAGCAGCCAAACAGAAGTCATGGGAAGAATTAGGAGAAAAGCTAGAAAGCGATGCGCAAGAAAACCAGAAATTGTTCTATAAGACCATAAAGAATATGAAGAAGGAAAAACAGTGCCCTCTTAAATTTATAAAGGACAAGCAAGGCAAATTGCTTACTGCCCCAAAAGAAGTAATGGAAAGATGGAAAGAATATTTTTCAGAACTCCTGGATGGTGAGCAAGGTCAAGCATCAGAAACGATAACCACTGACACAGAAGGGGAAACCAATGGTGATGAAGATGACATAAAGATGGAAGAACTGAAGGCAGCACTTGAGAAAATCAAGATAGGCAAAGCTGCAGGACATGATAGTAGTAGAGAATGCGCAAAACAGGTATTATTCAGGAGGAGCGCAGGAGGAGCGGCAGGAGGAGCTCAGGCGGAGCAAGATGGCGGACTTGAGATAACAAGAAGAGGTTATATGGGTCAAGATGGCGGACTTGAGATAACAAGACGAGGTTATATGGGGCAAGATGGCGGACTTGAGATAACAAGAAGAGGAGGGGCAAGATGGCGGACTTGAGATAACAAGGGGGAGATAAGTAGGTTGTTGTATTGCATGACTTTTTATATAAGGAAAATGTGGCAAGATGGCGGACTTGAGATAACAAGAAGAGGTTATATGGGTCAAGATGGCGGACTTGAGATAACAAGACGAGGACAATAGATATATTTAGACAATAGGAAGACGATAGTTAGACGATATATACATATAATAGGGAGATATATTTAGACAATAGGAAGACGATAGTTAGACGATATATACATATAATAGGGAGATATATTTACATAACAAGAAGATGATATTTTACAACAGTTATACAAACAGTTATACAAACAGTTAGACGAACAGTTAGACGAATAGTTATACAACAGTTAGACATACAACGGACGATATAGGTAACAAAAAGGCGTTTTAGTTAATATAGTTTTTATTTTGTCAAATACTAAAGGGCAACTCTCAATCGCTTGGTAGGTTTCTTCTTCTTCTGTGGTAGATTAGGGACATCGGGCAGGTCTGTGGTAGGAAACCAACTCGGGTCTGGGGATACTGGACAGCTAGACTTCATGTATTCGTCAAACAGGTTAGTGAAGGTGGTAGGTCTCTTCGGGGGTAGATTGGTGACATCGGTCAGGTCTGTGGTAGGAAACAAACTCGGTTCTGTTGGTTGGTAACAGCTGGAGTTGATGTACTGGTCAAATGTGGTGCCAGTAGTAGGATAGGTATCCGTGCTTGGTGGCTGTAATCGGTCAAATTCGGCGAGGATTTCGCTCTGTAATGTCAATAAATGGTCAAACTCGGGTCGAGTTAACGTAATGCCGTGTTTGGTCGGAAATTTGAGGTAGGATTCACCAAAATATCTTCGCACGTGCAGTAAAGGTTGGCCTCGGTAAACACTTACAGACGCAGCCTTCAGACCACTAGCCAAAGGCTTAAGCATTTCATCACTTCTCTTGATGTAGACCCAGTTGTTGGGAGCACTCATTTTCAACGAGGTGTATCTGTCGTTAATAAAGTGTCTTCCGTTTATATACAGGAATACCAGTTCAATCTGGTTTTTTTAGGCGTGCCCTAGCTAGGATTTGATTCGTCGAACATCGATCGTGTGTTAGGCAGGACGTGATTCGTCGATGTATTGCGTGGGAACAATGACACATGGCCGTATTGGGGAGAAACCCGATACCAAAAAATACACACACCTGTCTATTCAAGTCCGTTATAATATAGAGCGACCCAGTGGTCACCCGGGCGATAGCTAGGGTCAGTGTTGACGACGAAAGCAGCCGTCTTGGTCGGATCGATGCGTAGAGGTAATTGGTCACGAGCTAACACTTTAACGAGCCCAGTTCGTTTAACAAATATGTCCGACAGGAGGATGGTGCGTATCTCGTCTGTGTTCATTGTCTAAGTGGTGTAGTCTGTCAAAACTTGGCGCGATTTCGAGATCTCCAAGATCGAGTCTTGCTCGGCGTAGACGAGAACCTGTAATGGTTCGGGTGTGACCTCGGCGAATTTAAGTTCTACTGAGACTGGGCCCGACTTGGCCATCTCAAACTGGTCATAATTGTGGTCTTTTCCGGACAAAACCTAGGCCGCTTATAGTTATATTATAGATTTATATTCAGCGGTGGGGTCGTGTACCATGCAGAAGTTGAAGGCATCTTTTAGAACGGGGTTTGAGTTTTAACTTTAACTGATCAACCCATTTTAACAGGTATACGTTCTGGAGCAAAGATATCTTGAATTGTAAACCGGGATTTCCATTCATATTCAATCTCCTGAGAACCAGCAGCTATATGTCGACGCAGTCTGTAACCCGTTGTTATTGTCACCAAATTGTGTGTCGACGTAATAAAATTTGGTTTCCGTGTCTTTGTAAAACAGAGCGATGTCAGATGAACTCGTTTGGGGTTCTCCTACCAGTCGTTATGATAACGTGGCTTCGGATGTAAGCTCTAAATAGGGTAGGTGTTTACTTCGCTGGGTTTTAGTAAACTTGCAATGTACGTTTCAGTGAAACGTTTTCGACTTGGGAGTTTCATAAAACTTGTGCTGAGGTAATAGTTGATCGGGACCACACTCTGCGTCAGCGGGTAATGCGCCGACCACTTAGCTAACGTAAACGCTTTGGCGCGCACGTGTAGAAAAAGTAATTGAACAAATCTAGATATATTCTTCCTCACGTTTCCCGCAAAATTACAAATACCCACCGGGGCTTCCGGGGGCTACCGAAAGGCGGCAACGGAATGTATCTCCACAAATTGTCCCTCTTCCAACGGCTGTCTGCGTTGGTGGTACGCGCTAAAACAAATATCTAGGACCACTATGAAAGACACTCGCACGAGTTTGGGATGAATAAGCGCCATCATTCAAATATATCAGAGGTACCATTCGCTTCTTATGGTGAGAATGAGTAGGTCGAGCTCGGTTACTTGCGTTTTTTATGCGTTTACGGTCGCCAGGTGGGGCTGCTCTCGTTTTTCTTTTTCTTGAAGCCGTACCCGATTGGTTAGTGGTGTAGGTGGTTCAACCGCTCCCTGTAATAAACGTTGACCCGCTCCTTGGCTCGGTTACGCGAAAATGCCTCGCCATCATGTCTTGCGGCTAATATCGGCATCGCTCGCGACCTGTAGACCGGTTACCAAGTCCTTCTCTGAGTAAAGCTTTGCATCCAGTTTTAACACGGTAGAAATATCCATGCGACCGAGCACGCCGAAAAATAATACCACAAAACCATGTCATCTTGGACTTATGCACTCAGATAAATACAATGGCCATCACGTGGCCAGCTTGGTTGCAGTAAAACTCTTATTAAAATTCTTGGGGTTTTTCGCTCGGTTGGGTTACGTGGTCTGACCATTTTTTCTAGTCAATATAAAACCGTTCTGTGAGTTCGGAAGTGTAGTGTCATAACACCGAAGCTCGCTAGTGAATGGAGATAAGTCTTACCATGATCGTTAGTTTAAAGGCATTTCCACCGCGTCAAACGATAAAACGGCATCTGGAGGAACGTAGTGTGGTTTGTCGTAATTCCTGAAAACAGAAGCGGTAGTCCTATCTAAAAATAGGAACAATCCCGGAACAAAGGGACACAGAGGGGCATATCATACAGGTCTAAGCAGCTACGAGTCGCAGTACAAGTATACATTTTTCATGTCGCTATCCATTTTGTAAATTCTGTGCTCGCCCTCCGTAGTATGGGTTCGATGTATGTGGCGAGCGACGAAGGATAACCTATAAGTGTGTTTCAACGTCTCCGCTAATTCTAACTTCTAAACTCCGTTCATACAGATTCATGGTGGACACTTATTTTTGTTTAAAATGGAATCTATACTAGGGCTGTTTATTCACACATCCGGGGCTTAAATAGGCAATAGATTTAACTCCGTATGATCAGCGTGTTCGGGTGACGTGGTTACTAGAACGCAGGTACACGTGAGCTAGTTATCGGTGTCATCTTCTGTGGTGGGAAAATAATATGTAGCCTTACATTCATAATTATGAAATGTTAAAATAACTTTTGGGAAATTGAATTACTCAAATACACATATTCATACATCGTAACGCAGAAGCGTCTATGTCTATAGTCTGGGCCACAAATTTGTCGATTTAAGTGACCGGCGCGGTTTTGGTGGGGGTATAGTTTCATTCGAGGCTTTGCTGGGGATAGTCACGGTTATTACTGTATCATATCTTAGGGGTAGGTTACATGTACCCAGGGACTTTAACTGTCAGGAAAGCGCTCCAATACTGGAGTCTGGTCCCTAGGGTTGCTAAGTCTACAGTGTGAATAATGAGACACCGATGACAGACTTAGATGGTTCATATATGATGTCAGATGTATCAGAATCTTTGTAGGGAGAGGGTAGCTGGGCCGGGAACACATTATTAAAATGGGCCCATATCGTTCATGTGTTTAGTAGCGGGGCGAAGAGGGGAAGGGGGTGGGGGGCAGGAAGCCATAAGTAGGGCGCGTGAGATACGGGCGGAGGATTGTGCATGATGGCGCGACTAGTCTAGAGAGCTGTTGGGTCGTTATCCTGAGAGGGGTTGGAAGTGGGTGTTAGTTTAATGCGGCGTCAGTTTGTGGAGGGAGGTACATAACAGGGTCTTCCAGCACCCGGAGGTGAATGAACTTTTTGGTCGAGTTGGAGTCGGTTTATGAGGGGGAGAACGTAGGACAGTGGGACTGGCAGACGGCAACGGAAGCGCCGAGGAGGGAAAGACAACGGAGAGAGGGGGGGCGTTCGCGGAGGGGACGGGCGAGGGCGGGCGGGCGGGCCGGGGCGGGGTTTTTTGGGCGGAGAGTGACGAAAGTGTAGTTTTTGGTTATGCGGGGGGGGTGCGCCGGGGGACGGTGGGGGGCCGGGTGGCGCGAGACTAAGTAGGTTGTATTGCCCCGAGGGACGAGGAACCGAGGGGGTTGGTGTATCCAGCGTGGGTCCACGTAAGACGGCGGGTTGGCGAGGCCGCGGACGCCGTTTATTAGGGTGTACAGGCCGGGCCGCAGGGGGGGGCTACAACCGGCCATGGACGGGGCCGCTGGGGGGGGTGCGGGGGGTTGGCGCTTTTCTCTAGTATTCAGAGATATGGAAGACTCAAGATCGCACACTAGCTTTAAGGATCGGTAACGTTTCCAGGGGTATAGGGGAGGGGGTAGTGGTGGGGGCATAGACACGGTTTATATTAACGAGGATGGCCCTCGAACCGGAGCCGTTTTACAGGTGGGATAAAGGTGGGTGCTGGCGGCCTTGGGAGATCCCCGTCCTCGCGACATCAACCGGGTTTTAAAATAGACCGTTTATACAAGGTCGACTTCAGGGGTCGTATACATCGTACCGCAACACTTTCTTCGTGATGCTCGGGGTAAACTTCACCGGGCCGCCTTCTTAATCTAATAATCCCCGATCGATACGTATTGGCGGGCTAGTTGAACGGGGGTCACTGGTTGTGGTTTTTCACAGTAGACAGTTCGAGGATTTAGCATACAGGGGGTTGGGGTGTGGCAAAGGATCGAACTAGGCCGAGCGTTGCTTTGCGTCACGGGTCTCGTGGTATACCTCGCGAAGTTTAGCGGACGGGGGGGCTTAAGATGGCGGACCTATATTTTACGGAGGTGACCAAATTTGACAATATTTACATAGGGTCGGCTTCATTTATGATGGATCAAACAATAAGCAGAGCGTCCAAAGAATTAAAGAGATGCGTCAGGAGAGGATCTCAAAGTTAAGAAGCATAAAAAAACATAATTAATATACGGGTCGACTGGCTAAAAGGTCAGTTCAAAGGTTTGTTCTTAGAGCTCGCGCCAAACAACAACGTGAGGTAACCAATTGACGTGTGTGTGGTTCTATTGGGGGTAGCGTTTAAAGGATCCGGCGATAGCGAGGGGATGTTGAAGGAACAGCTTCGACCTAAATTACTGTCACAGTAATGTTAGTGTGGGACAGGTGGTCCCCCCATGTATGCAATAAGGCGTTGAAGCTGGCTTCCGTGAAAGGGACAGCTTTGTAACCCCCCTGTGGGTATAATCCGGCAGGCAAGGGAGGGGTAACCACACTCTTCTCTAAAACGAACTATACTATTTGGGGAGAGCAAACCCAAAAAGAAGCCACACCGATGATTAAATTCACCCTTTGTGCCTTTCAGTGCTCCAAAAACTGTTATGAAAATTCGGACATGGTAGGTTATTGGGGCTAAGCGGCCGCGCGAGAACACAAGTTTGTCCGGGTTACCACTGAGAAGCGTTCCTCCCCACGAGCTACACCAGTCGTCCTGTGAAAAGGCAAAGGGATCCGCAGATTACCCGATCTACAAAAAGGACGGTACCCTTCGGGAACGGAAAGTGTTCCAATTGCAAATGGGAAACCACCCTGTGCAGGTTTCAGGGATGGACCATGTGTACCAGCCTATCAATAAACTCGTGCAGCACAACTCGTTTTGACTGCATGACGTATACAAGTTATCATGCGCGTTTACCAGGTGTTGTATTTGTTTGTTATTTGCCGGGTATCTGATATCACTGGTTTTTATTTTCTATAATAAATGGTAAGGGGGTGTTCGTTTGAAATTGTAAGGGTTAGAACGTTTGCCTTTTAAGATGGCTAATACGCAAGCAGTCAACCCCATGAACAGAACAAATAACTTATCATATCCATACCAAGGTAAAACCTGCAAGAACACCAGAAAGGTAAGATTAAACCCTCTGGATAACATGGTGGAATTCACTGAAAAGAGCCCAGGGGGGGACCGGGCATTGCTTCCATAGAAGTCGGAAAAGCCATACAGTTTACCCAAATTACCCAGGGATGTGGCTTAACACTGACCTGTACTGAAAGAAGAAAATGAACACCTAAGTACTGCTAGTCAAACATGTCCCGCAACTAAAAGCAAGGAACAAGAAACCCCCACAAGGAAAATCTACAAGGAATAGTGAAACATTAATATACTAAACAAGAATGGAAAGTGGCTAAGGCACAGGTGATTTCAAATATAGGGACCCATAGAGATGACGATAGGGAACGGTCAACTGTCTTTCCAAATGCAGTGAGATGATATTGGTGGAATGGGACACCGGGGGGAGCATCCGTGTTGATAACTATGCTCAGATAATAGTGTGTGGCTATATATTGTCAATTCAGTTATGTTATTGGGGGCTGTAGTTGTAATTGCGAGTGTTGGGTGTTGTAGGCCCAGGTTGAGTCCCGAGAACGTGATTCGATGAATGGGTCCACTGACTAGTGCAGGGAATACAGAATAAGAGCAACATGGACTAGCGGAACCTAAAAATATAAAGGGGAGGATTGAGATGGATGTTAAAAGTAAATTTAGATAGATCTGCGTGATAATGTTGATCGGTGGAATTGTAGGGGTCATTCCAAAATGGAATTTTGCTCCAACACGACGCATCAGAGTACATGGATTAATCTTTAGGAGATTTAGGCTAGTCATTGACAGGACCCATTTAAACCAAATAGTAGATATAGATGTAAAGGGCTTTTAAGATACTTGCACGATAGGAAAGAAAGCCACCCCAAGAAGGTTCTACGTGCGACCCCCCGGGCCGGCCGCCAATGGCGGCGCTGGCAGGTGGGCGGTCGAGTTTTTGGGGTTATTCAGAGTATGGGATAGGGTGGGTTCCTACTACCATTTTTTGTATGCGCGTGCAAGGTTAAGTTGAGATGTAGGGTTAAATTTACTTCAGAGTTCATTGGAACGATCTCGGCGGTGTTGAGTATTGATGGATCTTGGATTTGTGGTTGTCCCCCTTTCAGTGAACCAGTTGCTCATGTAGAGGGAAACACCATCACCTCCTTATTTCTGCCATGCATGCGAGGACGATGGGGGGTTGTTAACACTGATGTGTGCGGTGGGGTGGGCAATCATGAAGTTTATGCAGGAAAATGACCCGACTTGACTTCATACGAAAAAAACACTGTACATCACATATATACATAACATGATGGATTCCCGCATCGGCATAGCTTGAATTAACCACAAGCTAACTTGGGGCAGACCTCCAGCACAATTTGCCATTAGTTAGCAACAAAACAACCCTGTGCGAAATGGTTTTGTTCGCGGCGGAAATTGGGAAGTTCCACCACACAAGTGTTACAATGGACTCACAAACTCAGATACATCTGCCCATCGGTAACTAAACACCATGCATGGCGGATCCAAGGTACATGTCACACTTACCAACCAAGAAAACAAGAGTATAACGATAGGGCCTAGGTTGCGGTTATTTTGATAATCGGGGTATAGCCCAGCGGAACTTTATGAAGAGTGGTGGGACGTTGGTTTTGTGTTTGAAAGGGGTTGAATGTGCGACGTCGGACCAGCCCTCTGGCGCACGGCCCAGAAACCAGCAAATGTCACATTGGTTAGGAGGTATTATTTGTGCTATGTGTTCTGGGTGTGTAATTTGTTTTCTGTGGCCAAAACTTAATACGCATTTAATTGTTTTAAAACTGGCTTGTTTGTTTTGTGTTTCCAGAATGGGATATTAAAGAACAGTTTGCGGGTGGGTGGAATAAAAGCTGTTGCAGAAATTCATGACCCCCGTGAAGAAATAAGGGGCCTTACAAAAATATAGAAAAAATAAAAAAGAAAAGAAGGAATATTACTGCATAAATGGTGTCTGGTTGTTTCTGAGTGGAAGGTACCCATGTTAATGAGGTCTCCCAAGTTTTTGATGGACACATTAGCAATTTATGTTTTCGTATCTCGGTAGGTCGGGGGGGGGATGGATAGAGCTTTTACGAGAATCGTCAAAAGGAGAGATAATGTTTGGAAATAAGCCGTATAAGCAAATCAAAACCGCAGGGAAATTATAATGAACCGGATCTTCACTTGATTCGGAACCTATTGCATTTAGTTAATTAGTGCACGAAGCAGATATACAGATAAAGAAATCAAGATTATGAATCCCCTTGGCGGTGGATTGAGATAAAGGCTGTGCCTAATAAGGTAGCCTTGGAACAGGAAGAGGAAAAGCGTCACCGTGCCTACGTGCGGTTTGTAGGTGGTCGTCATAGGGGGTTTTGTCTAGTAATGTTCATGTGAGTGGTTCTATTTTAGTGGGTGAGGTGGGATGGTCTGTGGTTGGTGTGTTTAGTTGGGATGGGGGGGGGGGTGGTTGTTTATGTTAGTGGGTGGTTTGTGTTAGGGATTTAGCCCCCCGTAATCGGGCATATTGGAGTTTATGTAAGGTATGAAGTTATTTGATTGTATATTTGTGGCTCCGTTAGGATATCATATGAAGGTTAGGTCGTCGATTTATCGTTGATTAGTGTGGAAATGTTTTTTAAATTAGTATAGTTTTGTGTTATTGTAAAGAGAAATATTTGACTGGTTTTTTATTTTTATTAGTGAGAGTGATTATATGATCTTGGAGTGGAGATTAAATTGTATGGACTAGAAATAAAAAAAAAAAAAAAAAAATATGAAGATAGAACGTAATGCACTGTTACTTTGTTTACTTTACGTGGAGTCCTCTGTGTCGGGATTTAAATTGGATGTTAGTCTCATGACGGGGTAATTTGGCTAGTGTAATCTGTCTGTAGAGGAACGTATAAAAAGATCTTCAATGGATAGGATACGTAAAATGCACATTTAAACAATGGACCGATTTGTGTGTTTTTGAGCGTGACAGATCGTACAGCCTATGACAATAGTTCTTAATTGATCTAGAAAATGATGTTATATGAGACTACATTTAGCGTTATCAATGTGGCTTCTTCATTGAGCGACCCTTTGTAATAGTCTCTGGACACTGTTGCTAGATTTCAGCATCTCTAAATGAACGCATGTAATGATTTTTTACAACCACTGAGGGGTACGGGGTAATTACACAGACATTTTCAATAGATATTTCAGCGAGTACTTAATTTCTGCATCTGGGAGCTTCGCATGATTTTAGGTCTGTACATCGCGTATGAACACCTCATAAGCCAAAGTCACACTGCGGGAAGATCCGCCTTGATCACGAATTCTCCATGTACAATACAGGCGGATGAATCGTCACGCTTGGGCCATCCTTCTGACAATCGAGTAAGGATTGGCGGGCTCTATTAGAGGGTATTTTTAACATTTACACACATGATGTCTTATTCATCTCAATGACCTTATCTAACTTGGATGTAGAATCTAGGTGTTGCCCCAGTTGCCTGACGATTAATCCTCCATCCAGAGGACCACGGTCCATGACTAGCCATGGTTTTTTGTCTCATTTACTTAACTAAGATACTTTTTCTGGGCATAACTTTAGATAAACAACTAAATTATAATAAACATATAGACAATTTGGTAGAAAGCTGTAGGGGACCCCTAAATATACTAAGGATTGTAAAAGGTAATGGATGGGGGGCCAGCAATAAAATAATGCTTATGCTCTACAAGTCCTTCATCAGGGGGAAACTGGATTATGCCAGCATAGTCTATGACTCAGCTGCAACTTCTAACAAAGCAAAACTGGACAGGATTCAAAATGCAGCCATGAGAACCATTACAGGTGCATTTATATCGACACCAGTAGAAGCTCTAGAAGTAGCTCTCGGCATACCTCCCCTTGGTCTAAGAAGGAAAGAACTGAGATTAAATTATTGGAGTAAAGTAGCACAAGAAGTGACCCACCCAGCACATAAAGCATTTGTCAAAAACCAACCAAGTGTATGGGACGTCCCCTTAAATAAAGATAGATATCCAACAGGGTGGAGAACTATAGAAGACCTAATGCAGTTCAAAGAAGTATCAAACACAATTGAAAATAGTAATAAATACAGAAGCAAAATACCACCATGGGAACTAAAAACACCAATCATAGACTACTCACTTACTGAAAAGATCAAACAAAACATAGAAGATAAGGAAGCCAAAATGATAAGTAGAAAGTTCATAGAGCAACTAACTAAACAAAGTCTGGCCGTCTACACTGATGGATCCAAGGGTGATAGTGGGCAACTAGGTGCCGGAGTTGTAATACCACAATGGGGAATAAAAAAGAGCTACAGTGTAACGGAAGGGGCATCGATTTTTACTGCAGAGATGGTAGCAATTCTTAAAAGTCTAGAAATAATCGAAGATAACCCACCAGAAGCTGTTACGATATTTACAGACTCACTATCATCACTACAAGCACTAGAACACCCAGGTAAATGTAGCCGGCCAGACATAAAGGAAGAAATTCTAGCAATTAATACATCACTAGAGAACAGAGGATGTAATGTGAGGCTAGTGTGGGTTCCAGCACACATAGGTATAGCTGGCAACGAGTTGGCAGACCAGAACGCCAAGAAGGGAAGAACAAGTAAAAACAATATAAAAGCAGGACTGGGAAGGTCAGAGATCAAGAGCCAAGTGAAGGAAACTATAAACGAGGAATGGAAGACAACATGGAAGGAAAGTAGAAAAGGCAGACACGCGTTCAAACTGCTGAAAGAACCAACGAGGACATGCCAGGTCAGAGAAGAATTAAAGATACCATCGAACAAAAAAACTGTGGCGTCTCCGACTCGGTGCAGCATACTTCATGGTAGAAGAACCACACTGCCAAGAATGTCAGGAAGAGAATGACATAGACCACTACCTGATCCACTGTAAAAAGTATGAACAACAAAGGCTTGAATTAAAAACTTACTATAGAAATCACAATATAGACTTAACAGGTGATAAGGTTTTAAGTATAGATGCCCCAAGAGATGCCCAATCAATACTTAAAAGATATATACATAAAACAAAGGAAAAAATATAAGGTTAGAACTTCAGGAAAATCATCCAACTAAATAGAAATTAATCAGCAAGAACTAACAAAGCATTAACAAAAAAATAACTACTCATAGGACAAGGAAAGACAAGGTAATTAAAAAAAGGGACAACAACTCAAAAAGAACAAATACTAATACAAATTAAAACCAAGACTAAAGGACAATAGTTATCTAGAAACAATACAAAAGAAAAAATAAAATTGACAAATACTAATATAAATAAAAATCAGCAACTGCAAAAGACAACAGTTATTTAAATTGAATACAAAATTAGTAAATAAAATGACACTAAATAACCCAATTATAACCAACTTTCAGGTTGAACAGGGTAGACCAAGATGGAACGAGAAGAGGCAATGATCAGATGTTGAGTGCCCGATCTCCACCCATCAACTCATCAAAACAACAACAACAACACGACCTTCTCATTCTCACCAGAAGAAGCGAAGGTACTCTGATATATTTGAATGATGGCGCTTATTCACCCCAACTTGTGCGAGTGTCTTCATAGTGGTCTAGATTTGTTTAGCGTACTACCAACGCAGACAGCCGCGGAAGAGGGACAATTTGTAGAGATACATCCGTTGGCCACCTTAGCCCCCGGAGCCCCGGTGGAATTAGTAATTTCGGGAAACGGTGAAGAATATCAACGCTTCAGGTCATACTGATTGAACTGACCGTGCCATTTGAATCCAGATTAGACGAGCAACATTCATTCAAAGCGGCCAAGTATAGCGATCTAGCCGCGGATCTGAGACACGATGGATTCAGTGCAAGGGTCATGGCGGTTGAAGTGGGCGCAAGAGGGCTTGTGGCTGCATCAATGTATGATTTATTGAAACTGTTGGGGTTGAAGGGACAGTCTAGAACAAGGGCACTGAAGAGGCTTAGCGAAACTGCCGAAAAGGCATCTGGCTGGCTGTGGAACAACCGCAGTGGGCAATGGAGATCGTGACGGTAAACGCTGCGGTACAGAAAACACCAAAATTGTTCTAAGTCCACAGCGCTGAGTTTATATGGTGTACTAGTGAGGGGGCTGCGACTCTGGGGCAACAGGCGATGTATACTATAGGGAGTGTGTCAGGTACAGAATTTCAGTGGCGTGCGGCGCGCAGTGGCTAAGGTTCGTCGGCTGCGCGCTCGTGTCTCAGTGTGTGTCCTTAGTTGTGAAGGGCGACGGAACGAACGGAATAATTTGTCTTTTCTTTGTTACTTTCACAATTGCCCCCACGGCTGGAGTTGTGGATTAAAAGTTGCTACCGTAAGTGAAATGGGTTCATTTTCGATACAAGACAACAGGAAGCTGAGACGCTTGGGAGTCATGACCCAAGTGGGCCCGCCCCCCTTAGAGTGTAAAGGAGTAATCGGGCCGAAACACTTGTCAGATGGGGGGACCTCTTCTGATGATCAGATTGCTTCCTGTTGTATCGCTCTGTAAAGAGTTTCATATCATTTGTTCAATACTTTTCTACACGTGCGCGCCAAAGTTACGTTAGCTAATGGCGGCGCATTACCCGCTGACGCAGAGGTGGCCCCGATCAACTATTACCTGCACAGTTTATTCTCCCAAGTCGACGTTTCACTGAACGATACGCTGATTACACCCAGCGAGAACACCTACCCTTATAGAGCTTACATCGAAGCCACGTTGAATTACGGGGAGGAACCCAAACGAGGTCATCTGACATCGGCTCTGTTTTACAAAGACACGCCAAATTTTATTACGGACATAATTGGTGACAATAACAACGGGTTAAGACTGCGTCGACATATAGCGGCTGGTTCTCAGGAGATTGATATGATGGGTCGTTTACATTCAGATATCTTTGCTGAAGATCGTTACCTGTTAAATGGTGTGACAGTTAAAGTAAAACTCACCCCGTCTAAAGATGCCTTCAACGTGCTGGGACACGACCCCACCGCTGGATATAAATCTATTATAACTTATGCGGCCTTGGTTGTCCGGAAAGTCAAATTAAATCCCGCCGTCTCTCTAGCCCACGAGAAAGCCTTGGTGCGAGGTAATGCCAAGTACCCCTTGAAACGAGTTGTGCTAAAAACTTGCTCTATCCCTAGAGGTATGCTATCGCACATGCAGGATAATCTGTTTCTCAGTCAAACACCTACACGGATCGTGATTGGACTAGTCACTTCGTCCGCTTTTAACGGTCGTACACGGCTAATCCGTTCAATTTCGCTACCTTTGGTCTGATATATTTGAATGTCAGCGCGGACGGCAGAACAGTCAGCGGCAAGCCTTTGTCCATGGATTATGAACACAACCAGTACGTGAGAGCCTTCTTCGCGACGAATCTAGCTATGGGACTGGTTGGTAAAGACGCCGGCAACGACCTCGAGTATAGACATTTTAAGCACGGTTACGCCTTATACGCCTTTTACCTCACCCCCAGTCTACTAGACGGTGACCAGTTTGAGATGGCCAAGTCGGGCCCAGTCTCAGTAGAACTTAAATTCGCCGAGGTCACACCCGAACCATTACAGGTTCTCGTCTACGCCGAGCAAGACTCGATCTTGGAGATCTCGAAATCGCGCCAAGTTTTGACAGACTACACCACTTAGACAATGAACACAGACGAGATACGCACCATCCTCCTGTCGGACATATTTGTTAAACGAACTGGGCTCGTTAAAGTGTTAGCTCGTGACCAATTACCTCTACGCATCGATCCGACCAAGACGGCTGCTTTCGTCGTCAACACTGACCCTAGCTATCGCCCGGGTGACCACTGGGTCGCTCTATATTATAACGGACTTGGTACTTTTGAATATTTTGATTCTTTTGGACTACCACCTACACACTCGGACCTGATTAATTTTATAACCAGAAACTCTACGCGACCTGTTAACTACAACGCCAGACATTTACAAGATGTAGTCACCAACGTTTGCGGGCTCTACGCCATTTATTTCATCTTGATCAAAACACGAGGTGGTACTATGCAGCGGGTCCTACTACCATTTTCGGCTAGACAACACGCCAACGATCGATTAATTACGCGCTTAGTCAGACCCTGGCTAGCGAAACTCAACCCCACTTTGATAAACAAGGGACGAAATCAATAGACAGGTGTGTGTATTTTTTGGTATCGGGTTTCTCCCCAATACGGCCATGTGTCATTGTTCCCACGCAATACATCGACGAATCACGTCCTGCCTAACACACGATCGATGTTCGACGAATCAAATCCTAGCTAGGGCACGCCTAAAAAAACCAGATTGAACTGGTATTCCTGTATATAAACGGAAGACACTTTATTAACGACAGATACACCTCGTTGAAAATGAGTGCTCCCAACAACTGGGTCTACATCAAGAGAAGTGATGAAATGCTTAAGCCTTTGGCTAGTGGTCTGAAGGCTGCGTCTGTAAGTGTTTACCGAGGCCAACCTTTACTGCACGTGCGAAGATATTTTGGTGAATCCTACCTCAAATTTCCGACCAAACACGGCATTACGTTAACTCGACCCGAGTTTGACCATTTATTGACATTACAGAGCGAAATCCTCGCCGAATTTGACCGATTACAGCCACCAAGCACGGATACCTATCCTACTACTGGCACCACATTTGACCAGTACATCAACTCCAGCTGTTACCAACCAACAGAACCGAGTTTGTTTCCTACCACAGACCTGACCGATGTCACCAATCTACCCCCGAAGAGACCTACCACCTTCACTAACCTGTTTGACGAATACATGAAGTCTAGCTGTCCAGTATCCCCAGACCCGAGTTGGTTTCCTACCACAGACCTGCCCGATGTCCCTAATCTACCACAGAAGAAGAAGAAACCTACCAAGCGATTGAGAGTTGCCCTTTAGTATTTGAAAAAAATAAAAAACTATATTAACTAAAACGCCTTTTTGTTACCTATATCGTCCGTTGTATGTCTAACTGTTGTATAACTATTCGTCTAACTGTTCGTCTAACTGTTTGTATAACTGTTTGTATAACTGTTGTAAAATATCATCTTCTTGTTATGTAAATATATCTCCCTATTATATGTATATATCGTCTAACTATCGTCTTCCTATTGTCTAAATATATCTCCCTATTATATGTATATATCGTCTAACTATCGTCTTCCTATTGTCTAAATATATCTATTGTCCTCGTCTTGTTATCTCAAGTCCGCCATCTTGACCCGTATAACCTCTTCTTGTTATCTCAAGTCCGCCATCTTGCCACATTTTCCTTATATAAAAAGTCATGCAATACAACAACCTACTTATCTCCCCCTTGTTATCTCAAGTCCGCCATCTTGCCCCTCCTCTTCTTGTTATCTCAAGTCCGCCATCTTGCCCCATATAACCTCGTCTTGTTATCTCAAGTCCGCCATCTTGACCCATATAACCTCTTCTTGTTATCTCAAGTCCGCCATCTTGCTCCGCCTGAGCTCCTCCTGCCGCTCCTCCTGCGCTCCTCCTGAATAATACCTGTTTTGCGCATTCTCTACTACTCATGATGGTATAACACAAGAAATGGTTAAGTACATGGGAGCAGCAGGCGACCTATTACTCCTAAGGGTCCTACAGGCAGCTTGGTGCAACAAGACCATACCAAAAATTTGGGAGATTGCCATCATAACACTGATTTTCAAAAAGGGTGATAAGCGACAATGTGGAAACCATAGAGGCATATCCCTTCTCAGTGTCCCTGGTAAAATCTACTCTAGAATACTGGAGCAGAGACTCAGACGCCTAGCTGAGCCACAGATGGATGAGGTCCAGTGTGGCTTCCGAGCAAATCGAAGTACTCAAGACCTAATCTTCACACTCAGACAGTTGAGTGAAAAGGCTCTTGAGTATAAGAGTGAGATCCATCTTTGCTTCTTAGATCTCGAAAAGGCGTTTGACAAGGTCCCCTGGAACAAACTCTGGGACTGTTTGGCAAGGAAGAACATTCCAACACCTCTGATTCATGCTCTACAGAGCTTCTACAAGTCTTGCAGAAATTATGTGAGGACGGCAAACCATAAGTCAGAAAAATACAGGACCACAACTGGTGATATCCTGTCACCTTATCTTTTCATACTCCTCATGAACGATGTCATCAAGGCATGTAAGGAGAGGACAAGAAAGTATTCAGTGGAGTACTGGAAGATGAGACAGGTCTGTATTTCAGAGCTGGCATTTGCTGATGATGTTGCCCTGATTGTTAAATCAGAGGCACATCTTCAATCCAACCTGCAAGTCTGGAAGGAAGAGCTGGAGAAGAGAGGGATGATCATAAGCAGCTCGAAAACAAAAATCATGGTGATATCACGAGAGGAAAGAAGACATCAGATTAAGCTGGGAGAACCGGTCCTGGAGCATGTCGGCCACTTTAAATACCTTGGAACTGTCATAGACCGGAAGGGTGGCATCAAAGAAGAGTTGGCTACCCGAAGAGCAGCAGCTGGGAAACTTTTTCAGGCCAAAAATCAAGGATTCCTCAGCAAAAGAGAAGTTGATAAGAAGACGAAGATGGCTGTTTACCGCTCCACCTATGTCCCAGTCTTGACGTATGGATGATGCGAGTCATGGGCAATGACTACAACCCACAAAAGCCAGATCCAAACCTCAGAAATGAGGTATCTGAGGAAGGTGGATGAAGTAACAAGAAGGGACATGGTCCGCAACCAGACGATACTTCAAGGCCTAAAAACCCAACCCCTGCAGACCCAAGTAGAACAGTCCCAACTGAGATGGTTTGGACATGTCTGCAGTATGGGAGAAGATCGGCTACCACGGCAAGCATGGGAAACTAAGATCCAGAGATCCAGACCTCCAGGACGACCCATAGTCCGCTGGGAGGACAACATTAGACAATCTTTGAAGGACCGAGGACTAGAGTGGAACCAAGCCAGGAGGAAGACAGCCGATAGAATAGTATGGCGCTCTCTCCTACAAACCTCTGCACCTCACGGTAGAAGAGGAACGACTAAGTAGTAGTAGTTTATATATATATGGGTGGGCGAGATGGTGATGATATGAAAAAGGAGGAGGGCGGCCTGCATGGAGGCCGGAAGGAGGCAGCCCCTCCACCATGCAAAGGCACAACAGGCCAATCACCTGTTTGCTTTAAATCATGATTACGCGAACTACAAGAGAGAAAACCGGACTGATTCTAAAGGCGACGAACTGGAACGGACTACGGACTACGACTTATGGAACTTGGAACACAAGAAGTATAAATGGGAAGGAAGAGGAGCTGGTGGAAGAGATGAGGAAAGCAAAACTAGAAATCCTGGCTATAACGGAAACGAAGAAAAAAGGACAAGGAGTCATGGATCTCGATGGTAACACGCTGCTTTACAGTGGTGTACCCATATCTGAAAGAGCTAAAGGGGGCGTGGGTTGCATTGTGGCCCAAAATCAAAAAGATAGTATCAAGGGATGGAACTTTGTCTCGGAGCGCATTATGGTTGTAAAACTAAAAGAAGGAGAAACCATAGTCAACCTGGTCATAGTGTATGGGCCAAATGAGGATGAGAGAGCAGAGGTCAAGGAGGAATTCTTCGAGCTGCTTCAAAGGACAGTGGATGACTGCCTAGATGAAGTTATTATGCTCGGAGATTTTAATGCCAGAGTTGGAAATGACCATGCTAGATGGGGTGGAGTTATCGGAAGATATGGAGAAGATACTCTCAATGACAATGGAAAGCGACTCCTAGATTCTGCAGTGAGCAGAATCTGATCATTACAAACACAAAGTTCCCCCATAAGCGCATACATGCATACACTAGATGTGAACCAACCAAGAATAAGAAGTCAGTGATCGACTATGCCATTGTTCGGAGAAGCTCATTCAGATATGTCCGAGATGCAAGAGTCTGGAGGGGGCCAGAGATTGGAAGTGATCATTACCTGCTAACAATCAAACGAACAACTGAAAGAGTTGCTCAGCCTAGGAACTGCCCAACATCACGCAAGAAACCAAGTAAACGAGCAGGAGAAATGAGCATTAGGACCTACAAGCTGAGAGAGCCAGAAATTAAGACCAGATATCAGGGGCTTATTGCTACAGCAGTGAGCAACACAGAAGAGCGACCTGATGACTTGGAAACCCTCTGGAATAAATTCAAGGATATCATAAAGACAGCTGCTGCAGAAGCATGCGGTGAAGTCCGACTTGGGAACCAGAGAAAGAGGACACCTTGGTGGACAGAGGAAGTCAAAGAGAAAATAAGAGAGAGAAGAAAATGGCATGGAAACAATACTTAGGAGCTAAAAACACAACAGGACAAATGGAAAAAATATAGAGAATATGTGACACTCAGAACAGAAGCAAAGAACAAAGTGCTAGCAGCAAAACAGAAGTCCTGGGAAGAATTTGGAGAAAAGAAAAGCTAGAAAAAGATGCACAAGAAAACCAGAAATTGTTCTATAAGACCCTAAAGAACATGAGGAAAGAAAAAACAATGCCCTCTCAAATTTATAAAGGACAAGCAAGGCAAATTGCTTACTGCCCCGAAGGAAGTAATGGAAAGATGGAAAGAATATTTCTCAGAACTCCTGGATGGTGAGCATGATGAAGCATCAGAAATGATAACCACTAACACAGAAGAGGAAACCAATGATGGTGAAGATGACATAAAGATGGAAGAACTGAGGGCAGCACTAGAGAAAATCAAGATGGGCAAAGCAGCAGGGCATGATGGTATAACACCAGAAATGGTTAAGTACATGGGAGCATCAGGCGACCTATTACTCTTAAAGGTCCTACAGGCAGCATGGTGCAACAAGACCATACCACAGGATTGGGAGATTGCCATCATAACACCAATTTTCAAAAAGGGTGACAATCGACCATGTGGAAACCATAGAGGCATATCCCTTCTCAGTGTCCCTGGTAAAATCTACTCTAGAATCCTAGAGCAGAGACTCCGACGCCTAGCTGAGCCACAATTGGATGAGGTCCAGTGCGGATTCCGAGCAAACCGAAGTACTCAAGACCTAATCTTCACACTCAGACAGCTGAGTGAAAAGGTCCTTGAGTATAAGAGTGAGATCCATCTTTGTTTCATAGATCTGGAAAAGGCGTTTGACAGGGTCCCCTGGAGCAAACTTTGGGACTGTTTGGCAAGGAAGAATATTCCAGCACCTCTGATTCATGCTATACAGAGCTTCTACAAGTCTTGCAGAAATTATGTGAGGACAGCAAACCATAAGTCAGAAGAGTTCAGGACCACCACTGGTGTAAGGCAAGGTGATATCCTATCACCTTACCTCTTCATACTCCTTATGGACGATGTCATCAAGGCATGTAAGGAGAGAACAAGAAAGTATTCAGTGGGGTACTGGAAGATGAGACAGGTCTATATTTCGGAGCTGGCATTTGCTGATGATGTTGCCCTGATTGCTAAATCAGAGGCACATCTCCAATCCAACCTGCAAGTCTGGAAGGAAGAGCTGGAGAAGAGAGGGATGGTCATAAGCAGCTCTAAAACAAAATCCATGGTGATATCACGAGAAGAAAGAAAACATCAGATTAAGTTGGGAGAACTGGTCCTGGAGCAGGTCGACCACTTTAAATATCTCGGAGCTATTATAGACCGAAAGGGAGGCATCAAAGAAGAGTTGGCCACTCGGAAAGCAGCGGCTGGGAGACTTTTTCAGGCCATAAATCGTGGATTCCTCAGTAAGAAAGAAGTTGGTAAGAAAACGAAGATGGCTGTATACCGCTCCACCTATGTCCCAGTCTTGACATATGGATGCGAGTCGTGGGCAATGACTACAACCCACAAAAGCCAGATCCAAACCTCAGAAATGAGGTATCTGAGGAAAGTGGTTGAAGTAACAAGAAGAGACATGGTCCGCAACCAGACGATCCGTCAAGGCCAAAATCCCATCCGCTGCAGACCCAAATAGAACAGTCCCAACTAAGATGGTTTGGCCATGTCTGCAGAATGGGAGAAGATCGGCTACCACGACAAGCATGGGAAACAAAGAGCCAGGGATCCAGACCTCCAGGACGACCCAGAGTCCGCTGGGAGGACAACATTAGACAATCTTTGAAGGACCGAGGACTAGAATGGAACCAGGCCAGGAAGAAGACAGCTGATAGAATGGTCTGGCGCTCTCTCTTCCAACCTCTACACCTCACGGTAGAAGGGGAACGACTAAGTAAGTAAGTAAGAGATGGTGATGATGATATTATTGTGATGTGTGATCACTCTCTTTTCACACTCGCACCGACCCGAACAACAATAAAACTCTTGATTCTGAGGCAGGGGCTGTATTTATTTTTACAACCCATGCAGTGACTAAGAGCACACTGAAGCAAACATTAAACAAACCAAACACTAAACAAACAAAACACCCAGCTAGTGCTCAGTTGCTAATCTGAAGAAGCAAATAAAGCAACGACTGGTTAAAATCATAGTTAAATAATGATACTCTCACCTGCCAAACAGTCATTCCACGCCACCTGACACCCTCAACTATCACACACGCACACACTCATGCGTGTCGTCCAATGCGACTAGTAAGGTGTTGTGCATGAGGCTGGCAATCTCACCGTGTAACATCGGTTGCTACCAAAACCACTACTGCAAGAGTACACACTCAGCTAACACACACACACACACACACTCATGCATGTCGTCCAATAAGACTAGTATGGTGTTGTGCATGAGGCTGGCAATCTCACCATGTAACACAGATTGCTACCGCAACCACTACTGCACGAGCATCTGAATGCTTCATACGGAGGCAAACCACACTGGTGGCCCCATGCTCCCTCAGGAGCGGAGAAGAGAAATATATATCTCCAAGGGAGCCCACGTGCTCTCACAAACCATTCTTCACATTACAATAATTAAATAATAATCAACTGGACATAAAATAATATTCAACTATATGTACAACAAATACTCTCCTTAATGAGAATAAACCACCACCTCGCAACTGGTCCATCTCAATATTCATTACTGCATTCTGAACATGTCGTAAGTGACGACTGGTGCGCCTGGTAACAAGCGTGTCGTATACGACCCCTGATGAGATTGGAAACTCATCACATGAAACACATCGTTACCGTCACCAAAACAACCACAGCAATAGCATAAAAATGCTTATTGTGGGCCTGTAATGGACACCAGCTGCATTTGTGTTTCCATGCTCCGCCGGGAGCAAACAGAGAAACAGCTGTCTCAACGTGCCTTACGCCTTACGCACGCTCTCCAGAAATCTAAATATATATTCTCACCTCAAAGTAACCCACCAAAGATATACAGTAGAACAATCAATAATCGTGAAATACACTTAATTACAATATCAAAGAATAAAATAAAATTACTGTTGCGCACAGATTCTTTTGTGTGGTAGTCTGTGACGCACAGACTCTTTTGGTAGGCATACAAATGTAAAGTAATATCTATTTGTCTGATGAAAAGTATTTATTTGAGAATCAAATAATTTAAGGGACAGAACCCTGATTGGTCGATGTTATATTCAGTTATATGGGTTATCTTTTCTTGTGTCTCAACCTGGCGTATGAATACTAGATTTACGTCAGTTTGCTTCTGGTATGGCCAGAAACAGATTGGTCTTGCTTAGAATGTTTATGGCCCGAGTTTATATTTATTCCTTGACTATTTAAGGTGATTCGGTCTTATATCTTTGTATTTTTGTAATGTCTATGTCGGCCTATTTCTTGAGTTGAACTCTGGGGTCAAGCGCATTTCTGCGCATGCGTCAATTGGGGTCGACAAGAGGCTTCGGTGATGGCGAACGGTGGGTTCTGCTCGGACGAAGGAAAGTCCGAAGATTTTGTGTTTGTGGTTGATCCATGGGGAAGGAGAAGTTTTCTCAGTATGACTATGATGTCGGTAATTCTTCCCAACAGTTATTCTAAACGCCAAGGGACGGTGTGTGCTATTTGCTAATGTTTTTCTGGACTTAAGGTAAAGCAGAAAACATTTACTGAACTTTCCTTAGGCCTAAGTTTATGCAGACGTCATACTGTCTGCCGATGTATTTGATTGATGGTACTTAGACGACTCTTCTACTAGCAGCTCTATGCATTGGACATATGCAATATTTATCATGGGGATATGGAAAGCCCAATATATTATTTGAGTAATGAACGGAGCCTTCACTTACGTTTAAAACGTCTTCAGAGTGAGCGACGCTCACTGGAACTAGCGCCATTTTGGATCCCACTTTCGGTCTATTCGGATTATCGATCAGAGAACAGGAATGCCTTATTACCTGATGGCGATACCAAGACCTATATTATATTGAAGCCCACTCCTTGTCTATTTAAGATTGTCGTCATAAGAGTCGGCTGAATTTACGGCTTGAAAGACTTAGCTAGAAGAAGGTTCTGACAGTGAACCATTGTTGATAATTATGTATTCACATTAACTGATGCGATTAATCAGTTAAGGCATGAGACGATAGACAACCAGAATATTGAATGCTTGCCTACTATCGTTCTATTGTATTCACATGCTACACGAATGTCCATTTGATGTTGTCACCCATTTTTCAAGTATACGATGATTTTTGTGCCAACCTGTTCAAGTAACTGTAAACCGTGTTGTCGGAGTGTGCGTCCCATTAAATTATAAGAAAACGTAAACAGTAGTCTATGCCATTGACTTCAAGCTATGAGTGAGTGAGTGTCCAGTCTACTTGTCAACTCCACAGAACATTCCATCCATTCGTGTACCTTGCACTCTCACTCCAAATAAACATTGCCCTTTGCTAGCGCCTCAACACTTGGCGAGCAAGGTGACCTAGAGAGACAACACTGCGTCGGTCGAGTTGACCATTTCCACCATTCGTCCAGTCTTCATCATTACTAGTATATACTCTTGCAACACTGGAGATACCCTAACTATGCAACACACCATCATCACACCAACACCGACTGGTTTGCAACAATTACTCTTATATTAAGGAATAAAATATAACTACTCTTGACTTAACACTAAAACTAAAGTCATCACCACGTGGCCTCCCGGCTGCCATCTTGATATTTTTGCTACCAGGTTGATATTATCTAAATTCACGTGAAATAGCTTCATACCCTATTTGCCTTTCTGATAAATGAAATAATCGCTCTTAAACTTTCACATCTGTCTATCTATTTAACTCACTAAACATTAAAACAGACTCGTGCTGAATATAATTTCAGACTTATAGAACACGAATGCTAAATTAAATTAACTCACGTGCTCAAGGAATCTAGCCTACACTCTGGTGTCTAACTTCGTTTCTCTCTCGTCTCGACTGAATATTCAAATAGGCCTTTTGCCGCTCGCTATTTCTTTATATAATCCGCTAAGCCTAAACACTCAACTTAGTCCGCGCGCGCAGTAATTGCGCCACTTAAACAACACTCGCGATATTTGCTCTATTAGGCACGAAAACACAGGTATGGCTCACAATTATCAAATATAACACACGACTACCTATTATAACACATCACAACTAATTCTTAGGCTTTATTATGGCCTAAACTAATATATCTTCTTGAAGACTTTACATCCCAGCATGCTTCACGCACATCGAAAATATATGGGCGATAAATCTGCCTAGAAACAGGAACGGGGCGGGCGTCTTTTCGGCCCCATCACACACACACACACACACACACACATATATATATATATATATATATATATATATATATATATATATATATATATATATATATATATATATATATATATATATATATATATATATATATATACGAGGGGCGTTCAGAAAGTAATGCACCACATCGTTTTTCTCAGGAGCTGTTTATTAAAAAAGCATGAAATTTATACACAATATACATGGATATGTCATGTAAACATCGGTATTATTCAACATAATCCCCATCAACTTGTACGGCTTTATGCCAGCGCGAAACAAGTGCATGTATTCCTAGCCCGTACCAGATTTTGTCTTGATCATGTAGCCATTTCTTCGCTGCTTGAATCACTCTTTCATCATCTTCAAACCTTGTCCCACGGAGTGCATCTTTAAGTGGACCAAATAGATGAAAATCAGAGGGTGCCAACTCGGGACTATTGGGTGGATGGGGTAGTACAGTCCAACCCAATTTGGCGATTGCTTCCCGTGTTGCCAGACTTGTGTGAGGGGGCGCATTGTCGTGAAGGAGAAGCAGGTCTGCTGGATTCTTGTGCCGCCGAACTATGCGAAAACGTTGATTGAGTTTTTTCAATGTCTTAATGTAAGCTTGCGAATTGATTGTCTCTCCTCTTGGCATAACGTCCACAAGAATCACACCTTCAATGTCTCAAAAGACAGTGATCATGACCTTTCCAGCTGAAGGAATTGTCTTGAATTTCTTTCTTCTTGGTGATTGCGGATGATGCCACTCCATTGACTGTCTTTTTATCTCAGGTTCAAAATGATGTGCCCAGGATTCGTCACCTGTAACGATCTTAGCCAAAAAGTTCTCTCCATCAGCATTAAAACGCTCCAACAATTCAGAAGAAATTGCTTTCCTTTGCAATCGGTGGTCATTTGTGAGACTTCGAGGAACCCATCTTGCGCAAACCTTAGAAAATCCGAGAGTTTTTACAACTGCATTTGCACTACCAATGCTGACTGACAGCTGTAAGGCCAATTGTTGAGTAGTGATTCGCCTATCAGTAACAATAATGCCCTCAGCGCATTTCAACATTTCTGCGTTGGTGGCTGTGGCAGGACGTCCACAGCGCGGCCGATCAAGCAGCTCCGTATCTCCACTTCCTGATTCTTTGATTCTCTGAACCCAGCGACTGACTGTACTCCTGTCGACTGCAAAACTTCCATACACATCACATAGACGCTTGTGAATATTCACAACAGTTTCCTTCTCTGCAACGAGAAATTCTATCACAATTCGCTGTATATAACGCAAGTTGCTAACACGCTCCATTTCAACGGTTTAGGGCAGCCGTATTATTTGGCCGGTTGCGGTGCAATTTTGTGCACACAATTGGCACATGCCATATTTGAAGTGTGCAAAATTTCATGCTTCTATCTTCATTATTAGCTGAGAAAAACGATGTGGTGCATTACTTTCTGAACGCCCCTCGTGTATATATATATATATATATATATATATATATATTACGATTGCATGAAGGAACAATGTATCAGTTTTCCCGTTATATGGTGAAAGGCCCATTGAAACCACATGAGTAGACATATTGTGATGTGATTAAATTAGTGAACTCGGTTTGGGATATCACCTAAAATCTTCCACAACGTTATATGCTGACATTTCAGCAAGATCTTTTATCTGACTACATGTCTTTGATCCACCATCACTGAGCGTTAGCTCTTGGTGATTTACCTTTCTACAAAACAGATCCTGTACAGACAAGGTAGCCACATCGAGACTAATACTGCAATAAAGTCTAGAATGAAACTCATCTCTTTATATTGGACTTGTGAACTCTGAAAAGGTATTTGACAGTGTAGATAGAGAATCACTTTGGAAATTGATGAGGTATTATGTAGTCTCCCTGAAGATCATTAGCTTAACAAAGAAAACTTATGAAGACATAACAAGCAGAGTTCTTCATGAAACACAACAAACGGAGTGCTTTGAGACAAGAACTGGAGTGTAGCAGTGATGCATCTTGTCACAATTTCTCTTCTCTATGCACATGAAGAAACATCCCTACACGATGTAAAATCACACATTTATCTTGCCAGGAATGTAGACAAAGTTGGCGTGACATTGCATTTGGAAATATATGGACATAACACGAAATCAAGTCCAGCACACAAACAAATAACAATCTCACATGTCAAGACAACCCTACTGTATGGCTGTCACACATGAAGAACAACTACAACAGCAACCAAGACATTACAGACTTTCGTAAATGGTTGCTTGCTTAGAATAAAAGGATTAAAATGGAACGACAAGGTCACCAATGTAGAACTGATGGCAAGAAACAGACACGTGACAGTGGAACAAGAGATGGCAAGAAACAGACACGTGACAGTGGAACAAGAGATGACAAGAAACAGACACGTGACAGTGGAACAAGAGATGGCAAGAAACAGACACGTGGCAGTGGAACAAGAGATGGCAAGAAACAGACACGTGACAGTGGAACAAGAGATGGCAAGAAACAGACACGTGACAGTGGAACAAGAGATGGCAAGAAACAGACACGTGACAGTGGAACAAGAGATGGCAAGAAACAGACACGTGACAGTGGAACAAGAGATGGCAAGAAACAGACACGTGACAGTGGAACAGGAGATGGCAAGAAACAGACACGTGACAGTGGAACAAGAGATGACAAAAAACAGACACGTGACAGTGGAACAAGAGATGGCAAGAAACAGACACGTGACAGTGGAACAAGAGATGGCAAGAAACAGACACGTGACAGTGGAAGAAGAGATGAGAAGGTGCTAGCGATATACACTGAGGAAGACATGACAATACCTTGACGAGCTGATGACACGTGACCGGAGGACTTTGCTTACGTTTGTTGAAGGCCTATGCTCCTTTGTGAGCTGAAGGGTGATGAATGAACGTCAGTAAGATATTTGGGTCACTATTATTTAATCATGGCAGTCCATGATGACACGTGACGGAAGGGTGATGAATGAACGTCAGTAAGATATTTGGGCCACTATTAATCATGGCAGTCCATGATGACACGTGACAGCAGGGTGATGAATGAACGTCAGTAAGATATTTGGGTCACTATTATTTAATCATGGCAGTCCATGATGATACAAGCGCGCGTTTGATGTGAACATTAAATGACGATTTTTATTCTTTAGCTATAATGCCGTTAGTTTCTGCGGTTAGAGCATCCTACATGGGTTACGTCATGTTGACACATGCTTCCACCTTCTATCCTACTTTTCTCTGCTCCCTCTCACGATGTTTTAATACTTCCATTCTTTTCTCCCACTTCATCTTACGCAATAATTTGTCCACTTCCATGTCACATGTTTTTCTTGTGTTATCTGCGTATTTTCTCATGTTTGACAGCTGGGTCTGGTTTCCGGGACAGAAGTGTGTAAAAAAAAAAAAAATCTAAAATGCCGAATTCACCACGCCTACTAAATAAAGATTGTCATTGGCTTGCTGGTTTATTTCTCCGCTTCTCTGCTTGTCTTCTACTTCTTCTTCAAGTACCATGCCTAGTGGCGTAGAAGATCATGTCTTTCCACAACTTCCTGTCTCCAGTACAATTTATCAATTCTGCTGTTGACTTCTTTCCATGCCACGATGTCAGACTGTCCAGTATTTGCTCTCTTTGTTTTCCCCTATCTCTTTTTCTTTCAACCTTACCTGTTGTTTCGATATATTCCAGCTTTTCTTCAGTCTTACCTGTTGTTACTGTGACAGCGCCATTCGCCATTTTGTCTGTCGTTTTCTACCTTTTTACGACAACATAGCGCGATTTGGCAGCCATTTTAGTGTTACTCAGTCAGGATCTAAAAATAGAACATTAGTCATGCCCGCTGACAGAGCAACAGCCAATCAGAGAAGAGAAGCGCTCAGACTGACCGCGCCTGAGTTTGGCCGGTTGAAATCTTCTGTCATTTCAACGCTAGACGCAGAGAGAAGAAGTCGCCAAACCAGAGTTGAAATCTGAAGATGCCTTGAACACGTGAGTTAATTTAGGTAGGAAGTGATAGTGTTAGAAAGAATATAGGGATGTAGGTCTGCCACCTATTTGGTATCATTTTCAACGAAATGGATAGAAAGATGTGTTTCCAAAAGAGATTTCTTCCAGGACATTACATTTAGTTTTAAAGTTATAAATGAGTGAAAATAATGTGTGGATAGATTTTACTAGTGTTAAGTCCAGATTGCGGCTATGAGAGTTTAGAAGCAATTATTTCATTCATCAGACCGGGCAAGAAAGGCAAAGATAGTAGGAAAGTATTTCATACATGGAACTGGACAGAGATTTTATCTGGGACTGTAATTTAGATAATATTAACATGTTGGCAAGATGGCAACCGGCGGGCCACGTGTTGATGACTGTGCATAAAGATGACGCATGTGAGCGAAAATAACATGTTTAGTTACCAGACATTTTTAGTTACCACGTGTCGGGGGGATAGGCCTATAATGTTACGCTATTTTATATGGTGTGAGTTGACACGTGGGTGAAGGAAGGTTAATGTAATTTTCTTCAGTAATGGAAGGGATAGTTTAGGTTAAAGTGTATGTCACTATAATTGATCATAATACTACTGTATTTCTTTAGTGGGTTACTTTGAGGCTACTGTATATATTTAGTGGGCCACTTTGAGATTGGTTTAATTTCATCGGTTGTGTACACAGTTTTGTAGTGCTAAAGTTCCCTTTCAGCCTCAGGAGGCTGAAAACGATTTAGATGTAAATACAGACATTCCACGAAAAGAAGAAATCATCACAGCAATCAAAGGGTTAAAGAACGGAAAAGCTCCTGGCCATGATAACTTAAATGCAGAGCTATTTAAGATAGACCCTGAGCTAGCAGCAGAACTATTAGAACCACTATTTGCACAAGTCTGGAAAACGGGGAAAACACCATCAGAGTGGAACAAAGGAATAATTGTCAAATTGCCCAAGAAGGGAGATCTTGCAGACTGCAATAATTGGAGAGGAATCACTCTTCTCTCAATTCCCAGCAAAATACTAGGCAGGATAATTATACAGATAATTTCAAAAGCAGTAGACCACAAGCTGAGGAAGGAACAAGCAGGATTTAGAAAGAACAGAAGATGTGTAGATCATATATTCACTCTCAGGAACATTATAGAGCAGTGCTCAGAATGGCAAAGACAGCTGTACATTAATTTCGTTGATTTTGAAAAGGCTTTTGACAGCATACATAGGGACAGTTTATGGAAAATACTGAGGGCTTATGGAATTCCAAGCTGCATAGTGTCAATCATAAAAAGCCTCTATGCCAACTTTACGTGTAGTGTTTGGCAGAGCATCCTAACCTTTGAGGCGAAGACAGGAGTACGACAGGAATGCCCCTTATCAACCACTCTATTTTTAACCGTCATAGACTGGGTGATGCGTGTCGTAAATTTATTTGAGAGGAAGAGTCTTGGAAATAGTAGTCCTGTTTAGAGTGGAGAATGATGGAAAAGGCTATGTGATAGTAAGGGTTTTAGAAGTAAATAGTTGGTTCACAGAGTGCTGGGAAGAGTAAGGACAGACTGTTTTACGACAATTTGCCTCTCAATTCTACTCCAAAAAAAAAACTCTTCTGGACAAACAATTATTTGCCAGTTTCCAGACTCACAACTGCGCTCACACCGATTTGGTGCTTCAGACACACAGACGCACGTGAATACCAAACTACGATAACGAATATGGGAAAGTTTGGGTTTGGGCCTGCCAACGCAAATGCTAAAAGTTTTATTACTTTTATTTAGCATAAAAAAATCAAGTCACAAACAATTATCAATTTACATGCAGAAATCGAAGTTTCAAAATACAAAAAAAAAAAAAAAAAAACAAGGAGGGTGGGGGTTTGTTGAAGAGCAGTATTCAATATGCCCTTCCCTCTTGTACAGAAAAATGGAAAAAAGGAACCCGGTCCAAATGTCAGGTAGTTAACAGAAGTAGATAAGTTAACCCAACAGTCAATTAATCTATCCTAAAAAGAGGGATTAGGAAACTAGTCCTATTATCTTTAACTGTTTTCCCCTCTACTAAGCAGACTAGGAAGGGGAAATAACAGAGGTTAAGAAATCCCACTTATAAAGTGAACCATGTAAGGAATAACTAACAAAGTGTCTACCAGGTACAGCAATTAAAATAGTTGCACATAAATCTCATTTAGTCATGTACGCTCGTGCTGGCCAACACACAAACTCACACACAGACTTACCGATCTTGGAAGCAGGCAATCCATAGAATTATACAAAAAAACTCATCAATTAACACTTGACATATTGAGAGTGTCTGTTACTTCAATGTCCGGCCCAGATTTAGCGAGGTTTGGCTGGTAGCAAATATTCCCGCTTATCGCCGGTCGTGAAGACTAAATGTTCTTGTGGATTATTTTTCTGATATAAAAAGAGTCTATGGGATGGCACCGTCGCAGTTAGATACTGGTGAGAATGGGGTGTGGCTTCTTAGATTTCACCGCTGGTGGTGAACCTTCTTCTTTAAAAAAACCGAGGTGACTACAACTGTCCAGTGAGGAAAAACTAGGTACCGTCACAGTTCAGGTAAATATGTACTCTCTCTCTCTCTCTGTAGCAGTAATTTTAATAAAAAAAACTCTTGCGATTGTTCTTCTTCCAGTTACAACTTAATATACTTGGTGAGGTGTTTAAATTTGTCAATGGGGGTGCTTTCTTTCTATTAATTTAGATAGCTGGATCCCAAACATAGGATCGCCTCAAAGATTTAAAATTTAATGCACAGTCTCATCAGATTCTGGAAGGGGGTTTAAGAACTGAGTCTGGGGACTCTTTACCAGGTTGTACTTCTTCTTGCTGGGATCGCTAAGGTAACGATCACTCTAGATAAAAGATAGAAAACATGTAATTCATACCGAAAATCAAGTATCATTTCCAAAGCGCGATAAATTTACAGTTAACTATTTACACACTCGCGTCTATAATTTTTTATAAAATTCAGGAAGAACTCCACGCGAATTTAATAGTTAAAACATACGTAAAACTAGAACTAAACTCAATTAAATTTAGTTATAAATTCCCTCGCGTTTTTAAATGTTACTTTAAGCATTTAAGTATCTATCATTTTATGAAATAATATAATAGATATTTCATTACCTATTCCACTGGAACTATTTGAGATAAGTTTAATTTAATAGCTTTAAGTTAATCACAGAATCCAGTGAAATAAAATGAAAGAATGAACTAGACCACTGATTACTTTAAAACAAATATATTATACCGTTTAGCACAGAATAGAATTCACTGCAAATAAGTTGAGTATCCAGAGTGAATCAAACAGGATTTCACTATGCTAGTGCTTCTGTCAAGGTCTGGCGAAATGAGTGATACAGTTGCATTTCTCAGTTTCTGTATATATCTAACTGGAATGAAAGTTAAATGGTTCGTGTTAGAATCTAACACCTTTCTTCATCTCAGGAAAAATCGAGGTACTATGCCGACATGCTAACCGCGATTGCCCCCTGGCTTCCGATCTCCGTCTCTCCTGTTTCTCAGTCTTTCGGGCAAGTCTGCCGGTTGCAACAGAAGTGCGAGGTCTGCAAGAAGCTTTCTTCGTCCACTCTGGTTCGCACTGCCGTGTCATCTTCCTGCGAGACGTTGCTTTGTTCGCTGCCTCCGCTTTCTTCTGACCGCTCTGGTCCATCTTGCGAGCGGTTCAGTGTTCGCACGGAGATGAGAAATTCCTGCGAGAAACTAGCTTCTCTGTTCTGGGGATCGTCTCAGTGTATTTAGATCTCATTCATTCATTTCATTCATAACCCTCCACTCCCAAAGGAGCATAGGCCTTCAACAAACACATGCCAAGTCCTCCTGTCACGTGCCATCATCTCAAGTTCTTTCCATGTTCTCCTCATCATTTTCACCTCTGTTTCCAACTCTCTTCTCCATGTACTTCTTGGTCTTCCTCTGCCTCTCTTGCCCTGGGGGTTCCAGAACAAGGACTGCCTTGTAATGCTATCAACAGGTTTCCACAGTGTGTGTCCTATCCATCGCCATCGTCTTCTTCTCATCTCTTGTTCCACTGGCACTTGTCCAGTTCTTGTCATCAGTTCCACATTGGTAACTTTGTCATACCATTTTAATCCCTCTATTCTACGCAAGCACCCATTTATGAAAGTCTGTAGCTTTTTGGTTGTTGTCTTTGTTGTTCTCCATGTCTCCGAGCCATACAATAGGACCGACTTCACACCTGAGCCGAAGATTCTTATTTTCGTGTTGGATCCTATTTCTCTTGATCTCCATATATTTCCCAACGCAATGAAAGCTCCCCTTGCCCTCTGTATTCCCATTTTGATATCGCTGTCTGTCCCTCCAACTCCGTCTATACTACCGCCAAGATATGTGTATGACTCCACATCTTGCATTGGCGTTTCTTCAAGTTCAACCCTGTTTTCATTACCTGCATTTATTCGCATTATCCCTGTCCCTTCCCTGTGTACCTTCAGACCCAACTGCCGTGACCTCTCACCGAGCGTTTTCAATTTGCCCCGCATCTGATCACGGTTACGGGACAGGAGAGCCAAATCATCAGCAAAATCCAGATCATCCAACTGCTTAGTCAGAGTCCACTGGATTCCATTTCTGTCGTGTGTTGTCGATGATCTCATAACCCAATCTATTGCCAGCAAGAAAAGAAATGGAGACAAGAGGCATCCCTGTCGCACTCCTGTTCTTATCCCAAATGGTTCTGTAAGCTGTCCTTCATGAAGAACTCTGCACGTCATGTCTTCATAGGTTTTCTTTATTAAATTAATGATTTTCAGGGGAACTCCATAATGCCTCAATTTAGATCTCATGCCGCATACTTAATGAGCCCCGGTGGAATCGGTTCGCTCTGGCGAAACAAAAAAGTTACAACAAATGTTCAGGGGTTCTAATGTTATGAAAAGCTAAAAGTCCCCTTAATCATCCATCAAATCAGGGAAAATTCACTTGTCGAACTAGACGTACGTCACAATGCGCCAGACAACAGAGGGCAGTCCAAGAGGAATAATATGGACTACATTTTCTACATTGGAAGATCTGGAATATACAGATGACATTGCACTACTAGCACATTCACATCAACACATCCAGGAAAAAACGGATAGACTTAATAAGTTTAGCCAGCAGGTGGGCTTGAACATCAATTTAAAGAAGTCAGAGGTCATGACGCTCAATGTGAGCAACCCTGAGCCCATATCAGGAAAGAATCAGCAACTGGTACAGACAGACACCTTCACATACCTAGGATGCACAGTAACACCAGACGGCGGGGCAGGCAAAGACATCAACATCAGAATGAATAAGGCAAGAACAGCCTGTTTTAGCCTAAACAACATCTGGAAGTCCTCTCAGTACAGTACAAGCACAAAATTAAGATTATATCAGAGCTGTGTGCTTTCTGTGCTTCTCTATGGTGCGGAATGCTGGAGAGTTACAGAGAAGGAAATGTCGAAATTGTCCTCTTTTCACACAACATGCCTAAGAAAAATTCATTGAATCTTTTGGCCGTATACCATCACCAACCAAGATCTGCTTACTCGGAGCAAGCAAGAGGACATGCACACCATCATAGCTGGCAGACGCTGGAGCTGGGTTGGCCATGTCCTCAGAAGAGACCCCGATGCCATCACAAGAACAGCTATGCTTTGGACCCCTGAAGGAAAACGAAAGAGAGGCCGACCAAAAACAACCTGGCGGAGGACTGTGGAGGCTGAGATGCAAAGAATGAACCAGAGTTGGGGCACTGTACGAAGGATGGCCACTGACCGAGCAAAGTGGAATCAATTTGTTGTTGCCCTACAAGACGCCACTAGGCGTGATGGCCACTGACTGCTTTGACGGTCGGAGTCTAAGGATCAAAGAAGAAGAAGAAAGTTCCCTTTGAGAAGATGAATCTAGCTTTAGGTATTTAGATTTCTGGTGAGCGCAGTGCCACTCCTTTGTGTGTAAGACACGTTGAGACAGAGGTGTTTCTCTGTTTGCTCCTTGCGGAGCATGGAAACACCAATGCGGCTGGTGTCCATTACAGGCCCACAAGAAGCATTTTTATGCTATTGCAGTGGTTGTTTCGGCAAAGATGCGTTTCATGAGATTCCCATTCTCATCAGTGGTCATATACGACACGCTTGTTGCCAGGCACACCAGGCGTCACTTACGACATGCTTCAGAGTGCAGAACGAATATTGATGTGGATCGGTTGCGAGGGAGTAGCTTATTCTCATTATTGAGAGTATTTGTTGTACATATAGTTGAATATTAGGCTATGTCCATTTTATTATTATTTAATTATTGTTATGTGTAGAATGGTTTATGAGAGCACGTGGAGATATATATTTCTCTTCTCGCTCCTTATGGAGCATGGGGTCAATAATGTGGCTGGCATCCACATGAAGCCCTCACAAAGTATTCATATGCTGGTGCAGTAGTGGTTTCGGTAGCAATCTGTGTTACATGGTGAGATTGCCAACCTCATGCACAACACCATACTAGTCTCATTGGACGACATGCATGAGTGTGTGTGTGTGTAATAGTTGAGTGTGTCAGGTGGCGTGGAAGACCTGTTTGGCAGGTGAGAGTATCGTTTCTCATTATTTAACTATTATGATTTTAAATAGCCCGTGCTTTGTTTGCGTTTCAGGATTAGCAACTGAGCACTGGCTGGGTGTTTTGTTTTGTTTGCTTTGTTTTGTTTTATTTGTTTAATGTTTGCTTCATGCGCTTGGTCACTGACTGGGTTGTATGAATAAATACAGCCCCTGCCTTAAGAATCAGAGTTTTATTGTTGATCGGGTCGGTTGCGAGTGTGCAAGAAGGTGATCACATATCACAACAGCATCATCATCATCCCGCCCACCCTATCACATTACGATATATTCCAGCTTTCCTTCAATCTTACCTGTTGTTACGATATATTCCAGCTTTCCTTCAATCTTACCTGTTGTTACGATATATTCCAGCTTTCCTTCAATCTTACCTGTTGTTACGATATATTCCAGCTTTCCTTCAATCTTACCTGTTGTTACGATATATTCCAGCTTTCCTTCAATCTTACCTGTTGTTACGATATATTCCAGCTTTCCTTCAATCTTACCTGTTGTTGCGATATATTCCAGCTTTCCTTCAATCTTACCTGTTGTTTCGATATATTCCAGCTTTCCTTCAATCTTACCTGTTGTTATGATAGGAAACTCTTTACAGAGCGATACAACAGGAAGCAATCTGAT
The DNA here is from genome assembly GCA_024509875.1 of Oreohelix idahoensis. Taxonomy (NCBI): domain Eukaryota; kingdom Metazoa; phylum Mollusca; class Gastropoda; order Stylommatophora; family Oreohelicidae; genus Oreohelix; species Oreohelix idahoensis. The sequence continues at coordinate 190,192 of JAMPIV010013271.1, forward strand.
CATCAGAAGGGTCCCTCCGTCCGACAAGTGTTTCGGTCCGATATACTCCTTTACACTCTAAGGGGGTGGGCCCACTTGGGTCTGACTCCCAAGCGTCTAAGCTTCCTGTTGTCTTGTATCGAAAATGAACCCATTTCACTTATGGTAGCAACTTTAAAATCCACAACTCCGCCAGCCGTGGAGGCAATTGTGGAAGTAACTAAGAGAAGACAAATTATTCCGTTCGTTCCGTCGCACATCACAACTAAGGACACACACTGAGACCCCTGCGCGAAGCCGACGAGTCTAGCCACTGCGCGGAAGCCACTGACATTCTGTGTCTGACACCCCTTATAATATACGCCGCCTGTTGCCCCTCAGTCACAGCCCTTTCACTAGTACCACCAAAAAACTCAGCGTATTGTGGTCTTAGAAAAATGTTGGTGTTTTCTGAACCGCAGCGTTTATTGTCACGATTTCCATTGCCCATTGCGGTTGTTCCACAGCCAGTCTGATGCCTTTTCGGCAGTTTCACTAAGCCTCTTCAGTGCCCTTGTTCTCGACTGTCCCCTCAGCCCCAACAGTTTCAATAAATCATACACTGATGCAGCCACCAGCCCTCTTGCGCCCACTTCAACAGCCATGACCCTTGCAGTAAACCCATCGTGTCTCAGATCCGCGGCCAGATCACTATACTTGGCCGCTTTGAACGAATGTTGCTCGTCTAATCTGGATTCAAATGGCACGGTCAGTTCAATCAGTATGACCTGAAGCTTTGCTGAAGAATGAAGCTCTATTTCCGGCCGTCTCCGCGATTTTCTGATACTCTCTGGATATGCCCCTCGTCCAGGTAGGTCTACCGCCATCTCCCAGTCGTTTGCACAGTCAAGAAGAGATGGTAAACTGCTACCAGGTTTACTCGGTTTGGGGTGTGCTGACTTTCCTGCCCTCAGAAAGTATGTATTTGCGGTGCTCGGCCTGGGTTTGCTATTCGCCTTCATCCTTGCCAGATCTATTATCGCAGCAAGCTCATTTAGCACTTTGTTATGGCGCCAAGTGTATCGCCCTTGCCCTAATGACACCTTACACGCTGAGAGCACTTGTTCAAGTGTCTGCCTCCCCTGGCACAGGGGGCACTGCTCATTATCCGACTTTCCCCATTTCACAAGGTTGGTGGCCGACGGCAGCAGGTCATACATTGATCTAACAACGAAGCTGAGCCTAAGAGGTGCCATATGCCATATATCATTCCATGTCAAGGACCTCTGCAGGGCTCCTACCCATGTAGTCCATTGGCCTTGTTGGACCTGCTGCACTGCTTTTTGCAACCTCTTATCATTCTCAGCTCCTCGTATCTCCTGAACTACCATGTCTCTGCGCTCCCTGCTTGATGCCTTGGACCACCAGCGGATGTCTCCATGACCAAATCCCCGTCTATTCGTTTGTGTGTATCCGATTACCTCCCTCAGTTTGAGTGACTCTTGGGCAGCATCAACAGCTTCTTCCACTCTCCACTTCCTTCCCGTTTTCAGTGTGGGCTGAATGGACTTAACCGCGTCATCAGCTGACTCGCGTAGCATCATTGCAAGCCTTGCCTTTCCAACTTTGTACTCTTCAACAATTGACTTGAAAGGAAGCAGAAGTTTTGACTTTTTGCTGTACAGTGCTACATCTTACAGACCTGGTGGTACCCCTAGCCATTTTCTCATGAACTTGTTGACCTTCTGCTCTATAGCTTCCACTTTACTTGTGCTTATTTCATATATAAGCAGTGGCCACAGCAACTTCGGTATCAACATGAACTGGAGGCACCACAGTTTGAACTTTCCCAGGAGTCTGCTTTGGTCTATGATCTGTAGTCCTCTGTCTGCCATTTCTATTGTCTGTTGCACTGCTTTCGAGTCTTTTAATGAGGCATCGTACACCCTGCCAAGACTTTTAACAGGTTCCTCAATGACAGTAGGGATTCTTTGGTTGAAAACCATGAATAATACCTCTGCTATCTTCCCTTTCCTGACTGATATGCTTCTCGACTTCTTGGGTTTGAAGCTTATTCTGCACCAGCTGACTAGTTCATCCAGGCGTGCTAACATCCTCCGGGCCTGATGTTCATCTGATGTCAGAATTGTTGTGTCATCCATGAATGCTTTGAGCGGTTGCATGTGACACATTCCACCGAGCTTTGGACCTATAGCCATTCCTTCAGCCGCATTGAGGATTACCTGCATAGCCATCACGAATAGTATCGGAGAGATGGTACATCCCATCGCAATTCCAACTTCAAGGCCAATCCACTTCGTTGTGTACTCTCTGGTTGAAAATCTGACAGAAAACCCTGCGAAATACAGCTTCAGCATTGCTGCAATCTCTTGTGGAACATGATACATTTCTAGGGCCTGCCACAACATCTGGTGTGGAACGGATCCATAAGCATTCGCTAGATCCAACCAGATTACATGGAGGTTTGTTCTGTCAGACTTTGCCTTTTGGATTGCTTCCCAGATCATTGTGGCATGCTCTAGACATCCTGGTGTACCTGGGATACCTCCTTTCTGAATGGTAGTGTCAATGTACCCATTTGCCAGGAGGTATGTAGTGAGTCTTTTCGCCATCACTGAGAAGAATATCTTCCCTTCCACATTGAGTAGTGAGATTGGCCTGAACTGACTGATGTCTGTGGAATTTTGTTCCTTCGGGATGTAGACTCCGTTCGCCTTTCTCCATTCCTTGCTTACAAGCTGGGTTTTCCACGCATTCTTCAGTCGTTTGAGCACCTCAGGGCATCTCTTATACACCACATATGGAACACCATTAGGACCTGGAGCTGACTTGCACCGAGCTTTCTGGACAATGCTTTCTACCTCTTGCACCGTTGGGGGCTTGGTGTTAAATTCAGCTCCTGGCTTACTCGGCCATTTAAGGCCTGCCATGCTGCTGAGCGGCTCATCTTTGCGACCATCTGAATATGTCATTCTAAGGTGTTCTTCCAGGTCTTCTTTCCTGATGTTTAGCGTACCCGACCGTGGCTGCTCAAACAGTTCTTTGGCAAACTTGAAGGGCTCCCTAAAGAATCTTTCCCTATCCATTCGAGTCTTCCTTCTCTTCCTGCACAACCTTTCTGCTCTACAAAGGGCATTATGTTGGCCTTTCAGGTGCTTCCAAACTTGTCGTAACCCTTCCTTCTCTGTGGCAACTGCGTTCTTGAACAGTTTTCGGGCATGCTTCTTCTGTTTCCTGATTTCTTCTATTTTAATTTGTCTTCTACTTTTTCGTGGTGGGTTACTTTCCCTTGCCTCCCTCACTCCGAACACTTTGCGACAGTGCAGATATATTATGTCGCCGAAGATTTCCAGCTTCTTCTCCAAAGTTATCTGCTTCAGGTTGTTATCCAACTCTTTTGCCAAGGCTTCGTCCAGCTGTTCCCAAAGCCCTTTTGCACTGGCAGGTGGAAACTTGATTGCATCTCTCTTACCGTCCAAGAAGTGTGTGAGATCATCATCTGGCAGATCAACTTGAATGTACTCAGCACTGTGGATTGACTCCTGGCTGCGTTCTTCTAACGTCTTATCCGTCGAGACAGAGCGCTGTTGATCTCCCCCAGATGACCTCCCACACCCCTTTTTCGTTCTGTGGATTTTCATTCCTCTCTGAGTAGAGAATTCCCTACCACAGGCACATGGAAATTCTAGCCGTTGTTCAGAGCTCGAAGTCCTTGTAACGGGTTTGGTCGATTCCAATGAGGCGCCTGTGGATTCATCATCCTCCCCCCCTTTTTCGGTGAATCCTGGGGCATCTATACTTTTTGGGTCCTTTAGCAATTGAATACAGCTTACGAGGTGCTAACCCGGTCAGCCGGTTTCTAGTCTTTCCCAGTGTCATCTGTCTTTCCAGAAGTCAATCGGTCTTTTTCCGTTTTCCCGATCGTCACTGGTTTGACCATGTAACTGTGGTAAAGTGGGATGGTATAAATATTTATAGGGGACTTAGTGTACTGACTGAGATCAGCTGTGAAGGTATCTGTATCTAATAAGTGTGGTGTATTACAGATAACCTTACTTGCTACCACATTTATACCTCAGTCAGGCTTATTCTGGAATATTGTGATGACTACGTTGAATGTCTAGGGTTATGATAATGATGAAGTGTATGTTCACAACGACCAACAGACAGATAAACAATTTAATTTAATTCACAATACTTAACAACACTGTGACACTCACACATATAGACCACTCTATAAGACTATCTTAATAAGTCACGTGTAACTTTTAAAAATATGTATTAATTCCTGTCAATAATAGATATCCTGATTCAACTACAAAGTGAATCAGGAATCACAATCAAATGTAATCACAAGTTGTATGTACACAATTTATAGATAGGATCTTTGTATTGGCATATATTATTATTGCAATATGTGTGTAAGTTGTGATATAGGACTATGAGGTAATACTGGCTTTTCAAGCTAAGTTGTTGTTTGTCATCATGACTTCAAGTGTCTGTTTCTGTTGAAAATAATATTGGAAAGGTTCACAGTTTCTTTTTATTCGAAACAAATAAATGTCCCTCTTGATTTAAGGTAAAGTCACTTTTAGAGGGGGTATACACAAGATTGAGCTGCTCTGGTCACGAACTTTTAACTTCTGTGTGGGCGGCAGGAAACAGTCTCCACTGCTCGCTTGCTTCACCGTTTCCTTGAGAAACAACAATGGTCGATAACTTGACCAAGGAGTATGCTACCAGCCTCTGGATTCAGCAAAACTCAGACCAAGGGCTGCTTTAATACGTTAGTACCACGGTCCCTGAAACAAGAAGGTTGTACCTCCTACTTCAGAACTAATTTATAATCTATTTCCACACTGAAGCACAATACATAACAAACACCGAGTTCAGCGCGGTAGGCCAACTGCTAGCTTCTCGTGTAACAACATTCACCAGTATTCCTCTCCTTAATGATTACAACGCCTCTGCAATTTCAGCTGTAATTCCTTCTATACAATAAGATAGGTGTCATAGTACTATTTGGCAATCCCATATATGCCTATGCAGTTATACTCCTCTCCGACAAGTTTTGTTCCTGGTGGAGCAATATCTAGGCTTTTCCTCATGTTTGCTACTGAACCACACACAATACATACATAAATTATCAATTCACATTCAATTTTCATCTAAAAGATATCAAATATGTCAATCTTACCATAATTCAAGGAAATATTAAACAAATACGTTGACTGGCGATGAGTTATGGCACAATTCCGATCTGCCTCTGTCCCAGGCTTTCATTAGAAAAATATGAACTGGATCTCAACGCACTTGCTTCTACACAGTTTAATTTTAATAAGTGGCACTGAACAGACGCTCCTAATAGACTATATTAAATGGTCTAGCCAATAAGACCATGTTTACAAAAGCATTTGAAAAAAAGTACCCTTCCTACCGTTTCCCTTAACAACCAAAAATAGTATTTGCAGTCGACTAATCATGTTTCGCCTTACATATAATTCTAGCCAATCAAATAGGATTTAACGTGGTGGCCTCATTTCCCTAAAGCCGTATCCAAACATGAGCAAATATGATATGGTGCTGTCAGACAACACCCCTATAATATTTTGGCTATAATTTGTTAATTATTAGACTATTTGCTTAACACCTAACATATTCTTTGTCAGCAAGTCCTAAGATACACGAATATATAAATTTAATGAAGCTAAGTGGCTCCGTTCAAAATATGTATTTTCTTTAGGATAGTCGTGCTGTTACCACCTCCTCACTTCCATACTATGGGGTGTCTTCTGTACTGTCAGGCTAATGTCAGGAGCTTAGACATAAATCAGTGGAATGTCATGTTTCCTAATAAGCATTAAACATGTTTTTTAAAACCTAACCGTGTATTGGTAGTGTTTTTTTTTGTTACTGTTTATTTGAAAAAAAGTTAGTGCTTCATGCCTTACGCGTGGGATTGGCGTTACTATTAATCGCGAGACTGTGGTAGTATTGCATGCGTTCCTCCGTACATCTCTCTCTCTCTCTAAGGCCGTCTGTCTTTTCATTACGCAGTGTATATAATGACATTAATGCTAGTATTTTATCTAGGTCATTAAGCAGTGTGCGTATCTCAAGGTTTTCTAAGAAACACAGTACCGGTTTTATTTTTAGAAACGCGTGTATGCTGCTGTAGGCTTTACTAGTAAACGTGAAAGCGTTACACTATGCAGACGAAGTAGAAAAAGGGGGATCTCGAGTACAGTCATTGTGACAGCACTGTTCTTTTACCATTCTTCTTTCCTTTTATTGAATTAATTCGTTAGGCTTTACATTTACTTTTTAATTTAGATATGTGGATTTAGAATGTTTCACGACAGTAACTATGATAGGAAACTCTTTACAGAGCGATACAACAGGAAGCAATCTGATCATCAGAAGAGTCTCCCCGTCCGACAAGTGTTTCGGCCCGATATACTCCTTTACACTCTAAGGGGGGCGGGCCCACTTGGGTCTTGACTGTAGCAAATAAAGATGATTTGCTGGGGAGGTTATGATGGTATCCTAACAAATAATGAAATAAGTGTATGCAGTAACCGTGCGAGGTCAAGCAAATGTAGGTCCCTGATTCTATAAATGATGATGATGAATTGTGTACAGGGAACCTAACGCTACCTCCCTAGATCTCACACGGTCTCTCTGTTGGCTCTAGTGTAGGGTGTATGATGTACCTATTGTCTAGGGGAGAAATGAGATGATAGTACACAACACACAAACACTTTACTTTTTTATGAGAAAGTTAATAAAACAGGTGTTAAGTTTTCTTTTGAACTGAATGTTTACAATTTAATCTGCCTGTCCAATCATATCTTTTGGACAGGTCTTGAAAATAAGGACAAGATAGTTTACAGAAAAGAGGGTAATAAAACAACTGGACTTTCTGTCCACACAAATAAAGTCAAGATATATTTTTCACTGAAAGAACAGTTCACAGCTACAACTGTAATCCTATAAAGGGAGAGTCACTGTGTATGAGGGGCTGTTGTGTCATCATACCCCTTGAAATTCCTGAATATCATTGGGAAACTCAGTGAATGTTACTTTTTTACAAAAGTGTCAGATGTACCCAGATGTATGGCACATCACCTGGGGTTATTTATAAGGAAATTCTCTCCTGAAGATGCAGACTCTTTCACTCGTTCAAGCTCCTCCGTGTTCTTATAATAGTAGAAATGACTGGATGGAGGCTTGAGGGCTGTATTCACTTTCAGCTGGCTTCCTGCCACCAGTCGGTAACAGGGAATAAAACGCTGGAACAAAAGGATACCCTAGCTTTACATCTACTCACTGAGATTATTTAATATTTTCCTACCAGGATATGGGGTCAGCCTTGCGTGCCGTACATGTGCACAAGCCCCTAACTTTGTTTGACTCCCTCCTTGCTGTGACCACACCTCAGGTCCCTATGGCAGATACGCCACTGTACCTTTACATCTTTTTTCCTCAATACAATAATGTGGGGTAACCACATTTCCGTTGGTATGATTTTCTCTTTTCTTTTTATATTATAAATGCTTCAGGCATGTAAATAGTGTTCATAGAACACAGAGGCTTACTACTATAATAATATAACAGCATAATCATGACAACATACATCAATTAGATACGTTTTAAGATGAGGACTCAACAATGTCTACTACCGACATGTTCTTCATTTTTCCTCAATATCAATACCCAATTTTGTTTGCTGTGGAATTAAACAGAATAATTCATAAATCGTCCTTACCACAATTCAAGAAATATAAACAAATGATGCTGACTTGCAAAGCAATGGCCGCAGTTTCACTCTGCACTGGTCTCAGGCTGGGAAATATTTATTTTACTTTAAATTTACCACAGCTGAATCTCAGCAAAATGTTTAATGTAATTTATTTTAGACAACTGGCAATTGAATAAGGAAAACCCCTTGCTAATATTGGGTACCACTAGCCAATCAGAAGCTGGCGACTACCAGATTTCAAAATGCAGTTTTGAAAAACAAAAAAACAATTTCAAACTACACCGCGTCTGCTATTTAATTGGCTAGCCTATGTTAGTTGCCATTACAACAAAAATGTTTCGTTGATAACCAAATTACTACCGCCCCCCCCCCCCCTCTCACCCTATACTCTCTGTACTCAAGCGAATTTGAATATTCACCTCAATGCCTCTTTCTACGCGATCGTCCCTTTAACGTTATGAAAAATTCAAGTAAGGTTGACTGTCTGTCTGGTCTACCGTCTTGGACATTTTATTTTTCCTTCATAACTTCACTAATACTGGGGCTATCATAGTATTTAAAACATATTCTTGCTTAGGGGAGTCTCAGCTATCTTATCATATAAGTTTTATGTTCAGTTTCCTATTAATAAAGATTTTCATTTTTGTCACTGTTCGTTCGTCAAATAAGATTTTACACAAGACCACCATTTCCTCCTTTCTCCTCTCCCGCTTAGCCTATGTGATTCAAATACTACTTGTTTTAGTGACGCCAGTAATTCTACAACGAGTGGGGACAAACTGTCTGTGTGTTTGCCTCCGATGGCGTTTGCCGCCGAGTGTAGATACGCATGGCAGAGTGTGGCAGGCAAATCGGGTGTTAGACGTGGCGGGTTAACAAGTTGGGTTTTATGATTTGAATTTTATCGTGTTTCACTACCAAATTGTAAGACTTACTACTGATTAACCTGTTAAAAACAAAATATTACGTTAATTCAGATAGTATTGTGCGGCGCTCTTCCGCCAATTAATTAATTTTATCGGTTAGGCGGCCGTGTATGCAGCAGATCTTACAAGTTTAAACATTGGTAGTACGTGGGCGAAACCGAAAATGCAACGCGTTGTATATTATATATGCTATAGGCTTTTCGCACTGCACAAAAGGCAGTGGCGGGCGTGTGAGAGCAATCCCGTCAGACACAATCGGGCTGGTCTTATTTATTGTTGTTTTTATGACTAAAATCCATAGAAATGAGTAATTATCCTCGCAGATTTTACCACACTGACTCCCAAGCGTCTCAGCCTCCTGTTGTCTTGTATCGAAAATGAACCAATTTCACTTATGGTAGCAACTTTAAAATCCACAACTCCGCCAGCCGTGGAGGCAATTGTTACGATATATTCCAGCTTTCCTTCAATCTTACCTGTTGTTACGATATATTCCAGCTTTCCTCTTCTCATAACATGCCCCCCAAAAAAGTGGATTGCTTCTTTCTAACTTGTGAAATAAGTTTCCTTTGTGCATGGGCCTCTTTCGGGACATCCTCATTACTTTTTTTGGTTGTCCATGGTATTTTTAACATTCTTCTGTAAAACCACATCTCGGTGGCCTCTAGTGTCGTCCCCACTTGTTTACTAATTATCCATGACTCACTCCCATATGCCAGGATTTATTCTATATATTTCTGCTTGTATTACCATTGGTTATTTAGTGCTTATAACTTTATGTACACAGTCGCTCAGGGCGGTAGATAGGACTTAATAAAAAGGGGGGGGGGGCGCGGCGGCGGTTTAATTAAACAAAAATTAATGCACTATTTTAGTACCGGTACAGTCTAATTTCCCCCCTAAAGGGGTGGGGGGGTGTGTGGGGGGTTGAACCCCCAAAACACCCATCGTATCTACGGCACTGCAGTCGCTTCTAGTGGCTCTCCAGATATTTTGAGGAGAATAATGTTACTGCATATTACTGTGGAATATATCTTCTTCTTCTTCGATCCTTAACCACCGACCGTCAAAGCAGTCAGTGGCCATCACGCCTAGTGGCGTCTTGTAGGGCAACAACAAATTGATTCCACTTTGCACGGTCGGTGGCCATCCTTCGTACAGTGCCCCAACTCTGGTTCATTCTTTGCATCTCAGCCTCCACAGTCCTCCGCCAAGTTGTTTTTGGTCGGCCTCTCTTTCGCTTTCCTTCAGGGGTCCAAAACATAGCTGTTCTTGTGATGGCATCGGGGTCTCTTCTGAGGACATGACCAACCCAGCTCCAGCGTCTGCCAGCTATGATGGTGTGCATGTCCTTTTGCTTGCTACGAGTAAGCAGATCTTGGTTGGTGATGGTATTCGGCCAAAAGATGCGGTGAATTTTTCTTAGGCATGTTGTGTGAAAAGAGGACAATTTTGTCATTTCCTTCTCTGTGACTCTCCAGCATTCCGCACCATAGAGAAGCACAGAAAGCACGCAACTCTGGTATAATCTTAATTTTGTGCTTGTGCTGTGTGGAATATATGATAAGATATTTTTTAATTGATGAAGACAATTATCTCGTTCAACGTTTTCTGTGTTATAATTATGATATATAGTGTCTTGATGTTGATATAATTAGGATATATAATGTCTTGATGTTGATATAATATGTTAAATTGCCGTTACAAGACAGATGTAAGAGACTACTGTTTTGGGACAAGGGAGTACACATACACACACGCACATTCACACAATTTGACACTTTTGAATTACTCTATGTGGACTGATCGGAGGGGTGAAATGATGCCATATTCAGATATCAGAAAACAAAATTATTATCTTGAATTATCTACACTTTATATCCCAATTATAACCAATCAGAGGTTGAATGAGATTTATTTTTTACCATAAAAAATACATGCGAACACGGCACCGTATCTCCTGTCCAATACTTATAAAGAGCGTAAATTAAAATTTCAAAAATGTGTGTGGGTGTGGTCGGGGTCGGCCTTAGTAATTGCGGGGCCCGATTTGGACCATTCTGGTGGGGCCTCGTGGACTTGAGATGATAATTTTGTTGTAGCACGTTTAATATCCAACCATTGCTTATAAGTCTAGTTATTGTTGTATTTTTTAGACAATGTAACATCTATGTGGCCATATTGTTCAACACAAAAAGGAGGACAAATGCCATTTTTTGGTCATAAAAAGGAGAACAAGGGAGGACAATATTTGTAAAAAAGTAGGACGAAAAGTATGACACCTTTGTTCAATAACTACAAGACGCTGAAACATATTTTTTTTTTACATTCAAACAATAAGCTAATAAAATCACATTGATTTTGTGCCTACTTATATTTTTCTGATGATAAAATCTTCAACAAAGTTGGGCAACGTTTTAAATATGCATAGAAATCAGAGCATGAAAGCTCCTTGAAATTGTACTGCACAAGTCTTCTTCTTCTTCTTCCGTCCTTAGCCAACGACCGGCAAAGCAGTCAGTGGCCATTACGCCTAGTGGCGTCTTAAGGGCAACAGCGAATAGATTTTCTTTGCCGCTGTTCCCATCACGCCTAATGGCGTCTTTAGGGCAACGACAAATCAATCCGTTCGCTGTTGTTTCCGTAATCAAAGTGACTGGCAAACGGGTGATCAGCCCGTTGGTACTGCACAAGTAGAGTGTCTTTAATGGAATCTTTCCTACAGTGCAACCAAAGCTGCTTCAGTAGAATGCTGTGCAGTCACAGAAATGATAATAGCAGCTGTTTTGGTTTTGGCACATGAGAATTTGCTGGCAATTTCTGAATCTTGGAAAACATTCTTGAGTAACACTGAAGTTCAATCCATTGATCTGAAAGAGTGTGATGTTTTACAGTATGAAAAGCAAAAGCACCCTCGGCCGCGGCAACTTCTAACCTTTCCTCGCTTATTTCTGTAGTTAAAAATGTCAGTTTGTATTGCAAACATTCAGACGCAAGTGCTTTCTTGTGCTTTTCTGTTTCTATATGTTTTTTTTTTTTTAAATCAGCCGCACCTTTATTTGCTACTGATACAAATGTGCCGCCTCTGCAACAAGACATTCTGCTTCATACTCTTGTCGACCATTGGAAAATTACTGAAATTTTTTTTTCAATCCATCCGTGAACACACTTCCGTTTTGGCATGTTGAGGGGGTATCTGTAACATAAATATAATATAATGCCCCTAATCAATGGTGCATTCGATGTTAAAATTATTTGTAAAATGCAACAGACGAGGTTTTAAATTTAACAAACCCATTACTATACTAGTAGCTACTCGTGTATTTTTTCATAATAAACAAATTGCAATAAATATAAAAGCAGTACGAACTAAGGTTAATATTATTTGTAATTTGCAAAAGACAACGAAGTTATAATTGACTACATCCAGCCCCAAGTTCTTATCCATGCCGTTTTGTCTGTTATATTTTCCCTTAACAAATGCCAATAAACCTAAACAGCGTTTAACCTGCGTTAAAATATGATAGTAATCTATTATAAACTATTGAACAACATGACAACTTACGGTAGTATTGTTGGCAATTTGCGCGATCCGTCGATTTTGCGGAGACAAAAATTCTTAATTCTGACTGAATTTCTGTACTCAGAAAAAGTAATTTAGCCAATCCCATAAAAGCCGGATATTTCAACTTTTAAAAAAAATCCGCCCGGACGCTCAGTTTTGTCACAAAAGGCCGGACAAATCCGGACGTCTGGCCACCCTAATATATTCCTGCTGTCTAATTTGAAATAATCTTCGTTCCCTTTTTTTCCCCGGAGATGGGAACCCAAGTGCGGGGCCCCCTGTAAGCTGGGGCTCCGATTGGGTGAATTTGGCCGAAGGCGGGCCCTGTGTATGTCCTTCCTTAACCCTAGAATGGTAATCTCATCATACCCGTCGAGGTGTGACACAGCAACAACAAATAAGACAAACATAATGCAAAAGAAAAACTTTTGAGTCCTGCCTGCTAGTAAATGCTCTTGTCCTTAAGCTCTGCCAGCTTTTGTTTGTTGTTATCAATTAATTTTGATACCTTTTGCCATCTTTTTTTTTTTTTACTTTCCGTAGCTTTATTGTATCCATCCCGCTTCATTTTGAAGGGGCGTCCACCATTTTGCGGACATTTTCGGTAAATAGCTGTGTCACCGAATTAACGTAAAGTGGGACATTGCATGACAGCGGAGGTAGCCGGGACACTTGTTGCATATCACTTACAAGTCAACTTTGTCTGGACCCAGATTTCCGGGTTGTTATCTACATTGATTCGGATCGCTAGAATCAGTTTGGTAAGTACACACAAAATGTATGCCAAGTTGAAATAGTTGGAAAAATGTGAGTTTGTGTTTAAAAAAAAAGAAATCTGTTCTGTATTTCTTGTTCAGGAAGTAAAAGTTTAAAAAAAAGTTTGTTGATGGTCGTCTGGTGACACAACCAATAGTTTCTCCTGACAGCGGAATTTTAACACGTCAGTTGATAAGGTCTAGATTTTCATTTTATATTTAGGATGGCAAGTTTAGTGACGTGTGCTATAACAGTTCATTGTCATTTCATTACTGGTGACAAATAATATTGTCCAAGGCGATCATGTCTCTTCATTAATATTATCAACCCTTATGTTTCCATCAAATCTGTTTTCGAGTTCTTGTGTGTCCTTATTTGGGCTGTTTACTATGTCTCATAGTTTTATCATGACGTTTGCAAGTGCTTCACTCACTAGAACACGTCCATTGAAAGTTGACGGCAGTTTTGTATTTGCAAATATTCCTTTTTTAATTAGATTATCTCAAGCCATTTTCCGTAGGCTACTCATATGTGTTCATGTTATTGTGAGAACACCTTTGTTGGCCTTAATGTTGTCTTTATTTGTTTGCTGATTATCCAGACCTCAGCTCTTGCAAGGAGGCAAGTTGTGTACGACATTCGAAGTCACTTTTATTTGAATTCTTTTGTAGGCCTACATCATATTTTCTTGTAGGGCCCGTGTAAATTTATGACACAAAAGAATTTATTACATAGAATAAGAATTTATTATTGGAGTGAATAATAATGGGACGTGTTCTTTGATGCCATCCAAAGCAAGTCACCCCATCATTAGGGTTAGGATTAGGATTCCTGAACCTAACCCTTACCCCTTATTATTGCATCTCTGAATTCTGTTTTTAAGGCAATATCGAACACATAGTCCAAAGTTCCTTCATTTCACCCAGAGTTTATTGCATAGAATAAGAATTTAGGTTGAAGTGAACAGGTAGACATGTGTTCAATGCAGCTTTTAAAAACAATTAGGAACACATTAATAAGAAGTAAGGGTTAGGTTTAGTAATCCTAAGCCTAACCCTAAACCCTTACCTTAATTCTAATCCTAACAACCTGGGTGACTTATTTGGATGACATCGAACACACCTCTCACTGTTCTTCATTGCCTTCTTCTTTGGTCCTTGGCTGCTGACCGACAAAGCAGTCAGTGACCAAAACGCCAAGTGCCATCTTGTAGGGCGGCAACAAATTGTCTCCACCTTGCTTGGTCGACACCCATCCTTCTTGTGGTGACCAAGCTTTGGTTCGTGCATGTCATCTCTGCCTCCACAGTTCTCTGCCAGGTGGCTCTTGGTCCGTCCTTGCTTTCATTTTTCTTCTGGAGTTTCTGGAGTCCATAGCCTGGCAGTTCTGGTGATGGTGTCAGGGTCTGTTCTGAGGATGTGGCCAACCAACTTCCAGCATCTACCCGATATCATGGTACACATGTCCTCTTGGTGGCTCTGAGTTTGCAGTTCTTGGCTGGTGATGGTGTTCGACCAGAAAATTATAAGAATTTTCGGTACTTGTGCGTTAATTCACCGGTTAAATCAAATTGTGGATATTTATTACCCAAACCGATCACCGTACTCTTTCTTGACTGAAAAAGTGTCATTGTCCTCTCCCCCCTCCCCTGTTGCTTAGAATTTTTTTAAAAACACGCCTGCCGTTCGTAAGGTTGTAGTCACGTAGCACATTCTGCCGTAGGGGAGTGAAGTGTTATAGACTTCGATGTACTGGGTCCCAGCTTTATGAGGTGGGGTGGCCTGTTCCCTTCCTCGCTGCCGTTGCCTTCTCTAACTCAAGATCAGAGGCAGGTACCCTTTTACAGCTGGTTAGACTGATGCGTGACACCTGTTCCCTTTCTCGCTGCCGTTGCCTTCTCTAACTCAAGATCAGAGGCAGGTACCCTTTTACAGCTGGTTAGACTGATGCGTGACACCTGTTCCCTTTCTCGCTGCCGTTGCCTTCTCTAACTCAGGATCAGAGTAAGGTACCCATTTACAGCTGTTATGGAGTGTTAGAGACTTCACCATACTAGGTCCAGCATCGAGAGATGGGGTCTACCTAGCTATAAATGGGTACTTAACTTTGAGTTAGGGAAGGAAAAGACAGCGAGGAAGGAAACTGGTCTCCCCACCTCTCGATGCTGGACCTAGTATGGTGAAGTCTCTAACACTCCATAACCAGCTGTAAATGGGTACCTGACTCTGATCCTGAGTTAGAGAAGGCAACGGCAGCGAGGAAGGGAACATGTGTCACGCATCAGTCAAACCAGCTGTAAAAGGGTGCCGGACTCTGATCTTGAGTTAGAGAAGGCAACGGCAGCGATTTCCCTTGTTTCCTTTGTACCGTTAACTTGTAGAACTGATTAAATTCCGTTCTATTGGTTTATAAACTTTTTTTTTTAAATACGGGGGGGGTGTTGAGGGCGGGTCTGTCGTAAGCGTGTCAACTATGAATGCAAGAGAAACGCTTTTTTTTTTAACTTGCCTCCCAAATCACAATGTGAAATCAACATTTTTCAGTCAAGAAAAAGTACGGTTCTCAGTTTTGGTAATAAATTTCCAGAATTTGATTTAACCGGTGAATAAACGCACAAGAACCGAATTTTCCTTAGGCAGGTTGTGTGGAAAGAGGACAATTTAGACCTTTCCTTTTCTGTTACTCTTTTCTGTTCTACACCGTATAGAAGTACAGAAATTACGCAGCTCATATATTTTTAATTCGTCATTGCAACCAGAATTTATTGCATTAGATATGTATTGTTTTTTGGAATGCTGCCTTTGTTTAGCACAATTTGGATCTGTATTTTTGATTTCCATTCTGCTATATCAGTGATCTGTAGACATTTTTTTTCTAGTTCTTATTGGCTTCTTAAGGTGCATGGGGCAAACACTACATATGGCTCAGTGCAAGATGGCTATAAAACACACTTCTTGTAGCTGTTGGTTTGGCATTTATATAATAACGTATTATGGCATATTTGGTATGAATTATTGTATCCGATTTTGAATGTTAGACTGTTAATCTCAGTCACTTTCTTGGCTAGTATTGGTGTCAACCTAGAAAAGGGATGATCCTGACTGTCAGGACTTGTCACGTTGTGTGATCTTACTTAGTATTGCTTATTCAATTTACCATTGTTCCATTTTTTTCAAGTTTGTTGTTTTTGTTTCTGTAACAGTTTGCTGCCAGCCCTGAAAAGGGCTAGACTTTAGAACAGAGGTCAGCAACCAGTTGATCCCGATCTATTGGTAGATCTCAGTGGATGATTTGGTAGATCTTTAGGCAACTGCAGAGGGATAAAAAACTCTGAAATTTCGGACTAGACCTGTTCTGTCGGCATTTAAAATTGCGGTGTCCCTGGGATCAAAGGTAGTTTCTTTAGTAACACTGAGCTCTCTAAAGATCTACCATATATATATATATATATATATATATATATATATATATATATATATATATATATATATATATATATATATATATATATATATATATATATAGAGAGAGAGAGAGAGAGAGAGAGAGGGAATAGAAGAAAGAGAATATGATGAACAGTACATAGAACATATTTTTTTCTCTATCTCACGCAGTTCTCCCAAAAGCTCCTGGGTTGCCGACCCCTACTTTAGAAGAATCACTAGCTGAATTGTTGGTCCATTGTGTTCTTGGGTGGTTCTGTTTGTGTGTTTATCTCCTGTGTCTGCTGATGGTGTTGCCACAGATAGTGTCGTCTTCTTTAACTCCACAAATATAAGACTTTGTCAGTGGCGATTGGGAGTAGACCCTGAAAAATTTCACCGGGCAATGTTTAAATGGGTTGTTCATAGGTTCCTTATTTGGTTTTAGTTGAAATGTTAGCTATGATCTTTCTCACTTGTTCTGTTCTTGTTCTGTTCTTGTAAGAATTTCTTCTGTGTCAGTTTTCCGTTCTCCTAATTTTGCTGTGTCATTTTCTATTCTTAGCTGTATTTTTCATAGCACATATCATTTCCTTTGTGTTTTCCAACTCTTCCAGTGTTTCACAGCATCTGATATGTGGGGCTTCATTGTTGGTAGATTGGTTGCTTTCTTTTTCTGTGTTGTTTTTGTTTGATGACTCATTTCCTGCTCTAGGCAATTGTCACAGTTGGGTTTTGTAAGTTTAGAGTCTATTGCCAATCTTTTATTTGCCTCTCTGTATGGGTTTTTTTTTTTTTTTTTTGGGACTAACTTTGACTCCAGACCAACGCTTTGAGCGTTGCAAAATGCAACGCGCCGGGCCAGAGCAACGCTCAGAGCGTGGTTTTTAGTTTATCACGAATAAACTCTAAAAATCGTCCGTTTAATGCAGTTCATATTTTAAAACTCGTAGAATGGCCTCCGCTACTATTTAAACAACTAATTTGACTGTAGTTAAGCAGCACATGTGCGTGTTTTGATGTTATTATCAAAATTTTTGTGACGGTTCGTGTGTTTGCATTTTTCGTTGTTATTGCTAGAGAAATATGTCACGCTTTATATTTACATTTTCTAAGTCTCCTAAGCAAATAATTGTGTCAAACTACTTTGAAACATTGCTGACATTGATGATGATTGTTTGGTAGTCACAGTTTGTTATCAAAATACGGAATCTGTGCAGAAAAGCTAGACACACTAGATTTAGTTGATCAGTGGGCATAGTCATATTCTGACCGATCAAAAAGCAACAAAACTAGACCTACAGTAACATCTAATCACTAGTTCTTGGTAGAAGATGAAGCTAGGGATACTATTAAAACATTAAACAAATGTAAAAAGTTTTTATATGATGTTATTCTTCTTTATTTGTTTGAAAATTACGTAATGTACGATTGCACAATTTATATTTTTCTTACAAGGGACCACAGAAAAACTGGTGTGAATAACACTAAATGTACTAATTGTGGCCATAAGCAATATTTGTGTTACTTTGTACAGTTGACATTCAAATATCCGGCAACCTCCGGACCTGAGGAGTGCCGGATTGTTGAAAATGCCGGATTTTTTTTGGTTATATATGCTGTATATATTTAACAGAAAATGACTACCTGTACAGTCCTTTAAAGAAAGAAAATTAAATGTTTACGTTTTACACCACTTCTTTTATTTGCTGAATCCATAATGGGGCTATACAGCAGCAAATAAATGATAAAATGAGAAGGAATGAGCAGGAATGCCTGTTAACACGTGCAAGCAAGACCCAACAGCTGCATCAAAACATAAACGGCTCCAGAAAACAGTGGCGCGCCAACGAGGAAAATTAAAAAATGCTCTCCGAAATCCATTCTGGAAAACTGAAGGAACCGGATTATCGATGGCCGGATATTTGAATGTCAACTGTATATGGATTAACTTGACGTTTGAAGAATAAAAAGAAAGTTTTATTGTCTACAACAGTAATTTGTCTTTGGTAAGATCGTATTCTACAGTTAACTTTTTAGTGTTTTTCAATTTTACATGCAAAATGTTTTAAGTATAACGAACACACTAGTGTTAATACTACCAAAGATGTTCATTTTACACAATAGAGTATAGTTAATTTGTAGTTCGCCCAAATGTTCATTTATATTTCACAGTTCTGGTTTCTTTAGAAGACCTGCAAAGTACATAAGATGACCACTCATTGTAACTTGACAAAACATGACCATTTTGTTACGAACAACACTAGGTTCCCCTTCAGGCGACCATTGTCCTCTCAAGGCTGTGTGTGGTCCCGGTTGCCGGGTCCTCCCAGCGAAGTGGAGGCAGCGAATGGGTGTTGTGCCAGTACCAGATTGCTCTTTTTCGCGGACCTTCGGTCCCGAGAGAATTTTGGCTGGAGGCGTCTCGGTAGTGAAGTGGTTTTATAGCGGCAGTACACACGAGGGCAAGTTCGGGGCACAGCGGATTGATCAACCGCTTGCTTGTCACATTGATTACGGAAACAACAATTAATATTCTGTTGTACCAATAAACGCCTTTAGGCGTAACGGAACAACGGATAATTTCTTGTTGCCCTAAGACGCCGCAAGGCGTAATGGCCACTGACTGCTTGGTCGGTCTCTGGCTAAGGACGGAAGAAGAAGAAGAACACTAGGTTCAAAGAACACCACATGTATTAAAAAGTAACTGTTGTAACTCAAAGTTGATTTGAACCTTTCTTCTTCTTCTTCTTCTGCGTTCGGTTTGTAGTCATGCTAAATCTGCAGGCCTGTCGCCAGGACGAAGTCCACAGTCTTTTCCAGGTCGGAGCGGCAGCCCCATAGCTTCTGCTGGAGCTCATCACCTTTTGGCCAGGTCGCACGTCGTAATTTATCATGGGTTGGACAGTTCTGGAGAATGTGTTCTGGAGTCTGGATATCAGTTCCACAAGGGCATTCATTCGTGTGGGATATCTTGAGGCGATAGAGATGTCCAAGTAATCTGCAGTGTCCAGTTCTCAGGCGGAAAATTGTCATCTGTTGGTGTCTGTTTAGGTGGTGGATTGGGTCATCTCTGCTGTATATATCCCCTTCCTCCTTCCACTGATTTTTGTACTTGTTGTGGATGATGGTTTTTGCTTCCCGATAGGGCAATGGGTGGCTGTATTGTTCCATTTTACTGCCGCTTCTTGATAGAGCATCTGCTTTCTCATTACCAGCGATTCCACAATGGGCAGGTAACCACTGAAGGGCAATGGTTGATGACCTTTGGATGATGTTAAGCTCAGATCTGATCTCATTCATCATGTTATCATTTCTGGTGTTTTGTATTGATTCAAGTAATGATCTGCAGTCAGTGAAGATTACTATCTTAGCTTGTGGCTGCTGTTCAGGTCTGGTGAGGATCTTCAGGGCTTGCAGTAGTGCCATAGCTTCTGCCCTAAAATTGGAGGAGATCTTTCCAGTTGGGAAGGCCTTTCGGATGATCTTTCCATTTAGGAATCTTATAAAAATGCCTCCTCCACCGTTCTTTACTGCCCCCTCAGCAGATCCATCTGTGTATGCATGTGTCCACTCCTTCGGGTTGTACTTTTCTTCAATCATTTCTTGAGCCAAAGATTTTAGTTGTTGAGGGGTCAGGTGGCCTTTCTTTTTTATTTCAGGGACTTCTGTGATGATAGATATATTTCCATGGCAGTCGTCTGGCTCCTCGTAATCAATTAACATTTCAATCTCAGTAGATCGATTTGGGAGGAGGTCTTCATGGCATCGATGCAGATGTTTGGAGATGTTTAGGAAGCTGGTTCTTTTCAGCCTGTTCTTTGTCACACTATGGAGTTTGGCATGCATTGGATGACTTGGCATTCGTAGAAGCTTCTCACTGTGAGTGAATACCTTTTCCTCACGTCTGTCATCAAGAGAGCGGATGTTGGTGTATCGCTCCATTGCCTGGATTGGAGAAGTCTTCATCCCTCCAGTGATTAGCCTAAGGCCTGAATTTTGCACTTTCCCTAGACATTCTGTGTTTGTTTTAGATGCTGTGGCCCAGGCTGACATGCCATATTCAAGTACAGGTCTGACTGTGCCTGTATAGACTTTTTTAAGTATGTTGGTATTTGCCCCCCAACTTGTGCCAGCCAGTTTCTTCATAATAGAGAGCTTTCTTATTGCTCTCTGTTCTACTGCTTTTATGTGCGGCTTCCAGGTGAGTCTCTTATCCAACTTGACTCCTAGGTATGTTGGGTTTTCCTCGATTGGAAGTTCACTTCCATTTAGCTGCAGTTTGATCGTTTCTCGGCGATTTGACAGAGAGAAGCAGGTTGCTACTGTCTTGGAGAGGTTTATCTGTACTCCCCAATCTGATGCCCATTTACCGATGGTATTTAGCGCTGCTTGCATCCTGAACTTCGCAGTAGGCAAATGTTCAGCAGCACACCAGGCAGCAAAATCATCAGCATGAAGAGCCCTGGAGATATGCCCGGACAGTTTCTCTGCAATATCATTTATATATATGATAAAAAGTGTGGGGGAGATAACTCCTCCTTGTGGCACACCCTGTTGTAGAGTGACGCGATGGCTCAGTTTCCCGTCAAGTTTTACTCTTGCTGTGCGGTATCGAAGAAAGTCCCGTATCCAGTTGAACATTCTCCCTTCAATTTTGCTGTTGAGCATCTTAAGGAGGAGTCCTTCTTTCCATACCTTATCAAAAGCTTTTGTCAAGTCTACAAAAACCGCCAGCACTTTCTTTTTCTCCTGAAAAGCATTTTCTACTTCCTGGGCTAGATATACTAGTTGGTCTTCGGTGCTGCGATTTTTCCTAAATGCTGACTGTGTGTTATCAAGCAGATGGTATTTTTCCAGATGTTTCAGTAATCTTGAGTTCACCATTCTTTCCATTACCTTACCCAGACAGCTCAGTAGGCTAACTGGTCGGTAGCTGGACTTGCTTGTTTTCTCCTTTTGTTTCTTTCTGATGGGAACAATGATTGCTTCTCGCCATTGATCTGGAAATTTTCCAGTACTCCATGATTGATTGAAGATTAGGAGGAGCTTGTTCCTGGCTACAGGTCCAAGGTTCTTGATCATATCATTTGTTATGCCATCTTTTCCTGGAGCTTTTCTGTTCTTTAGTTTTGTTATGGCAGCACTGAGTTCTCTCATAGTAAGGGGTGACTTCATGCAGATATCTGGGTTTTGGTGCTTCAGTTTTTCTTTTACTTCCTTACGTACTTCTTGGATCCGTGCATGTGAAAGTGATGTGGTGCTTTCTTCCTTGTAGAAATCTGCCAGGATGTTTGCTGCCATCTTTCCTGTGTGGTATTTTTCATTTTATTTGATGACAGTCTTACAGTAGCTGGTTGTTGTTTCTTCATTTAGTACTCTTGTCAGATTCCATAGCTTGCTTGAGTCCTTTTCCATGTTGAGACTGCTGGTCTTCTGGTGCCAGCTCCTTTGGATTTCAGCTTTCTTTTGTTCATTGAAGGCTTGTTTTATGCTGTTGTGCCTCTGTGTGTTCTCTAATGTGGGATTTTGCTCCATAGTTTCCCGTGCTTTATTTAATTCACTATGGAGTTTTCCCAGGTTGTCACTCCAGTATGGTTTGTAGTCTCGTCGTTTACCTCGTGGAATTGACTTCTTTGCTGCTTGGATGATTGCCTCACTGATGATGGAGATGTTTTTATTGATGTTATTTGAGTGGGCAATGTTCTGACAGAAATTGTCGGCTTGTTCTTTAAAAAATCCCCAGTTTGCTTTTTTGAAATTCCAGCTAGGAGACATATTGATTTCTCCTGCACTTCTTATCTCAGATATCTGTAATGTGACTGGTACATGGTCACTTCCCCCAAGTTGAGTATTTACTGTTCTGGTGGTGAGTCGATGTATGTCATCTGTAGCCATAGCAAGATCTGGTGTGCTCGTTGTTTTCCATACTCTGGAATAGAAGGTGGGCTTATCCTCTGGTTGGTTTATTAGAATTAGTTTATTCTCTACCATCCAATCTTCCACCTCTTCTCCTCTTGGATCTGTTGCGTTATAGCCCCAGCTGGGTGAGTGGCTATTGAAGTCACCCATAATGAGGTGTCTCGATGCTGCAAGCTTCACTTTGTGTAGCTCCAGAGTTGTGGTTGGAGGGCTGTAGCAGTTTGTGATCATTAAGTCTCCACTGGGCAGCAGTAGTTGGACTGTTATGTATTCAAGTTCATCCTCACCAGATCTGTGTGTCTCTACTGCTGGGATTGAGGTTTTAATCAGTGTGAGGATTCCTCCCTTAGTTCTTTTTGCCCTGTCTTGGCGGAAGGATTGGTATCCACGTACAAAGAATCGTTGGGTATCTTTTAGGTGAGTTTCTTGGATGCAGATTATATCAATGTTATTTTCCCTGAGGAATTCTTGTAACTCCGGTTTCTTGTTCCTCACTCCTTCTGCATTCCATTGAGCCACTGTAAGATAGTGGGTTGGTTGGTCAGTTGCTCTACTTTGCCTTCCCCCGACCATTTGGTTGGCAAAGGCACCGGTTGCTTGGGTGGGCCCTTTCGAGGCTAGGGGCCCGGCTCCGCTTCTCCCCGGTTGTAGCTGATAGGAGCGACGCCATGACGTAAGTCGAGATTGTCGCATGACTCCATACCGCAAAAGCGTGTGTGTCCTAATTTTTCCCGGTGTCTGCGCCGTAGCTAACACACTCCATCTTCGGCAGGCCGGGTTGTGTTTGTTGTTCAGGGTTGTCTCCCATAGCCTTTCCATCTCCCGGTGGTAGCTGCAAGGCAGCAGATTGGTTTGTTTACCGAGGTTTACCTTCCCCGTGGCTAGAGCTTATAGCGGCTCTTACTCGCTTGATGCACCCGTCGTAGGACATATGGGGGATTTCAGTGGGGGTATCAGTGCCACCTGTTACCCCTCCCCGTCCTGCTGGGAGGACATCGCCGTTTGGTCCGCGACTGCTTATTCGTCCAGCTATGCTGACTTAATTCGCAGCTGACACACCATATCTGGAGGTCGTTCCACTATCCGCCACCCGTGGACGCGCCTGGTTGGGGTCGGTCGCCCCTTTGCCAGGGATTTGAACCTTTAAACTGGCATTCCTTTATTTTATTCTTTTCCTCCAATATTCCATGCAAATTAGGCGTTCAGTTTGACAATAAAAGTGAGGATGAGCGGTGTTTTCTTTGTATCTGTTTTTGTTCTGTCCAAAAAAAAAATCACATTATACGATTTACTAAAATAGTCTTCAAGTTGTTCATTTCACCGTAGTAAAAAAAGAATGCTACGTATTCTAACAATTTTCCTAATAATACATTATGGGTCAAATCTTCAGGTTATGGAGAATCTCTCTTATCATCGTTTCGATACAATGAGTTGACTGCACGGCTGTTTGCGAGCGATCTTTTAGTTATTTCCCCTTTTTCCCCGACCGCGCTATTTATAGCCCACTTGACAGAGGTCACGTGGTCAGCTTCCTAATGGGAAAAACATGTGGCGATGTTTACTTTTGATAGGGCTTAATTAATGCTTTTAGGCTACTTTTTTTATTATAAATACCGGCTTTAATTTTGCGTAAAGCTAGACTAGAAATGTTAGAGTAAATTTTAGAACAAGAACAAACATTTTATCACAATTAGAACAGAAGATATAATAGTCTGAAATAGTGTAAAATTTACGTTTTTTTTATATTTTGTTATGGTTTGTTTATAATGCAATTTTCACTCAATCGGTCACAATCAACATGCATAACAAATTACAGAAATCAAAAGTAGAAAACATGCAGAAAATGGATATCAAAGATTTGTTTTGGTTTCATGCGTCAAACATTAATTATTGAAAGTTTAAATTGCAAGTCCACATTTAATACCTTAAAAAAACACACCCAATTGTCCCCAAAACATGTTTGAATTGCTTTTATGCTACTTTATTATTATAAATACCGGCTTTAATTTTGCGTAAAGCTAGACTAGAAATGTTAGAGTAAATTTTAGAACAAGAACAAACATTTTATCACAATTAGAACAGAAGATATAATAGTCTGAAATAGTGTAAAATTTACGTTTTTTTTTTACATTTTGTTATGGTTTGTTTATAATGCAATTTTCACTCAATCGGTCACAATCAACATGCATAACAAATTACAGAAATCAAAAGTAGAAAACATGCAGAAAATGGATATCAAAGATTTGTTTTGGTTTCATGCGTCAAACATTAATTATTGAAAGTTTAAATTGCAAGTCCACATTTATTACCTTAAAAAAACACACCCAATTGTCCCCAAAACATGTTTGAATTGCTTTTATGCTACTTTATTATTATAAATACCGGCTTTAATTTTGCGTAAAGCTAGACTAGAAATGTTAGAGTAAATTTTAGAACAAGAACAAACATTTTATCACAATTAGAACAGAAGATATAATAGTCTGAAATAGTGTAAAATTTACGTTTTTTTTTTACATTTTGTTATGGTTTGTTTATAATGCAATTTTCACTCAATCGGTCACAATCAACATGCATAACAAATTACAGAAATCAAAAGTAGAAAACCTGCAGAAAATGGATATCAAAGTTTTGTTTTGGTTTCATGCGTCAAACATTAATTATTGAAAGTTTAAATTGCATGTCCACATTTATAACCTTAAAATAACACACCCCATTGTCCCCAGAACATGAGAGCTAACAATTATCTCAATCATACATCATGAGTTCTGATCCAGTCTGCGCAATGTTTTTCTAATATGTGCTGTTTATGAATTGTCTTACTAGGGAATAGCTTTCTGAACAAAGACATATAAGTCTCTATCGATGCTGTTATTGATTCTTTACTAATTGGTTTACTGTGTGATATTTTGTTGTGTACTTTCTCAAATGCTTCTTTCAGTGAGTTGAATTGTTCTTGGGCAATAAAAGCTATGTTAGTTATATCTTGTTTGTCTGTAATTTTCAGTGTTTGTGTAATGATTGCTCTTGTAAGATCTTTATAAACTTTTTGTGTGAGATATCTGTGGCAGTGATTCCCTATAAATGCTCTGCTATTATAAGCCTGTTGTATGATTTTGTGTTTGGCTAGTACCTTGTCCATGTGTGAGCAAACTGGACCAGACCTAGTACACAGATCTTGAAACTGAAGTTTGGCCAGCGCATCTTGTGCATTTTCAAGTCTAACTTTAAAATTATCTGTCTCCTCCTTATCCTCACAAAGTTCAATACCTACCTGAAAAATTCAATTTTAGCTCCTAATTCTTCTGCCTATTTCCAGTTCCTACTAAATCTCTTCAAGTTCTTAAAAGTACTAGTGTTTGCATGTATCTCTTGCGAATTCTCAAATATCTTTGCGTCTATTGTATCAGCTACCTGTTCTAGGAGTCTGTGGTGTTTCAAAACAATGCCTAATAAAATATGAAGGTAAGGAGGAGCTACATTTTCAATTTCAATCTCTAACATTGGTTTGTGTAAACAATTATGGTAATGTGCCACTTGCCTTTTATTCCCTTTCCCATATTTCATATATCTATTGTAATCTCTTATCAACATGGCCAAACCTCTTGGTTTGCAAGTTGTATGCTCTCTGGATGTCTTTGATGAAAATGTTTGGTTTGTCTGGAGCTCAAGGAATATACCCATGTCTGTGGTGTCTCCAGCAAAACAAGGAAATAATCCCCGAATAAGAAAACAACAACTTGTTTACCATCCCACTCTAAATATTTTAGTGACTCTATCTGAGCTTTCATGCCATTCATAAATATTTCTAAATTATCATATGTATCTCTGACTCTAGCCATTGATAAAAGGATGGTATTAGATTTAGAATTTGGTTTCTCTAAATTTACTACCTGCATTGTAACTTTGAATGAAAGAAGATATACAAACAGTTACTTAGAACTCGCTGGCAGCCGTCGTGTGCACAGGATTGTCTACCAAAGAACACCAATGGAACAGTCCTTATCTCACACACAATTAAAAAAAAAATTCATATTATAAATAGAAGATTAACAAGACTTGAAAGATAGATCAAATTATGTGGAAGTAATCTATCTATAGCTTTACATGTTTTCTGACGCTTATATACGTAGCTAAATATCATTATAAATGAATGAAAATGCAAAAACAGATGGTGCTTTACAAAAAGTTATTTTTTTACTACCTTATTTAAGATTTGTGGGTATCAGGAATGCGTTTAAAGGGATTTAAATGCTATAAAATCTGGTGACAATATGCTTGTTCTTGTAATGCCACACTCACAAAACTGACTACCACACATTCTCAAGATATGAAACCAAAAAAAAAGTATGTGGAAATAATCTTTAGCTTCCCTTCGAGAAGACTTTATAATTATAAACTCAAACGAATGGGCCGATTTTTAGATATTAAATTAATAAAAAGATTACTTATTTTATGAATTTCCTTAAATGATGACGCTGTTTTCAAAAGTCTGTAACTCCGTCAAAACTAATTTCAAACAAATAAAAATGCAATCAAAAATAGAACACAGAACAAAGTTATAGTACACAAAAGAATTTTAGCGCTGTGTTTATCCAGAACGAGTGTGTAATGATTTATATTTTACTGATTTTACTCACACATCAGCTGATTTTCCCCGCCAAAAACTTAAACAGTCTTTTACGGTGCACGCAAAATTTTATACCCGGTGTCTCAGAATTCCGGTCACCGAAACTAAAAGAGCGCTCTGGTATAGGCCACAAACAGCCGTGACTGGTGCGTGTTCAAGACCCATTAGAATGGCGTCTAATGTGAAGCCTTTCATTTTCATGATAATGAGACATACTATATATTTTTGAAGAATTTGTTTTTCATTTACTTCTACTTAACGTTTCTGCTATTGCAGGATATTATATTCTTTCTACAGCAAAGGTTGTAGTCAGCTGAAATTTTTACCTTTCTACAAAAATATTTGCTTCTAATACATGATACTGTAAAGTAATACTGTTACGCACGGATCATTATTATTTTTCGTTTGTATAAACATTTTTCATATGTATGATCATTTTTTTTGACTGAAGTGTGTATTATGTTTTCTATGGTCAAAGGGACATAATCCGAGTTATCGAAACTACAATTTTTTAGGAGTTTGCCTTCTCTTGTATAGAGACACGTTCGGTCTATAATTTCTTGAACGAAGCGTGACCACATCTCCTTATTTGGTAGTACCAGTCAACTATGGTAGATGTCTGAAACCTTTCTTAACGCTTCTTTTCATGACCATAAAAGGCGCGACTGTGTAAGACTTTTATCTCGAATGTTCTTAGAATCGTCTTATTGTGAACGGCAACTCAGAGATTGTCGTTCTGCGCATGTCAAAAGCTGGGAGTTCGTTCTGTGTGTTCCGCCCAGTTCGGGAGTTGAGAAATGGTTTAAGAAGCGAGCAGACGCAACTGCGTCTTGTGATTTTCTGAGGGAAATACATGGTCTTTGTGAGTTAGTTAGCTAACTAGACTATTTCCCAGTATTATTCACGCCTGCCTGGAGGCATATGTTCATGGTTGATTTTCCGAAATAAGGTAATTCCTCTTGTATCGAACTTTATGCTATCATCTAGAGGTTCGTCATTTTGTCGCCTATTTGCTCGCCTGTGTGATGCAAAATGGAGAGGTACTTCGACTAGGATTAAGTCACCGGTATCTTTATACCTGAACTAGTTAAATATATATGGGTCGCTCTAGACCAACAAGACTATTGTCTGTGTTCCAGGATTCGTTATATCAGAGATCACGTCCAAGTCAGATGGTTAGACTTAGGAACATTATAAAGGTCGAGCTGACCTGTAGCCCATGTATGCTATTCACGTGCAGACAGTGAACGGACTTATTGTATACAACTGATCTGCTAGCATCAGAATGGGAGCATTTATTATTGTTTATGAACATTGAAGATCTGTAGCTGACACTGTTGCAGAAGTTATAGAAATTATTATTATTTATACAGCTTCACGAACTAGAACTCTATGATTTATGAATTTCTGAATCTATTGAACTGTGATGTCTTATGACGCATATATACAACAGCTGTCATTGCTGACTACAGAAATTGTTTTCAATGTGCCATATCATCTTGCTGAACTCGTTAACTATGTTGATGTCATAAGTATCATGACTGTTTTGTGGCGTGCAATAAATGGAAGAAACTTATACAACGAAGTTACCCTTTCTATGACTCTACACGTCATGTTGCCTGTGTGATAACCCTGTGAACTGTTCCACTACCACATACACAGCAACATCCTAAATCAGAGAAGACACCTACATCTTACACTTTAATACCAGGTGTCGATAAGGGTGGCAAGTTACCACTTCAGCTCAAATCCACCCTTATCATTTTTGGTGGCCAGAGCTGGTTCTATCATCTGATATTTTGGCGCACCATATCATTTTTGGTGGCCATAGGTTGGTTCACTCTGATTCCAGCTATCAAGGGGGTCAGCAAACCCAGACATCATCATCATACTAGATACAACTACAGCATCAACTACCACCTTACAAGAAATTTTATTGAAAGTATCCGGATTTTCTGACAGTTGCTGATTTTGAAACTACCCGGCGCTGCTCGGCAATATTGAAGTTTATGTAAAATTAGAAGGACAAGTACCGAGCGAATGGATTTCCTGATCTGGTGAAAAGAAGGACAAGTGCCGTAACAACTGTTCCGGTCTCAGGGGTACTGTTGCGGGTTCAGAAGGTCAAGTGCCGGTTAAATCAATTTAGAAGATTCAGAAGGTCAAGTGCCGTAACAACTGTTGCAGTATTAGAAGCTCTTTTCCTTCGTCATGGCTGTTTATGGGAGCAGAAGTTAATCAACGTTGGATCATTATCCTCAGAATGCTGATTACATCCTGTTCTGCACCGTGCTGACGCTGGATTTATAGAAGTTAAGTGGCCTGTTTTGTTTGTGAACTGTGCCCTTATGTTCTAACTGAGCCTTCTGTACTTTCACACTTTCTCCTATTGTTTTCATGATACATGTTTATATGTTATATGTTATTTGTTATTTGTATATTTATATGTTTATATTTCAGCGGGTTTTCTCGGTTGGGCGGTGTCTTTCAGTAGAAGATACCACGTCACAGAGGTTCTACTGTTAGCGTTTTCGTTAGGGACTGTGCGAATTTCCTACAGTGAAATTTGCTAGCGACAATCGTTGCTATATCTGTTTAGTTGTGACGAGTTGTGCTTTATTTTTGTTTCTTGTATATATTTTTTTTTCTTTTTTCTTTTCTCTCTTTCTTTGTGTTTTTTAGTTTCGATTTCGATTGTTTGTATTTGTAGGTCTCCCCTTTGCTATTATTCAGTTCTTTACGTATATTTTTGTGTATACACTGTAGCGTCATTTGTTATTGTTTACATTGACTCTGATCTTTGTTATTGTTTACATTGACTCTGATCTTTGTTGTTGTTTACATTGACTCTGATCTTTGTTGTTGTTTACATTGACTTTGATCTTTGTTATTGTTTACATTGTTGGTGACCTTTGTTATTGTTTACATTGTCTTGTTATTGTTTACATAGTTCTTGCATAGTTAGCTTTCACTATTGTTAATATATGCTCATGCACTATTGGTCTATAGTGCACTTATCATAACAAACTGGTTGTTTTTTGCTTATGCACTATTGTAGTGCAGTTATGATAAATAACTGATGGTTATGCACTGATTTGGGTAGTGCACTGATGATTAAGAAGTGACTTGTGATATTATTATACATTTGATAATACAAGTTGGTGTCAACTCCTGTTTCCCACAGAGATTGGGTTCAACATAGAGATTATACAAGCACTTTATTAAGTCTTGTTGCTATTTAACATTGAAATAAGATAATTAATTATTTCAGGTTCTGTACTCACATTTTAGACATCATGTCTACATTTGAGTACTTTATTGAGCAGGGTAAAGCCCTTGGGAAGACAGGTGATAAATTAGAAGAATTTGCGACTGTTCAATATGCCAAGGCATTGAAGTCGGAAGAAAAGAAAATGAAAGAACAAACTGAACAAAAGAGAATAGAGGCTGAAATAGAACAAAAGAAACTGCAGATGCAGGTGGAGGAAAAAAGATTTCAAATGGAAATGGAAAAACAAAAAAGAGAAGCTGAAAATAAGAGACTTGAAAGAGAAGCTGAAAATAAGAGACTTGAAAAAGAAGCTGAAAATAAGAGACTTGAAAAAGAAGCTGAAAATAAGAGACTTGAAATAGAGGCTGAAGAAAAAAAGTTACAGGCCCAGGCTGAAGAAAGAAAGTTACAGGCCCAGGCTGAAGAAAGAAAGTTACAGGCTGAGGCTGAAGAAAGAAGGTTACAAAGAGAGGCTGATGAGAGAAAAGCAAAAATGGAACATGATGAAAAAGTCTTAGCTTTAGAGTTAGAGAAGTTAAAGTTATTGAACACTGGTAATGCTAATGATGCAAATAAGGTGTCAAATAAGACTAATGCTAAGGATTTCAAGCTTAATCTACCAGCATTTAATCCCTCAATCGATGATATAACATTTTATCTAGATAGATTTGAAAGTGCATGTAATGTGCATAATATAGATAAAACATTATATGTGTATCATCTGTCCAAGATACTTAGAGGTGATGCTTTGACTTTGTTGAGTATGGTAGATGTGCCTGACAAAAACAACTATGAGGTTGTCAGGGCGGCATTGTTAAAGAAGTACCAACTTAACGAGGACGGATATCGTCTTAAATTTAAAACCATGTTACCAGAAACTGGAGTTGAATTCTCTGAATTCATCTCAGGCATCCGTCTTACTTTTTTACGATGGGTTGAGTTGTCTAAGACAGAAAATACATTTGAAGCTCTTATGGATTTACTACTTAGAGATAAGGTTATGTCTTCTGTTAATGAAGCTTTTCTATCTTTTCTTCATGAGCGTAAGCCTAAAAACATAAAAGAAATGGAAGAATACTGTAGCCAGTATGTTACTGCGCATCCGCACATAACCATTAGTAACTCTAAGGTGAAAGAAGGTCTGCCAGTTGCTTCGGCAGCACCTTATGGCCCAAATTTTATGCGTAAATTTCAGGGTAGCCAGAAAAATTTCAATAAAAAGAGTAATCGTAATTATGCCCAGAACCATAGTGATCAATTCCAGGGTGATTCTTCTTCCCAGAACTGGAGACAACCTAATACTACACGTTATTCTACTCCGGTTAACTTTAGAAATTTTCACAAAGGTAATCGGTATAGAGGGAAATATTTTATGCAGAGACCTCAATACCAAGATAATAGAGGTTCTCAACAGCATAGAGATAGTAATGACAGTTATGGAAACTGGAACTCAAACCAGGATAAAAATTACAGTAGGGACTTTAATGATAATTGCAGAGGCAATAATGGTCGCGGTAGATCGCAACATAAGAGAAAAAGATATCAACAGACAAACTCTGTTCAACAAGAATCTCAGGGAGCAGATAAACAGGTTAATAATGATAAAGACCATAATGCTATCGGATGCTCATCTTTTGATTTTGGTAGGGCAAATAAATGTATCCAATGCAGTACTTTATTTGATCCGAAAACCGTTAGTACTCTAAGCTGTGGTCATCCTTTGCCCGCTCTTCCTGCTAATGTTGCTCATGATGGGAGAGGTTCTCTTATATTACATAAGGGGCTAGTAAATAGTAATCCAGTCTCAGTGTTGTTTGATTCTGGATGTACTACTGTCGGCGTTAGGCAATCTCTTGTAGATCCATCCTGTGCTACAGGAAAAGTCATCAAATGTGTCACATTTGGTGGCACGTTAGAAAAGTATCCTACTGCTATAATACACATTGCTACTCCTTTCTTCACGGGAGAGGTCCACGCGTGTCTACTTCCAAACCCTATTGCGGACCTTATTATTGGTCGTATTCACGGAGTTAGGGAATGTACCCCACAGCAGATTGCTGTTTGGGAAGAGCAAAACATTGAAGCTACCAATGCGGTGGTCACAAGAGCACATGCTCTGGATCCACCTCAAACTTCATTAACTAATAATGATGAAGTAAATGACCAAGATAGTCACTTGACTATTACACGTGACTCATTTATCAAATTGCAAGAAGAAGATCCTTCTTTACAAAAATTCTTCATTCTAGCAAAAAAAGGTGATCCTAATCAGAACACTAATAGGAAATCTTGGATTTCTATGAAGAACGGCGTACTTGTACGTATGGTACAAGACTCGACTACGTCCACTCATTCACAAATTCTTGTGCCTAAGAGCATGAGATTGCAAATATTGCAACATGCTCATGACTCGCAATGTGCTGGACATATGGGTTTTTCCCGTACAAAGTCGAGGGTTCTTGCGGCTTTCTTTTGGCCATTTGTGAGCAAGGACATACGAATGTACTGTCGCTCTTGCAAAGTATGTCAGGAGGTCAAATCTAAAGGACCACGACATGCTGCGCCTATCCAGGCTGCTGACATTCCTATTCGCCCTTTTCAAAAAATGGCAATAGATATTATCGGTCCTTTTAGAATTAAGTCGGCTAGAGGACATCAATTTATCCTTACATGTGTCGATATGTGCACACGTTGGCCAGAGGCAATACCTCTCAAGAGCATCTCAACTGCTGATATCGCAGACGCTCTTTGGCTGATATTTTCTCGCTTGGGTTTTCCCGGAGAAATATTGTCAGACCATGGCACTCAACTTATATCAGACACTATGTCACAGGTAATGTCTATGCTACACATTAAAAGGTCTCTCAGCAGTATCTATCACCCAATGTCTAATGGGTTGGTCGAACGTTTAAATAGGACTCTGAAAACTTTACTTGGTAAAATAACTGAGGATCATCCTCAGGATTGGGACAGGGTCTTACCCGCGGCTCTCTTTGCGTATAGAGAGGTCCCCAATGAACATACGGGGTTTTCCCCTTTTGAACTTGTCTTTGGCGCGCAACCGCGCGGCCCTATGTCTTTACTTCACGATCTAATCACTGCCGATAATATTAGCGATGAGACTCAATCTTCTTATGAGTACGTCATTGCTCTTAGGCAAAAGATCATCGAGGCATGCAAACTAGCAACTTCGTCTTCAGAATTTGCTAAAGAAAAGGCAAGGCAGTTTGCAAATAAGAATAGATGTCTACGACAACTTTGTCCAGGTGACAAAGCTCTCGTTCTACTTCCTTCAAGGGAGAACAGACTTCTAATTGCATGGAAAGGTCCATATGCAATAGTCTCCAAAATTTCTGATGTCGACTATGTTGTCGATATTGATGGAAAGCATAAAACTTTCCACATAAATATGCTCACGGAATTTTATGAAAGACCTGACTATTTGCAGCCTATTTTCCAGGCTACGGACAATTCACAAGCAACTCATGGTCAGTACTCATCTCTGTCAGTTATACAGGATGAGGAAACTACTTTTTCTGATGTCAATCTTCCTCTTTCTATGGTCCCACTTTATTCTACGGAATCTTGGAAAAACGTGACCGTTTCTCCAAATCTTTCCGCTGAGGAACATCGACAAGTTTCTTCGATGTTGCAAACATTTCAGGATGTTCTTACAGACATCCCGGGACACACACATGTCATAGAACATGACATTGTGCTAACTGATCACAATCCTATCAGAGTCAGACCATATCCAATACCTATCCATTTCCAGTCTCAAGTCGAAAAAGAATTGGATGAAATGATACGTTTGGAAATCATTGAACCATCCACTTCAGCATACTCTTCGTCTATGGTTATTGTTCGAAAGAAGGATAATAACATTCGCATTTGCGTAGATTATCGCAAATTGAACCAAGTTACGAAGTTCGATGCTGAACCTATGCCTTCATTAGAAGAGCTACTCAATAAACTTTCTAATTCTAGATTCTTTACCAAACTAGATTTGTCTAAAGGTTATTGGCAAGTCCCGCTAACTGAACGTGCCAAACCTTTTACAGCTTTTTCTACACCTAGGGGTTTATTCCAATGGAATTTCATGCCTTTTGGTCTTATGAACGCCCCTGCTACATTCGTACGCATGATGCGGCGAATTCTCGCATATCGTACAGATGTCATAGCATACCTAGATGATATCTGTCTATTCAGTGATTCTTGGGAAGATCACTATTTGGGTTTATACGAATTACTGTCTACTCTTCGCGAGTATAACTTGACTGCAAAACCCTCTAAAGCCTTTATAGGATTTAGCGAGATTTCTTTCCTAGGTCATCGGGTTGGTCATGGTCTTTTAAAGACAGAGGACCACAATGTTTCAAAAATACTTAACATTTCGGTCCCTAAGACGAAGAAACAAGTAAGGAGTCTATTAGGTTTGATTCAATTCTACGGACGATTCATTCCGAATCTGTCCTCCATTATGGCACCGCTTTCTACTTTATTGAAGAAAGGGTCGCCTAATCTGATCCGCTGGTCTAAAGAATGTCAATCCTCATTGGACCAGGTTAAAGCCCTATTTTCATCTCCACCTATTCTTAAGTTACCTACTATTGAGAAGACTTTTGTTCTTCGAAGTGACGCCTCGTCAACAGGGATTGGGGCAGCACTAATGCAGGAGTATTCTGATACTTTGCATCCGGTGATGTATATCTCTAGGAAATTAAACGCTGCAGAAAAGAATTACTCGGTTTTAGACCGTGAGTTATTGGCTATGGTATGGTCTATTCTGAAGTTACAAAGATTTCTTCTAGGCGCACATTTCATTGTGGAAACCGACCAGAAAGCGCTTACTGCTATTCAGAGCAAAAACTTGAAGAGCTCGAGGTCCACTCGTTATGCCATAGCTCTTCAACCATTTCATTTCTCGGTTCGAGCTATCCGTGGTTCGGATAATGTAATGGCAGACATTCTGTCCAGATGTCCACACGATTCCACATGATTCTTCTGTCATATATATATATTTCCTGATATACAGTCCAATGTTATAATGACATGTTAGTAGATTTTGTCTCACTTTTTTTTTGAGGGAAATTTATAACATTGTACCATGTAATTATCTAAGAAGGCTTAGTTAGTGATATACGGGCCAAAAGATCACTCGGCCACATTTAAATAAATTATTTTCAGGATTGTATTAAGAAATTTACCAGTTGTCTTTAAGATTTGTGTTATTGATATTTTCGCAGCACATCATTGAAGTCTGCGAGTTTATGTCCATTGTGGAACTTTGAGGATATCAAGTCCTGTCCTACATTGGGAGCGGATGATGTCCACATCTTCTTCTATTGAATGTTTTATGTCACCGAAGATCAACACATGTATTACTTATTAATTACTGTTACTTTATATAATGTAATAATATAGTGCGGTATATTAGTAAATTACACCGCTATTTGCAACACATTGTATGATAACACATAATATATTTAATTTCATATATTGGTATGAGAATAATTTGATTGTCATTATGTTGTTGCCATCATTGTGGCGTGTGTTGGTGGCACCTTCCTGGAATATATCAGCGTATACTTAGATAAATTTTTTCTCTAAGGATCTGAGATATGATCTCAGTGTCGCTCCATGCGTTGAGCTAATTTGTTAGGTATATATCCACGCATCATACGTGCGTTAGGAGCCTAGATTTTTTCCGGCTCCAGGATTTAAAAAAAAAAATGTTTCATTTTTTTTTTCCAGGGAGGGTGCGGTAATGTTACGCACGGATCATTATTATTTTTCGTTTGTATAAACATTTTTCATATGTATGATCATTTTTTTGACTGAAGTGTGTATTATGTTTTCTATGGTCAAAGGGACATAATCCGAGTTATCGAAACTACAATTTTTTAGGAGTTTGCCTTCTCTTGTATAGAGACACGTTCGGTCTATAATTTCTTGAACGAAGCGTGACCACATCTCCTTATTTGGTAGTATCAGTCAACTATGGTAGATGTCTGAAACCTTTCTTAACGCTTCTTTTCATGACCATAAAAGGCGCGACTGTGTAAGACTTTTATCTCGAATGTTCTTAGAATCGTCTTATTGTGAACGGCAACTCAGAGATTGTCGTTCTGCGCATGTCAAAAGCTGGGAGTTCGTTCTGTGTGTTCCGCCCAGTTCGGGAGTTGAGAAATGGTTTAAGAAGCGAGCAGACGCAACTGCGTCTTGTGATTTTCTGAGGGAAATACATGTCTTTGTGAGTTAGTTAGCTAACTAGACTATTTCCCAGTATTATTCACGCCTGCCTGGAGGCATATGTTCATGGTTGATTTTCCGAAATAAGGTAATTCCTCTTGTATCGAACTTTATGCTATCATCTAGAGGTTCGTCATTTTGTCGCCTATTTGCTCGCCTGTGTGATGCAAAATGGAGAGGTACTTTGACTAGGATTAAGTCACCGGTATCTTTATACCTGAACTAGTTAAATATATATGGGTCGCTCTAGACCAACAAGACTATTGTCTGTGTTCCAGGATTCGTTATATCAGAGATCACGTCCAAGTCAGATGGTTAGACTTAGGAACATTATAAAGGTCGAGCTGACCTGTAGCCCATGTATGCTATTCACGTGCAGACAGTGAACGGACTTATTGTATACAACTGATCTGCTAGCATCAGAATGGGAGCATTTATTATTGTTTATGAACATTGAAGATCTGTAGCTGACACTGTTGCAGAAGTTATAGAAATTATTATTATTTATACAGCTTCACGAACTAGAACTCTATGATTTATGAATTTCTGAATCTATTGAACTGTGATGTCTTATGACGCATATATACAACAGCTGTCATTGCTGACTACAGAAATTGTTTTCAATGTGCCATATCATCTTGCTGAACTCGTTAACTATGTTGATGTCATAAGTATCATGACTGTTTTGTGGCGTGCAATAAATGGAAGAAACTTATACAACGAAGTTACCCTTTCTATGACTCTACACGTCATGTTGCCTGTGTGATAACCCTGTGAACTGTTCCACTACCACATACACAGCAACATCCTAAATCAGAGAAGACACCTACATCTTACACTTTAATACCAGGTGTCGATAAGGGTGGCAAGTTACCACTTCAGCTCAAATCCACCCTTATCAAATACGTTTCATAAAGTTTCCTTGTTTCTTCATATCTTCTTCTTTGCTCCTTAGCCGCCGACCGTCAAAGCAGTCAGTGACCATCACACCTGGTGGCGTCTTGTAGGGCAACAACAAGTTGATTCAACTTTGCTCGGTCGGTGGCCATCCTTCGTACAGTGCCCCAACTCTGGTTCATTCTTTTCATCTCAGCCTCCACAGTCCTCCGCCAAGTTGTTTTTGGTCGGCCTCTCTTTCATTTTCCTTCAGGGGTCCATAGCATAGCTGTTCTTGTGATGGCATCGGGGTCTCTTCTGAGGACATGGCCAACCCAGCTCCAGCGTCTGCCAACTATGATGGTGTGCATGTCCTCTTGCTTGCTCCGAGTAAGCAGATCTTGGTTGGTGATGGTATTCGGCCAAAAGATTCAGTGAATTTTTCTTAGGCATGTTGTGTGAAAAGAGGACAATTTCGACATATCCTTCTCTGTAACTCTCCAGCATTCCGCACCATAGAGAAGCACAGAAAGCACACAGCTCTGATATAATCTTAATTTTGTGCTGTACTGAGAGGACTTCCAGATGTTGTTTAGAATAAAAAGGCTGTTCTTGCTTTGTTCATTCTGTTGTTGATGCGTTTGCTTGCTCTGCCGTCTGGTGTTACTATGCATCCTAGGTATGTGAAGGTGTCTGTCTGTTCCAGTTGCTGATTCCTTACTAATATGGGCTCAGGGCTGCTCACATTGAGCGTCATGACCTCTGTCTTCTTTAGATTGATGTTCAAGCCCACCTGCTGGCTATACTTATTAAGTCTATCTGTATTTTCCTGGATGTGTTGATGTGAATGTGCTAGTAGTGCAATGTCATCTGCATATTCCAGATCTTCCAATGTAGAAAATGTAGTCCATATTATTCCTCTTGGACTGCCCTCTGTTGTCTGGCGCATCACCCAGTCTATGACTGTTAAAAATAGAGTGGTTGATAAGGGGCATCCCTGTCATACTCCTGTCTTCATCTCAAAGGTTAGGTTGCTATGCCCAATGCTATACGTAAATTTGGCATAGAGGCTTTTTATGATTGACACTATGCAATTTGGAATTCCATAAGCCCTAAGTATTTTCCATAAACTGTCCCAATGTATACTGTCAAAAGCCTTTTCAGAATCAACTAAATTAATGTACAGCTGTCTCTGCCATTCTGAGCACTGCTGTATAATGTTCCTGAGGGTAAATATATGATCTACGCATCTGTTCTTTCTAAATCCTGTTTGTTCTTTCCTCAGTTTGTGGTCTACTGCTTTTGAATAATTATCCTGCCTAGTATTTTGCTGGGAACTGAGAGAAGAGTGATTCCTCTCCAATTATTGCAGTCTGCAAGATCTCCCTTCTTGGGCAATTTGACAATTATTCCTTTGTTCCACTCCATTGGTGTTGTTCCTGTTTTCCAGACGTGCAAATAGTGGTTCTAATAGTTCTGCTGTTAGCTCAGGGTCTGTCTTAAATAGCTTTGCATTTAAGTTATCATGGCCAGGAGCTTTTCCATTCTTTAACCCTTTGATTGCTGTGACGATTGTTTCTTTTCATGGAATGTCTGTATTAACTGATTCCGTACGCAAGATCTTTTAAAAGATGCAATGGCCGACCGCTGGGACCGCAAGATCTTTTAAAAGACGCTGATTTATTTCATTGTTTCTTTCTATTCTGATATTTTATACTGCCCGGAATTTATCTCGAACGGAAGTAAACACAAAACTGGGCAAATTTCAACAAGTTTCAAAGTCTTTTATTTGCGTTTGAAGGGATTTTTTCACATTTATCTTCATCTTTAATCGTGTTTTGTCATATCGCCATAATGGCAGAAAAACACACAGGATATGTTACTAATATGTGAACAGTGAACAAACTGTGTGATCAACCATAACTTTCTTACTTTTTCTGTGTTTCTAAATGGATTACCTGCACAAAGAGAGCAGTGAAACTGTATTGTGATAACAATTTATGTTACAAGCCTTACACAAGTCGAAAATTTTTGTTCAAAATTTCAAGTTATCTTTTTTTCCGTGTACATGTTATCTGTTATAACATAAACATAACATAAAATTAGCTAGAAAGGCATATGGATTTATATTGTTCATCCAATGTAGTTTAATTTGATATATAATATGTTATACTTAACTCATGATTAGACACACATTGTCAGTAAACGTAAATTATGTATGTGTAAATTTTTGGGGCTTAAAAATAATTCCGTCCAGAGCTGAAAATAATTACGTACGGAAAGAGTTAACATCTAGATCGTTTTCAGCCTCAGGAACATTCAATTGTGTCTCTTGTGGTTCCTTGTTTAGAGTTTCTCTGAAATGCTCTGCCCATCTTGTTTCCTGTCCCTCTGCTGTCGTGATGAGATTTCCTTGCTTATCTCTTACTAATGTAATATTGTTTGCGCCTCGTTTTCCGCTGATGATTTTAGTTATTTTGTATACTGTGCTTTGTTCATTTCTCAGTGCTGCCTCTTCTGCCTGTCTTGCAAGATCGTCTAGGAAATTCCTTTTGTTGGCATTTAACTTCCTTGTCCAGCTGATTACTATTCGCTATATAGTTGCTTTAACCTGGGGGACTTCGCTTCTGTTTTCTTTCTTTTCATTTCCTATCTCGTCTTTATGGTATTTAATGTTTCTGGTGTTATCCAGTCTTGCTTCTTCCTTTCCTGGAATCTCAAGCATGATTTGCTGCTTTCCTTATATATTGTTGAGATGTTCTTCATGTGGTAGGGCCAAAAATGAAAAATTTGATGTAAGAGACGCTGAA
Organism: Oreohelix idahoensis; assembly: GCA_024509875.1. Classification (NCBI taxonomy): domain Eukaryota; kingdom Metazoa; phylum Mollusca; class Gastropoda; order Stylommatophora; family Oreohelicidae; genus Oreohelix; species Oreohelix idahoensis. The sequence goes on from JAMPIV010013271.1 coordinate 230,360, forward strand.
CGTAGATCTAGAAAGCGGTTTCTGTGGTCTCTAGCCATGGAATTTACACATCATACCGGTTTAAAAAAAATTGTTTTAGCATCACCTAATAACGCTTTTACCGTCACTTCCGTATTTCTTTCTACATTTCTTATTATGTCATACAGAGAAAACCTACCCATACAAACAAGTATCCCCTTTTTCAGTGACACTTTTGAAGAGCTATTGTGCGTTTGTGTCAGTTCTTTGAGGATTTTATTGGTTCCCTCCTTGTTTGAATAATGTCTTGTTTTTATTGCCTTAGGATCTCAGTCTTCTTGGATCCTGTATCCTGCTTCGACTGTCAGTTATCTTTGTTTGTAGAACTCCAACTATGATTATATTTTTCTTAGTAGGTGTAGTGGTTAGTTCATTAATGTGCTTGTTTTCCCTCATATGGTTAGGGTTGTGGTGGTACTCTTTTATGGATGAGCTGTGTGTGGCTTGATGTAGCTAGTGCTGTCTCTTTGTCAGCTCATTCCTGGCCTCACAAATTCTGTTGAGCGTGCTAATAATCCTGTCAGCTATTTCAGCAGCGGATGGAGTCTACTTCATCATTCTGGTCTGGGCTCACTGTCTCTGTCACCTCCTTTACAGCGTCTGGGGAGGTGGTGTTTGGTTTTTCTGTCATGTTTTCGTCCTGTTTTATGGGTATATACCTCCTTCTTAGTGCCGGAGGGCTTTTGTTGCTGGCTCCATCTTTTCTTCTTCAGGCTTTTTGCTTAGATCAAACCATTGTATTTGTTTTATTTTATCTTGCTGAACTTCAAAGGTAAGGTAAAGAATCTCGTTACACGCCCATTGAGGCATATTGGGAATATGGTGTTAGGCCCATATTTCTTGACCATTGGCACACTAAGGGTGATGTGGTCAGCATCATGCCGGCCGCCTTAACCTTCTCAGAGTTGCTCTGGTACCCAATTCATGAGTCTGGGTCGACCCGTGAGCCATTTGCGGTCTAAAAAATCCCACCTCAACTGGGGATCGAACCATGGACCACCGAGCTAGGAAGCCAGTGCACTGTGCTACCGCAGCTCCCTGATCTTCAAAGACTGAGTCACAATTCTATAAGTTCTAAAATGCACTTCTCATGCACTCTTCATGCTGAGGAGCGAAGAGAGAGATGGACCATGTGGCGAGATAGATGTTAGATAATAAATTAGTTCCCAGAACTGAAATGTCAAGCCAGTATGGCTCTGCAACATGAACAACAACTGTCATGACAACCAAAAAGCTACAGTTTATAGATGGGGTTGTGAAGAAGAAAAGGATTACAATGGTATCAGGATAACCATTGTGAAACTGATGGAAGCAACTAGACGAATAGCAGGGAACAGAAGCTGAAGAAAAGATTTTGGCATTGGAAAGGATGGACATTGAGGAAACTAGCTAATAGCATTACAAGGCTGTCATTTTTCTGGAATCCTTAAGGTAAAAAGAATTGAAGGATAATATGAAGGCTGATATAATAAGGGTAAAGAAGACATTATCAGAGCTTAAATGGAAGGACAGGATAGTATGGCTTGGTATGGGCTAATGGAAGGACAGGATAGTATGGCTTGGTATGGGCTAATGGAAGGACAGGATAGTATGGCTTGGTATGGGCTAATGGAAAGTTGTGGAGCTAAAATGTTAAGAAGAATATATGAGGATTGGATTTATTTGTTACACTTCATCTCTGTCATGGGATTTCCTCACCCTGCTCTGTCATGGGATTTCCTCACCCTGCTCTGTCATGGGATTTCCTCACCCTGCTCTGTCATGGGATTTCCTCACCCTGCTCTGTCATGGGATTTCCTCACCCTGCTCTGTCATGGGATTTCCTCACCCTGCTCTGTCGTGGGATTTCCTCACCCTGCTCTGTCGTGGGATTTCCTCACCCTGCTCTGTCGTGGGATTTCCTCACCCTGCTCTGTCGTGGGATTTCCTCACCCTGCTCTGTCATGGGATTTCCTCACCCTGCTCTGTCATGGGATTTCCTCACCCTGCTCTGTCATGGGATTTCCTCACCCTGCTCTGTCATGGGATTTCCTCACCCTGCTCTGTCGTGGGATTTCCTCACCCTGCTCTGCAGTGATGGTCCAACAGTGGCCAGAGTATCTACTGAGGGTCTTAAAAGGTATCTACCTTTCACACATGATTACTCTTCGCAGAGATTTGAATTGAAGAATGGTGCTTCAATTCTAGCGAGCCTCATAGGAATTTAACACATTAACTACCGAATTGAAAAACATACTGTGGCCGAATAAAAAATTTTTCCCATTTTCATCCTGCACGAGTTTGCACAAAGTAAGCTGTAGTTTTCGTAATTGTTTACAAATTTTTATGAATTACACGTCATTTTAAAGATAAATGAATGTACTATTACAATAAGCACCGTTTGTAACTCTAATATTGGTTGTTGCTATTTAACGGCTGTCCGATGGCCGAGAACTTGCAATATTTCACAATTATAACTGCTTGCGCCCCATCTCTATCAAAATCCCTATTTCAATCAATGTTCACACCGTTTTCACTCTTGTCCTCGTCGCAAGATCTATCAGTCAATTGTTGAAACAAGTTTTTAGCCTATTCAGCCGTTAGACGAGATGCACAAGCATTTTTTGTGGTCCTATCACTAGTTGCCACGGTAAACAGTTTTACACGATTTGGTAACTAACCCAAAACTCTGAAAAATATGAACATAATATCAATTTTCCAGTGTTCTACAACAACCATGCTTTGCGAATTTGTTTTCCGGTGGCAACTTAAAATCTCGAACCAGATCAGAAAGTGTTTCAGTACATTTTTCATTCGTTTTATTACTAAAATTAGATTGACGCTCTGAGCGGCTCACGGTCCAAATGATAGGATTTCAAATGCCGGTCCCACCGGCTTGATGTAGTTAGTGTGTTAAAAAATCAAGTACTACAGCTGATTTATCCAGGCCGTAATAAATTTTTTATCTTCCCAGACCTATGAGAAGAGAATTTTGCTCGTTTGATGAGCCCTCAACTGTTTTAATTCCGTAAAATATTACTTCAATAGCTCTGTTTATATGTATTTAAAGTGACTGAGACTTACGGGTGCAGTTCACTAAAAATGACTAAATCAACTATAAATTTGTATATATATATATATATATATATATACCCTTTAGCTCCCCAAGGAGCATAGGCCTTCAACAAACACATGCCAATTCTTCCTGTCCTGTGCCATCCGCTCAAGTTCTTTCCATGTTTTCTCATCATTTTCACCTCTGTTTCCAGTTCTCTTCTCCATGTGTTTTTTGGTCTACCTCTGCCTCTCTTTCCCTGTGGATTCCAGAACAAGGACTGCCTTGTAATGCTATCAACAGGTTTCCTCAATGTGTGTCCTATCCATCGCCAGCGTCTTCTTCTCAACTCTTGTTCCACTGGCATTTGTCTGGTTCTTGTCATCAATTCCACATTTGTGACTTTGTCATATCATTTCAGTCCTTCTATTCTACGCAAGCACCCGTTTATAAAAGTCTGTAGCTTTTTGGTTGCTGTTTTTGTTGTTCTCCATGTCTCGGAGCCATACAGTAGGACTGACCACATTTGAGTTGAAGATTCTTATTTTCGTGTTGGACTTGATTTCTCTTGTTCTCCATATGTTTCCCAATGCAATGAAAGCTCCTCTTGCTTTTTGTATTCTTATTTTGATATCACTGTCTATCCCTCCAACTTTGTCTATATTACTGCCAAGATATGTGTACGATTCTACATCTTTTAGTGGTGTTTCTTCAAGTTGAACCTTGTTATCATTTCTTGCAATTATTCTCACAATCTTTGTCTTTTCCCTGTGTATTTTCAGGCCCACTTGTGACCTCTCATTGAGAATTTTCATTTTTGTCTTGCATCTGATTATGGTTATGAGACAGAAGAGTCAAGTCATCTGCAAAATCCAGATCGTGATGTTGGCGTCTAGCTTTGACTGAAGGTTACGTATACCACACACTTGTTCCACAGACTATTACCACCAATTGGTACCACCGACTAGTATCCTAAAAGAGAGAGAAACAAATATCACTCCTGAGTATTGGGTCTCCTGACACGAAAATCATGTGTCCCTCTCTTTTATTCCACCATCCCATCTGCCTCAGAACTTTACCCTCTCTGATCATTAATGTTAATCCCAGTGAGCGGAAAACACCCTTTGGATTTATATAAAACATGTTTACATATGCACTGGTTGAAAAGGTTAATTTAATAGTATTTATGTACATTATTTCTGTCATCCACTCCCTGCTCAATATGAAACTTGAGACTACCTTTGCTTTTGGTTCTCTAGGAGAAACCCGCATAAAGCAGTCACCAGCTCTTGCAGTGGTGGTTCATGAACCCACCATTCTATATGCTGAGGCTGCCAGCCTCGTATGAACTTGGACATCCACTAGCAATTTTCACATGTTAACATTGCAAAATATAAATGATAAAATGTACATCTTACCCCAAATAACTTTGGGCAGTACACTCTTCTGGCTCAGAGAAATAGTTTCGACAACTTTGTCAAGATGCCTCTTACACGTTGTCTTGTTTATTACTTTATAATAGAATCCCACTGTGACTTCGTGTTCAGGTTCATAGGATTCCGGGCTTTCTGTATTAGTAAATGTAGAGTTTTCTTACTGTGTAAGTCCAGAAGATGCTCAAATACGTTTTCCGATCCTTTAAATTAGAATCCTGATTCTATTCCTTATCCTGGCTTGTCTGATTGTCTTCTTGACAAGTTGAAATAGCAGTGCTGTAGACACTGAATGTGCTAGATTATAAGCAACATTCAGCCCATGCATCCACATTGCTACTATATGACAAGGTTCCAGTCAGAAATGTTGTATTTTAACATCTCAAATGCCAGACCAATAGCAATCAACTTGCATACTTTGGTACGGGTTATCCCCAGTGCCTTCTCATGGAAAATTTCTGCGTGACACATAGAATGTGATTTTTTTTTCTTTCAAAAAGCACTCCCATATAAGGTATTGCTCCTTCCATTGATATTGATCATGTTTACACTCACCACTTCATAGATCTAACACTGATAATATCTTCCCAGATTGACAACTTATCGTAACTACAACAAATGTTTATCTTAAGTGCATGTCTTTAATCTGTCACCAGATGGATATTTACCAACATGTTCATGTGCAAATGAACAATTATCAGGCAACAAACCTGGGTTGTGTCAATCATTGAGTTGATAGTGTCTCCAACTCAAGGTTTGTTATGTATATTCCAAGACAGAACGTCACGGGTAACAATAGCCATATAAGCTATAAGACAAACTCATCTTCGATTTTACGTGTTAATCCAAGCGCTCCCATGCACTCGTTATCTTCCTATAAACACCTGATATCACTACACGAAATTGATCATCGTGAGTTACGTCCAGTATTGCACCACCTGTGTTTAATTTCACAAGGGATCACCAGTTAAACCCAGACATGGTATGAATTAAAGGAAGAAAGTGTAAACAATGAATGGTGCACAGAATTCAGTACGTAAAATGAGAAGTAGATTAATAATGCCGGAGAGAAGAGAGAATCAGAAAAAGAGAATGGTCAGTTGTCACAAGCTCCCCAAGGAGCATAAACTCTTGTTAAGTCCTCCTGTCCTAATCTGTCAGCTGGAAGTCTTATGAGGATAGGATGCTGCTCCTGTTCTCCCATAATAAAGTACTCACATTCTTCAACACACTTTTTCTGCTTCTTAGGCATTTTTAAAAACATATTGTTAGCAGCTAGCTTTATGACCTTGTGTTTTTATTGCCGTTAATTGTCAGCCCAGCTGCTTGGGTTATTAGGTTAACTCCAGTTTCTCAGTCTCAGTACTGTGTACAGTCATCTCTGCTAAAACTTTATGTTTCTCCTGGTTTCTGTTTCTAGTGTCTGTCTCATAAATCTTGACTTGTCACCAGAGAAAAACGTTGGGACATGATACATCCCTGTCAGAAACCTGACATAACTTGTATAAGCCGACTGTTTAATCCCTGCTGTCATGGACGGTATTGATGAACAACACTCATGTCTGTTCTTCCTTTCTTCATTCATTCTGTGACCTAGTTGGCCATTGGGGCACCATTTTTCACTTAACACTTTGTTTCCACATTTCTTTATCTTGGTCTAGTGACATAATCTGTGTAAAAGCCTGACCTGTCTGTTTCTGAATGTTATCTGCCTACCATATCTTTAGTCCATCCATTTTTCTTGTTCCAGAGACTTTCTTATTAAGGATGGCCTTGGGCGGGTTATTGTGCCTTGAATTCTAACCATATTGTTTTCAAGTCATCTGGGACATGGTCCATATGTGGTTACTGTTGTTGTTGTTACTTTTATTGTAGCTCAGTATTTACTGTCATATAAGAATGTAGAGATGACCAGTGTCTGCATTAATTTGATCGTGATTACAAGTTACATTTGTTATTTGTCTGGAGGATTGGTTTCATTTTGGCCAGTATTGAAGTTGTCCTTCACTGTCTTTGTTTCTATTTATATTGATAGTTCAGGTGATCGCCTCGTCTGTATTGTTTAGTCTTTAGCTGGGTGTTTTCTGCATTGATTTCCCTACGTAATATTTGTAAAGGTAGTTTCAATCTTGTTTGTTTGTTTGTTAGTTGTTGTTGTAGTTTTGATTATTCTCAAGCGGGGGCAGTGGTTTAGGTACCAGTATTTATTGTTCTGTTATGGCCTGGAACAAAGTTTCCTCAACGAATAGAATGGACTTTAATGCCCCTTGTAATTTCTGGTAGTCTCTGACGAGACAAGAAAGAATAGGGCTTGCTGGTCCCTCAGGCATGTCATACAAGGCCACTAATATGAGGTTGTACGTGAAGCTAGCAACCTTATCTTGTCATACAAGGCCACTAATATGAGGTTGTGCGTGAAGCTACCAACCTTATCTTGTCATATAAGGCCACTAATATGAGGTTGTGCGTGAAGCTAGCAACCTTATCTTGTCATACAATGCCACTAATATGAGGTTGTGCATGAAGCTAGCAACCTTATCTTGTCATACAAGGCCACTAATATGAGGTTGTGCATGAAGCTAGCAACCTTATCTTGTCATACAAGGCCACTAATATGAGGTTGTGCGTGAAGCTAGCAACCTTATCTTGTCATATAAGGCCACTAATATGAGGTTGTGCATGAAGCTAGCAACCTTATCTTGTCATACAAGGTCACTAATATGAGGTTGTGCATGAAGCTAGCAACCTTATCTTGTCATACAAGGCCACTAATATGAGGTTGTGCGTGAAGCTAGCAACCTTATCTTGTCATACAAGGCCACTAATATGAGGTTGTGTGTGAAGCTAGCAACCTTATCTTGTCATACAAGGCCACTAATATGAGGTTGTGCGTGAAGCTAGCAACCTTATCTTGTCATACAAGGCCACTAATATGAGGTTGTGCGTGAAGCTAGCAACCTTATCTTGTCATACAAGGCCACTAATATGAGGTTGTGCGTGAAGCTAGCAACCTTATCTTGTCATACAAGGCCACTAATATGAGGTTGTGCGTGAAGCTAGCAACCTTATCTTGTCATACAAGGCCACTAATATGAGGTTGTGCATGAAGCTAGCAACCTTATCTTGTCATACAAGGCCACTAATATGAGGCTGTGCATGAAGCTAGCAACCTTATCTTGTCATACAAGGCCACTAATATGAGGTTGTGCGTGATGCTAGCAACCTTATCTTGTCATATAAGGCCACTAATATGTGGTTGTGCGTGAAGCTAGCAACTTTATCTTGTCATACAAGGCCACTAATATGAGGTTGTGCTTGAAGCTAGCAACCTTATCTTGTCATACAAGGCCACTAATAATACGTTGTATAGGCCAGTCTGTTGTTTACTATAGGACAACCAGTTCTAGTGTGTTTTGTAGGCCAGTCTATTCTGTGATACAGTGTAGGACCTTCACATCCAAGATTTAAACCCAGGTCAAGGGCAGGGTGGTGAATGTAGAATAAAGTGTTTGAATATTAGAAACTGTTGTCAAAATTAAGTAGACATGTAAGTGGATGAAGTAGGACTTGATATGTGAATATCATTGGTAGTCTGTGCAGACAGTGGTGGCCCAGGCTAAGATCTAATATGCTTGGTGTAAATGCTAGGATGATGATAGAAATATGAGATATGGTGTGGAAGGGATTCACTGACAGCATTTATATCTCATAACTTCCTCTCCGTGTTTATTTTCTGCTATACAGCAGACTGCGTGGGGGGAAGAGGGGGGGGGGGGGGAATCGGGAGTACATTAAACCAATTTCTCACGTCATCTACATCAGACAACACTTCTATTTTAGCTCTCCTAAAATAAGCACCATTCTGTCCGTCAGTCCTTCTGTGTCCATTAAGTTTTTTTTGTTCTGTCAGTGTGAGTGCGCGCGTGTATGTGTGATGGTTATACCTCACATTCTCTGTCTTAAAGGTGTAGAACTCACAGAACCAGCTATTGATTTGTTGTCGCCTGTTAAGTTTGAGACTGTCTTTGATGTGAAGCTAGAGTCCTTGTAAGAGGCTTTATCTGTAGGAGAATTCACACTTCCAATGTCTGTGCTAGTCTGAAGTGTCAGTCAAAAATAAATCAATATAATCGGTGGCTGGTGCTCATATTTTGATTGCAAGCGATGCAGGGAAGAGCAGAGTTGAAACAGTTGAGATGGGAGCCGCGCTGGTGTAATGGCTTCGGCGTTGTACTGGCGACCAGGTGTTCGTGGTTCAAACCCGGGCGTCAGCGTTTGAAGAAATGTTTACGGCCGGAAATTGGACTGAACAACCTGAACGGCTCCTGTGATAAACCCTCTGTGGATGGGAAGGAGCGAAGCTCCTGACCGGGTTGGAAGGAAAGTCCTCAGGTTCCCCAGCCTCGCAATGACATGTCATTGGGCCGAAGGGCTGAAAGCCCAAGTGCCGCTGGTTAAAAAAAAAAAAAAACAGTTGAGATTGGCAGACAAGCAGCAGCACCTTTGTAATTTTGTATACGGCTAGATCTTTACAAATGGGTGCATTAACGTGGATACTGACACATGTGGGGCATAGCAGGAAATGAGCTTGCAGACAGTAAAGACAAATGGCGAAGAATTAGATACGTATTTAAAAAATTGAAATAGGCCTAGGGAGATACATTTGCAAAGGCATTTAATGGAAGAAGGTGGAGCCGCGCTGGTGTAATGGCTACAACGTTGTACTGGCGACCAGGTTTTCAAGGTTCAAGCCCGGGCGTCCGCGTTTGAAGGAATGTTTACGACCGGGAATTTGACTGAAAAACCTGAACGGCTCCTGCACATAAATCCTCTGTGGATGGGAAGGGGCGAAGCTCCTGACCGGGTTGGAAGGAAAGTCCACTGACCCCCCAGCCTCGCAATGACATGTCATTGGGCCAAAAGGGCTGGAAAGCTCGAGTGCCGCTGGTTAGAAAAAACAAAAATGGAAGAAGGAATATATGCATTGGATCAGAGCAGAAAAGGAAATTGAAAAAAGAACCATGTTAAAAAGGCCCAAATAAAGAGAATCTAAAAATACCAGATAATACAATTCCTGGATCCGAATGTGTCAGGATAGTGAAAGCCATGTGTGCAGAATGTCCACAACTAAATACCATTAGGCACTTACAGCTGGACTGCAAGAAATATGAACAGCACAGACACAGTAGAAAAAAAGTTGTTGCACAAACTGTAAAGTAGAAATAGATATAGAAAATATGATTGACGCGAAAACGCCGCAAGATTTACAAGTTATGAAAACATGAAATAATAATAATTTAATAACAGAGTAAATCCCTGCACATCGCTGGGCCGTCATCTGGCCTATCCTTTCGTTCTAATATAGGAGGTTTCTCCCAGAAAGCTACGGAGAGATGGGGAAACGGAGACGGGTACAATTAAACAAGAATAGTGCTTTTTTAAATATTAGTTATAAAAAGAACAGGCACAGAGAACTAACCAAAAAGGATTTCCTCATCTGAAGCTCAGAGCTGGAGACAGACACAGCTCAAAAGTGTTCACAGGAAGAAGTAAGAAACAAGGAGTAAGAATTTAGAGACAGAGAAAGAGTAGAAAAGAGAGGTATAAAGTACCGAAATGTTCGACCTTGGAAATATTTGATGAGAAAGATCTGATGACTTACTGATAACTGGCCATTCACTTTTATTTTACGAAATACCATGTATGGAACATTTACTTTCTGTTTTTTTGTTTAATTCATTTGGCAACAACAATAACAGTGGTCCATACAACTGGGTTGTTGTTTTTTTTCTTGACTTGTTTTTGATCATTTTATGTTAAATAAATCGCTCGAGTGGGAGAGTGGTTAGAGCGACTACTTCTCGGGGCAGAGGGATCTGTTTGAAACCAGGTCGTGTCATGCTACAGTCTACGCAGCTGTTAAATGGGTGCCTGACTCTGCTCATGATTTAGAGAAGGCAATGGCGGCGGGAAAGGAAACCTTATAAAGCCGAGACCTAGTTAAGGTGAAGTCTGAATACTTAACTAAGACTACATCAGTATGTGCTAATGGGCTACCGTTACCTGTGTTAAATAATGTTGAAAACTTGTTATCTGCACCCTCAGGATAACTTCAGCTGTCATTATATGCCTATACCTGCACGCTTCTCCTGGCATAGATTCTGCTTCATCTTTCATACTTAATTACATAAGCTGCTTTCTGTTAACACTTGACGTGGGGATGGGGGAAGGTGGCAGGCAGTGAGCATCTTACATGCATGTCTAGTCTAAATGATGAGGTTTAATAACTCATTTGAAAGTTTGAAGCACCGCCAACACTTTATTGGTTTTGTTTGCAGCACGTGTTGATGATTTAGGACACGGCACGTCCCTTGTCTGGATGTTCAGTTTTATTTGTTTCTGTTTCACGTGAGGCCATGTTTGACTATCACGTGAGGGCATGTTTGACTATCACGCGACATAAGTATTGTTTCTTGTAAATTAGGGGTTGTACCTCTACACCTGACGGTAGAAGAGGAACGACTAAGTAAGTAAGTATGATTGACAGCAATAATGTACTCGTATGAATGTACATACCGTGTAGGTCCACTGACCTAGAAGTTTCAATGGCTTATGAGTGGGGCAGGTCTTGAGTTCAGATCTAAGTAGAGCCTTTTTTCACATCAAGGTAGTTGAATGTATTTATCTTGGTAATTACTAATTGGAAGCTTAGGTTCACACATTGACATTACCAACTTAGCGCCGAACTTCACCTGACTCATTACTGACAGCATGCCTGATGTGAGCAGTTTGTCTGGTCAGAGACCATCCACAAATGCCTGCCTGGGCATACGTGTTGAACATCACAAATGTGCACGTCAATTGTAGACTGTTTACACACAATTTGCATGCCAAACAAGAACCCCGCATCATTCGTGGTGATGGCAGAAGCTTTCAACCCGCTGTGTACATCCAAGCACTGAGTTGTCACTGGTCTGCCACTGAGTCGTCACTGGTCTGCCACTGAGTTGTCACTGGTCTCCCACTGAGTCGTCACTGGTCTGCCACTGAGTCGTCACTGGTCTCATCCCTCCTCTAAATGGTTATCTAAAGACTGTTACGACTCGCTGTCCAATGTGTTGTTGGTAAAGAAGCCATAATAACTTCCCTGTACGTAAAATTATGCTTTAAGTTATCCGTGTCTTCCACGTAACTTAGTCATCAAATGTCATTAACCGTGAAGAAAAGTGAAAAGATAGGAACTCAGCTATCTGCTTGTGTAGGCGGGAGTCACGTGTGTCCCACTTTCCTAGTCAGTTTTTGTGTTACCTGTCGAGGGCAGGATGTGCTCTCACGCTCTCGTGCTATTTCAAGGTTTGTAACTCTGACCTCACTAAAAAATGTTTCTGTTGTTGAACACGAGCAGATGATTATGTTCTAAATGAATGGCTCAGATTAGGAGGAGTGAGTGCGAAATTGCATGTAATATGGGGGGTGACGAAATCAGTCGTGCAATTTTTATAACTCTCATTCACTCCGGCAGTATATCTTCATTTTTTTCACTCTTCATCATATTATTTGGCATATTTATTGCCCTTACATTCTTTTACTATGACCACTGTTTACGTTCCGCCGGGTGAACTGTGGTATTATCGTAACAATACCCGGTCATTATCATCGGTCAGCGGTAATAAGTTTATCTCTTCGAGTCGACGGCCACCATTGAAAGGAGACGATCCTCGTTTAACACAAAATGGTCTCTTACGAGGATGGATAGGAAGCCAGTATTGTCTGTCTGAGAGAGCCGTCTGAGGTGTGCGGAAACACAGGCGATAATGAGATAATCGTTTCACGGGACCATCCCGGTGTAAGATTATTACCGATAACCTGTCTGGGGAAGACAACATTTGAAGGTAGCTTCTGGGCAGGAAATTAGGGCACAGATTTGTTTGTGAGTAATCGGAAGTATTACGACTTATTAAACAGAGGTCACGCGTGGAATATTAAATGTAATATTTTAAAACACGTGGGTGTCGTGCTTAGATAGGTTTTTAAAGTTATTTAAGGTCCTGCCTGAGTATAGGGGATGGTAGTAAGAGAAGTAAAGGTGTAAGAAAATAGATTTTCACGAGTGGATAGTTTAAGGAGAAGATCTATCTCTGGACTGAGTAATTTCTCTAGTCCAGCCTATCTATACGACTATAATTTAGTATAAGACAATCTTGCACCTCCCTGTATCTGGAAATATAAGTTTACCTAAACACCCACACACCGCTATGTGACAACAAGACACACAAGAGTGAAAAAAACTATGGTTAATTGGGTATAGGTCTGACCAACACACAAAGTTTAGTTCTTTTGTTGTTTATTATCATTAAACTTTACAACATCGAATATCTAAAAGATATTAAATAAATCAGAATTACATATATAGAAAATATAACAATACCTGTGCCCTCCCCTCCTTTAGAAGAAAAGAACCTAACAAGTTAATAACCCCAAAGGTTAAAGGTTAGCACTAGGTTACAGTATAGACAGTAAAGAAAAGAACAAAATTCCTACTAAAACGTTATCGAATAAAGTAAACAATATTTAACCAGAATTTAGATGATACAATTTTTCCTGTAACAAAGATAATATTTCACTCTCTCTCTCTCTCTCTCTCTCTCTCTCTCTCTCTCTCTGTCATACTTGGCCACACAATCACGCTTCTCACCCTATTCTTGGTGGAGAAAACCTCTTTGGCATACAATCCATGCACATATATATTTTTTTTCAGTATTTTGATCTACCAAATTTGGCCCCAGTCCCTCCTTTCAGTAATTAAATTTTATAAGGGGAACGCCTAATTTGGTGGTTGATTCCTGAATAAACAAATGTCACCTCGAATAGTTAATGCAGAAACTTTCTGAGATCTGGTGTTCACAGTAAACAGTAGGAAAATATCTGATTGCTAAAAACTGTTAATTATTGTTAATTGATGATGGTGGTAAATCCTATTGGCTATCTTTGTGGTGAGTGCTGATTTTGAAACAGCGTACTTGCTGGATAAATCCGCTGATACGACTGTCAAAAGTCGGGAGAACTGTTATATCTTTCACACCCCAGTGGGCTGATAAATTGCAAAAAAATATATATGGGTATTTGTAAGTCCAGTTAAAATTTACTTTTAAAATGTTTATGTGTCCATCTGGCCAATCCTGTTCACAAATGTACTTGGGGACGTGTTAGCCAAGAATATGACCACATTAATTATTCAGTAAATGAAGAAAAGGGACCAAAATAAGCCGCTGATCGCCGTTTGATCAGGTCTGCAAAAAAATAGAGAAACATTATGAAAACAAAAGGCTACTAATATACTGAAGCACATTAAAAACGCACCACTATTATATATACTGATGCCGAGAAGCTGGAAAAAAAAGTGTGGGAATGGATTTTCCCCGTGTTTGTCATGAGGTAGAGAGCGAATGGCTGCTGGAATGGAAAATGCATGATTCAACCCACGGGTTTGTGTACAGACTACATGAAAACAATGAAAGTTACACGTGCAACACGATTCCCAACAGCTATGACCCTGAAAATGTGTACGCGTTGTGGCAGTATACTCGGTATAAAAAGGCCGTTGAGAGAAAACACCCAGTACATGTGCTTGAAATGCCACGACTATCTGAAGACGACCGCCAACGAGCCATTGGTATGTTGGAGACCGGAATGAGCTCACGGGCCATTGCCAGAAGGATGAATTGCCACCACAGCACTATTGTACGTCTCAATGAACGTTACGGAACCACTGGCAGTGCCCGGGATAGACTTCGGAGTGGCCAACCACGAGTTACTACGCCTGCGCAAGATCGTCATATTGTGCTGAGTCACCTAAGGAATCGTTCTCTCCCGGCAAGTCAAACAGCAAGAGCAATAGTGGGTAGACGTGGGCAAGTCTCTCGAATGACAGTCATACGACGACTCAGAGATACAGGCCTTACTGCAAGATGACCTTATGTTGGGCCAAACTTGACTCACAGACATCGTCAGCAGCGCCTGCAATGGGCAGAGCAACATGTCAGATGGACTAGACTGCAGTGGAATGCTGTCCTATTCACAGACGAGAGCAGATTCAACATATCCTTTGCTGATGGACGTATGCGGATTTGGCGACGGTGTGGAGAGCGCTTTGCAGATTGCTGTGTTCGTCAGCACAACCGATTTGGAGGTGGCAGTATTCACATTTGGGGAGGATTCAGTTTTCACCATCGCTTGCCTCTTCACGTCTTCCGTGGAAATGTTAATGCTGTGACATATCGAGATGAAGTTCTGGATGCATTGGTTGCTCCTGCGTTCACAAATTATCTAGACTTGCAGATTCTCCAGCAGGATAACGCACGTGCGCACACCGCATGCATTACACAGCAATATCTACAGCAGCAGAACATTGTGACGATTGATTGGCCTGCCCTATCACCAGACATGTCCCCTATAGAACATCTGTGGGACGAGCATGGACGCAGAGTCTACAGGCAAGGTTCTCCAGCTAATCTGCAACAGCTCGAAGCTGCTCTTACACGTGAATGGGACTTGATTCCCCGGAATTTCCTTCAGAGACTTGTGCGTTCCATGCGGAGCCGCTGCCAAGCTTGTTTGCAAGCACACAGTGGACATACCAGATACTGAGGATAGTGTGAATGAATTTTTTTATTGGTTGAATTTTTAGTTTTCTCCCTTGCCTGCACAGAATGCAATGAATTTCATAACAATCAAATGTACAAATTAATGACCAGCATGGATTCATAAGAAAATGAATAAAGATTCCAAATATGTAAACTTGTAAACACTTATATTTACATTTCACACTCTGTTCCTGGATTATATAGGTCGTGCGTTTTTAATGTGCTTCAGTATATATCTACATATAGCACACGGAAGGGGACGAGACGATCTCTCTTATCCTCTCCGTCAGTCCTGGTTAAAGTTAAAAGGCACACTGTGTCTCTAGCCTATCCTATCGCGTGTCGCTTAGCAGTTGCAAGTTTGGTTGAGGCATGCAGCCTTTCCCTCCTGCTCCGGTCAACGATCAGCGCATAATGTCAGTTATGATTTAATTATCCATACGCGCACTTTAACAAATATCGCATGTCGCTAAGTAGCTATTAGAGGGTCGGCGTCGGTGGGTCGTCGTATGGTATTTAAACAACAGTCACTTACTAAAATTACACAAAATGCAATATAACATGAATTCTATGGTCCACTATCAGTCACCTAGCATTTTAATTTAGTCAGCTAAACCGTATCTTTCTGTGTGATAAAGTGGGTGGTAACATTATCATTAAGCTGCACAACTGGTACACAAATAGCTACGCGTTATTTTCCACTGGTTCTAACGCCTAGAAAATCACTGTGAATTTAAGATGATAAAACTTAGCACATTAAATCACGTAAATGCTAATTTCTATTACCACAAATCAGAAATGAAAATCCCCAATAAACAATTCACAGTGGTTCTAGATAATGGTTCTAGAAAATTCTGAGCAACAACTGATAACTGTTTTTGAGAAGACGCAGTTTATATACATCATGTTATTATGATCTCTAGAGGATGTTAATTTTCACACTCTTAGTGCATAGCAGAAATCAAGGAACTACCTCCCCCCCCCCCCCCCCAGCCCCGATAAAAGCTCTGTTCGGCGTTGCTAACCGACAAGACTTAAACCGCATAACGGGCTTCTTCCGAGATTTTAGCCCGCTTCTGGAGATCAAAGGGCTTATCTCCCCTGTATGTACGAACATCAGAGCGTACACGGGAAATTATTTTGCCCGCTCGTCTCACTTCAAAGAGGTCCGGTGTTTATCCACGTGCATCTGTCTAATATCTGATGATTGACAGATCTGCTCGCGTGAGAAACTCAGGTAAACAAACCTGATTAGCTTCCTGTTATTGCTGACAGGTCGCGGAAGTAGGTAAACGTTGCGTTAGCCCGTGTTTACAGAAAAAGAGGCGTGGATTAAAAGGTAAGTCAGACGCAGGCTGAAAATGCTCGACTTTATACGAGCAAATCTTAGAACACTAACGAGGTCACGAAAAGCTGTCGGATACTGTAGGCTATATTTCCATTATACGTCACAGTGGGGAATATTTTAAATTAAACTCCCCTACCCACATAGTGCAAAAGAGCTTACGATTGGATTGAAGTGAGCGCCGGAATCCACAATGAATTTCATTGGAAAATTCGACAGAAGAAAAATCTGTGATTTGAACTGAGAAGTGGGAAATATAATCTAGCGAAATCAGAGACACGGTACAGAGACTGCTTCGCTCGTCACACTAGTAACTCCCTAAACAAACAAGAAAGAGAAGGATCGGACCAAGGATTATTATAAGTGACAGATCGAGTATTTGGGGAACTTTGGAACTTACAAGTAAACCCGCATATTTAAATACACAGACTGTAAACTTATGGAATTGGATCACCCGTCATAAGAGAAACTTTCCTAGACCAGGTGTTTCGCAGATTCACCCGTCATAAAAGAAACTTTCCTAGACCAGGTGTTTCGCAGATTCACCCGTCATAAGAGGGATTCAAAATTTCCAGCCCAAGTGATTCGAGAGCATATAACCTAAATTGCTCGTGTCAATTCTTACCTGTGCGAGGAGATTGTGTATTCCCCAAAACTTTGGGGTAAGTTTAAAATTATTTTACAAATATGAATGTGCCCTGTTTCTTGCTAAGTGGTTATATATGAAGCTGGCAACCTCAACATACGAAACTAGTATATTCGTAAACCACTACAGCAAACGCTGGTAATTGTTTCTGGCTAGTCGTACGGAAAACCGACAGCAGAGGTGACCTAAGACTCCGACTGGAGCAGTGGTGAGTGATGATTACATCACATGTGCCTCAAGTGTGTAATATCATTTTGTGAGATATATGTAACTTTTTAATGTTAGTTCAGGCACAAATCATTATTCGTGCTGTCCAGACACATTTTCCCAGTTTAATACCCAGAAGATTATTGGTGAATTTTAATCATTTTCATTGAGCTACGCTGTGTACTCAAGAATTTAATTCTTCTGAGAGATTAACATTGGTTGGTGGATAGCGAGAGGATGCGCCTGTTAAGCTTCCAACTCAGTGTACTTAGCAGAGGCATTTGTTCTTTCTATTTTGTCTAAAACGTTCGTGATTACATGTTATCAGACGGTTTGTGATACTAATGTTCTACGCCACTAAGCGTGAGACAAGAACATCAACCCTAACCACTGAGCAAATTGTGTGGAGAAGGGCCCTCATCTTATAAGAAGTGACGGAAACCACGGCGACAGGACTCACCTAGAGCAAAGTTCTTGTAACAAAGGGCACCAGCAAAAGGACTATTATACATCCCCTACCAAGTCTCGATGACGAGAAACTTTATATCCATTTAAATTTCACCCATGATTCATATTTTATTTTAACTGTTAAAGAGTAATTGATTATTAAACTTGTTACCTGTTATTTGAAAACTAAAACAATAATTGTTTATTCAGTTATATAAGTATGAAAGCAAACGTAAGAGCACGATTCTTTAATAAATACATATATATAGACATCTAGAGATATATTTACATATATAGAGCCTTTATAAGAGGAAATTCCCGGAATTATCTCAGCTGGGGCTTGTACGGGCCATAACCATTGCATAATCCCTCACAAAAGGCGACGGATCAGATATAGGTTAATAATGGTTCAGCCCAAGGCAACATTGTTCTTGACTTCTGAAAAATATACCTGTCACATGCTTCCTGTGGATAGAGGCGTCTTTTCCCTTCTATCTTCAACTCTGCCAAGAGTAATCTTGTGCGAAGGTAGATACCGTTGACGACCCATTTTAGATACTCTTGGGTTCTGGCCATTCTTGGACCACTACTGCAAAGCAGGGGAGGCAATCCGTGGTCGGGGGGGGGGGGGGGCGAGAATAAGTATCAGAAGTAATGGAATGCACCAACGAGAATGGCTGTTGTTGTAGGATGTGATGGTCAACACAAGACATGACAAACAATCATTAACATTCCTTGTCGATCCATAGGCATTTCCACCCATGTTTTTGATCCATATTTTTCAGCTCTGTCCACGAGATCCCCCTCTACCTTGGCTTCCTCTTCCACCGTTGTTGTCCGTGCTCTCCACTCGTGTATTTGTTTACTTATATTCATGACGGAGTGAGGCATCGCCAGTACCTGGACACTTGTGTCACAGTCAGTGTTTGTGACCTCGTGTTATGAGGTGCAAGTCAGTACGTTTGTGAACTCGTGTTTTTTGTCCAGAGTGTGTGTGACCTTTATCTATTTGTTCAGGTCCTAGATAGATGTTGATGAACGTGTATAATTGCGGTCTACATCTGAGAAGAAAGCCGCAGCAGTCAACGTTGTGGTCTATGCATGAATGTGTTCTGACTTGAGTGTTACAACTCTGCCTGTGTATACGTCAATCTGTGTATACGTCAATCTGTGTATACGTCAATCTGTGTTCCACACTTTCGCTTCGCATACTACTGGTTGCTATAGAGTGCAACGAGTCATGTTGTATAGCTGTGAAACATGGAGAACAACAAAATCCACAGCTAAAACGACGTTACAAACTTTCATATGGCGAAATAGGATTACAGGGGCATGAGACGACCGACAAAGGCAGTCAAATATCACTGAAACATGAGGCGGAGAAAACATGCCGTTGGTTAGGACAGACATTGTGGACATGAGAGGAAAGTTGTTAGTCTGGAATACTTCATGTCAAATATATCAAGGGGAGATGTGATAAAACACTGGGTGAACACAACTGCAGACTAATATCAGATAGACGAGATCAAGAAAATGTGGACCAAAAAATTGAACACGTGACACAGCACGTGAGGGCGTGGCATGAAGAAATGAAAGCCCATGCTCCAGTGAGCTCTGAAAGGGACGAGTGAAGGTCAGATAGATTGTTCAAGACTCACCTTAAAGAGATGCGTGAAGGTCAGATAGATTGTCCAAGACTCACCTTAAAGAGATGCGTGAAGGCCAAATAGATTTTCCAAGACTCACCTTAAAGACATGCGTGAAGGCCATATAGGTTTTCCAAGACTCACCTTAAAGAGATGCGTGAAGGCCAAATAGATTTTCCAAGACTCACCTTAAAGAGATGTGTAAAGGCCAAATAGATTTTCCAAGACTCACCTTAAAGAGATGCGTGAAGGCCAAATAGATTTTCCAAGACTCACCTTAAAGAGATGCGTGAAGGCCAAATAGATTCCAAGACTCACCTTAAAGAGATGCGTGAAGGCCAAATAGATTGTCCAAAACTCACTTTAAAGAGATGCGTGAAGGTCAGATAGATTATCCAAGACTCACCTTAAAGAGGTGCATGAAGGCCAAAAAGATCGTCCAAGACTCACCTTAAAGAGATGCATGAAGGCCAAAAAGATCGTCCAAGACTCACCTTAAAGAGATGCGTGAAGGCCAAAAAGATCGTCCAAGACTCACCTTAAAGAGATGCGTGAAGGCCAAATAGATTGTCCAAAACTCACCTAAAGAGATGCGTGAAGGTCAGATAGATTATCCAAGACTCACCTTAAAGAGATGCATGAAGGCCAAAAAGATCGTCCAAGACTCACCTTAAAGAGATGCGTGAAGGCCAAAAAGATCATCCAAGACTCGCCTTAAAGAGATGCGTGAAGGCCAAAAAGATCGTCCAAGACTCACCTTAAAGAGATGCGTGAAGGCCAAAAAGATCGTCCAAGACTCACCTTAAAGAGATGCGTGAAGGTCAAATAGATTATCCAAGGCTGACCTTAAAGAGACGGATTGCGGTACAAGAATAAGGGTAGCAACATTTAGATGAGACCGTTGCAAAGACTCAGATACTGGCAGAAGACAGACCAACTAGGGACAAGAGTTATCTAACTCTTTCAACGGAACTACCAACTAGGGACAAGAGAATGAAAGAACGATGTGTCCTGAGTAAAACATATCTCAGAACAGATGACTGATGGTGAACATGCTGTATAACGATATGAGTAAGACATGACAGAATAGATGACTGATGGTGAACATGCTGTATAACGATATAAGTAAGACATGACAATAGATGACTGATGGTGAACATGCTGTATAACGATATGAGTAAGACATGACAGAACAGATGACTGATGGTGAACATGCTGTATAACGATATAAGTAAGACATGACAGAATAGATGACTGATGGTGAACATGCTGTATAACGATATGAGTAAGACATGACAGAATAGATGACTGATGGTGAACATGCTGTATAACGATATAAGTAAGACATGACAATAGATGACTGATGGTGAACATGCTGTATAACGATATGAGTAAGACATGACAGAACAGATGACTGATGGTGAACATGCTGTATAACGATATAAGTAAGACATGACAGAATAGATGACTGATAGTGAACATGCTGTATAACGATATAAGTAAGACATGACAGAATAGATGACTGATAGTGAACATGCTGTATAACGATATAAGTAAGACATGACAGAATAGATGACTGATAGTGAACATGCTGTATAACGATATAAGTAAGACATGACATAATTGAGTAGGCTCAAGAATGTCCACCATCAAGACAAGAGACATAAAACGTTGGAAATCCATTGTAGCCGATCTTCGTTGCGGAGATGGCAGCTGATGATGATAATGTCGCTTTGGACTTCATGTTTGACTTATCATCAACCGTTTTGACTCGCCATCTCCTCTCTTGTTTTTTATTGTTTATCTTCTCCCTCGTTTTTTTTCTCTCCATCTCCTCATGTTTGACTCACCATCTCCACACTTCTGTTTTACTCTGACACACCATCTCCTCATGTTTGACTCACCATCTCCACTCTTCTGTTTTACTCTGACACACCATCTCCTCATGTTGGACTCACCATCTCCACACTTCTGTTTTACTCTGACACACCATCTCCTCATGTTTGACTCACCATCTCCACACTTCTATTTTACTCTGACACACCATCTCCTCATGTTTGACTCACTATCTCCACACTTCTGTTATACTCTGACACACCATCTCCTCATGTTTGACTCACCATCTCCACACTTCTGCTTTACTCTGACACACCCTATCCTCATGTTTGACTCACCATCTCCACACTTCTGTTTTACTCTGACACACCATCTCCTCATGTTTGACTCACCATCTCCACACTTCTGTTTTACTCTGACACGCCCTATCCTCATATTTGACTCACCATCTCCACACTTCTGTTTTACTCTGACACACCATATCCTCATGTTTGACTCACCATCTCCACACTTCTGTTTTACTCTGACACACAATATCCTCATGTTTGACTCACCATCTCCACACTTCTGTTTTACTCTGACACACTATCTCCTCATGTTTGACTCACCATCTCCACACTTCTGTTTTACTCTGACACAATATCCTCATGTTTGACTCACCATCTCCACACTTCTGTTTTACTCTGACACACCATATCCTCATATTTGACTCACCTTCTCCACACTTCTGTTTTACTCTGACACACCATATCCTCTCCTGCATACGATTCATTATCATCATATTTTTTTCGCTCTGACTCATAAATGTACGACTTATCATCATCATCCATCATCTCATATGTTTGACTTGTTGTACGCCACCTCCTTACATGTGTACGACTCACCATCTCTCATGTTTGACTCCTATCCCAGTGTATTTGACTTGTTGTACGCCACCTCCTTACATGTGTACGACTCACCATCTCTCATGTTTGACTCCTATCCCAGTGTGTTTGACTTGTTGTATGCCACCTCCTTACATGTGTACGACTCACCATCTCTCATGTTTGACTCCTATCCCAGTGTGTTTGACTTGTTTTACGCCACCTCCTTAATGTGTACGACTAACCATCTCACATGTTTGACTCATATCCCAGTGTGTTTGACTTGTTGTACGCCACCTCCTTAATGTGTATGACTCACCATCTCACATGTTTGACTCATATCCCAGTGTGTTTGACTTGTTGTACGCCACCTCCTTACATGTGTACAACTCACCATCTCTCATGTTTGACTCCTATCCCAGTGTGTTTGACTTGTTGTACGCCACCTCCTTACATGTGTACGACTCACCATCTCACATGTTTGACTCATATCCCAGTGTGTTTGACTTGTTGTACGCCACCTCCTTACATGTGTACGACTCACCATCTCTCATGTTTGACTCCTATCCCAGCGTGTTTGACTTGTTGTACGCCACCTCCTTAATGTGTACGACTAACCATCTCACATGTTTGACTCATATCCCAGTGTGTTTGACTTGTTGTACGCCACCTCCTTAATGTGTACGACTCACCATCTCACATGTTTGACTCATATCCCAGTGTGTTTGACTTGTTGTACGCCTCCTCCTTACATGTATACGACTCACCATCTCACATGTTTGACTCATATCCCAGTGTGTTTGACTTGTTGTACGCCACCTCCTTACATGTGTACGACTCACCATCTCACATGTTTGACTCCTATCCCAGTGTGTTTGACTTGTTGTACACCACCTCCTTACATGTGTACGACTCACCATCTCACATGTTTGACTCCTATCCCAGTGTGTTTGACTTGTTGTACGCCACCTCCTTACATGTGTACGACTCACCATCTCTCATGTTTGACTCCTATCCCAGTGTGTTTGACTTGTTGTACGCCACCTCCTTACATGTGTACGACTCACCATCTCTCATGTTTGACTCCTATCCCAGTGTGTTTGACTTGTTGTACACCACCTCCTTACATGTGTACGACTCACCATCTCACATGTTTGACTCATATCCCAGTGTGTTTGACTTGTTGTACGCCACCTCCTTACATGTGTACGACTCACCATCTCTCATGTTTGACTCCTATCCCAGTGTGTTTGACTTGTTGTACACCACCTCCTTACATGTGTACGACTCACCATCTCACATGTTTGACTCATATCCCAGTGTGTTTGACTTGTTGTACGCCACCTCCTTACATGTGTACGACTCACCATCTCTCATGTTTGACTCATATCCCAGTGTGTTTGACTTGTTGTACGCCACCTCCTTACATGTGTACGACTCACCATCTCTCATGTTTGACTCCTATCCCAGTGTGTTTGACTTGTTGTACGCCACCTCCTTACATGTGTACGACTCACCATCTCACATGTTTGACTCCTATCCCAGTGTGTTTGACTTGTTGTACGCCACCTCCTTACATGTGTACGACTCACCATCTCTCATGTTTGACTCCTATCCCAGTGTGTTTGACTTGTTGTACGCCACCTCCTTAATGTGTACGACTCACCATCTCACATGTTTGACCCCTATCCCAGTGTGTTTGACTTGTTGTACGCCACCTCCTTACATGTGTACGACTCACCATCTCTCATGTTTGACTCCTATCCCAGTGTGTTTGACTTGTTGTACGCCACCTCCTTAATGTGTACGACTCACCATCTCTCATGTTTGACTCCTATCCCAGTGTGTTTGACTTGTTGTACGCCACCTCCTTACATGTGTACGACTCACCATCTCTCATGTTTGACTCATATCCCACTGTGTTTGACTTGTTGTACGCCACCTCCTTACATGTGTACGACTCACCATCTCTCATGTTTGACTCATATCCCACTGTGTTTGACCCCTGACCCCGTATGTTTGACCAGGAAGACTGTTAAGAAAGTGTCTTTGTTAAAAAAAAAAAAGGCTGTAGCCAGACGTCAGTAACTGAAAAGGGGCGTCAGTGTTTCTAGTAATTAACATTCTTTTCTGTCAGGCGTTTCTAAATACGAGATAAGAAAACTGTAACAAGTTATGGGCGCGAGTATTGACAAGTTAGAATATAGGCCTGGGGCGGGAGTTTTGACAAGTTAGAATATAGGCTAGGGCGGGAGTTTTGACAAGTTAGAATTGTGATAGGGTGGGCGAGATGATGGTGATACTGTTGCTCCA
The DNA here is from genome assembly GCA_024509875.1 of Oreohelix idahoensis. NCBI lineage: Eukaryota > Metazoa > Mollusca > Gastropoda > Stylommatophora > Oreohelicidae > Oreohelix > Oreohelix idahoensis. The sequence continues at coordinate 254,791 of JAMPIV010013271.1, forward strand.
TGTTGCGTATGTTTTTGTCTTCCCACTTCAGTAATGTTGTTCACATAACCGTATGTTTTTGTCTTCCCACCAGTAATGTCGTTCACATAACCGTAGTTTTTTGTCTTCGCACTTCAGTAATGTCGTTCACATAACCGTATGTTTTTGTCTTCGCACTTCAGTAATTTCGTTCACATAACTGTATGTTTTTGTCTTCGCACTTCAGTAATGTCGTTCACATAACCGTATGTTTTTGTCTTCACACTTCAGTAATGTCGTTCACATAACCGTATGTTTTTGTCTTCGCACTTCAGTAATGTCATTCACATAACCGTATGTTTTTGTCTTCGCACTTCAGTAATGTCGTTCACATAACCGTATGTTTTTGTCTTCACACTTCAGTAATGTCGTTCACATAACCGTATGTTTTTGTTTTCCCACTTCAGTAATGTCGTTCACATAACCGTATGTTTTTGTCTTCCCACTTCAGTAATGTCGTTCACATAACCGTATGTTTTTGTCTTCCCACTTCAGTAATGTTGTTCACATAACCGTATGTTTTTGTCTTCGCACTTAGTAAAGTCGTTCACATAACCGTATGTTTTTGTCTTCACACTTCAGTAATGTCGTTCACATAACCGTATGTTTTTGTCTTCGCACTTCAGTAATGTCGTTCACATAACCGTATGTTTTTGTCTTCGCACTTCAGTAATGTCGTTCACATAACCGTATGTTTTTGTCTTCGCACTTCAGTAATGTCGTTCACATAACCGTAGGTTTTTGTCTTCGCACTTCAGTAATGTCGTTCACATAACCGTATGTTTTTGTCTTCCCACTTCAGTAATGTCGTTCACAAATCCTTATGTTTTTGTCTTCCCACTTCAGTAATGTCGTTCACATAACCGTATGTTTTTGTCTTCCCACTTCAGTAATGTCGTTCACATAACCGTAGGTTTTTGTCTTCGCACTTCAGTAATGTTGTTCACATAACCGTATGTTTTTGTCTTCGCACTTCAGTAATGTCGTTCACATAACCGTATGTTTTTGTCTTCGCACTTCAGTAATGTCGTTCATATAACCGTATGTTTTTGTCTTCCCACTTCAGTAATGTCGCTCACATAACTGTATGTTTTTGTCTTCTCACTTCAGTAATGTCGTTCACATAACTGTATGTTTTTGTCTTCGCACTTCAGTAATGTCATTCACATAACCGTAGGTTTTTGTCTTCGCACTTCAGTAATGTCGTTCACATAACCGTATGTTTTTGTCTTCGCACTTCAGTAATGTCGTTCACATAACCGTAGGTTTTTGTCTTCGCACTTCAGTAATGTCGTTCACATAACCGTATGTTTTGTCTTCGCACTTCAGTAATGTCGTTCACATAACCGTATGTTTTTGTCTTCGCACTTCAGTAATGTCGTTCACATAACCGTATGTTTTTGTCTTCCCACTTCAGTAATGTCGTTCACATAACCGTATGTTTTTGTCTTCCCACTTCAGTAATGTCGTTCACATACCGTATGTTTTTGTCTTCGCACTTCAGTAATGTCGTTCACATAACCGTATGTTTTTGTCTTCGCACTTCAGTAATGTCATTCACATAACCGTATGTTTTTGTCTTCGCACTTCAGTAATGTCGTTCACATAACCGTATGTTTTTGTCTTCGCACTTCAGTAATGTTGTTCACACAACCGTAGGTTTTTGTCTTCGCACTTCAGTAATGTCGTTCACATAACCGTATGTTTTTGTCTTCGCACTTCAGTAATGTCGTTCACATAACCGTAGGTTTTTGTCTTCGCACTTCAGTAATGTCGTTCACATAACCGTATGTTTTTGTCTTCGCACTTCAGTAATGTCGTTTACATAACCGTATGTTTTTGTCTTCCCACTTCAGTAATGTCGTTCACATAACCGTATGTTTTTGTCTTCGCACTTCAGTAATGTCGTTCACATAACCGTATGTTTTTGTCTTCGCACTTCAGTAATGTCGTTCACATAACCGTATGTTTTTGTCTTCGCACTTCAGTAATGTCGTTCACATAACCGTATGTTTTTGTCTTCGCACTTCAGTAATGTCGTTCACATAACCGTATGTTTTTGTCTTCGCACTTCAGTAATGTCGTTCACATAACCGTATGTTTTTGTCTTAACACTTCAGTAATGTCGTTCACATAACCGTAGGTTTTTGTCTTCGCACTTCAGTAATGTCGTTCACATAACCGTATGTTTTTGTCTTCGCACTTCAGTAATGTCGTTCACATAACCGTATGTTTTTGTCTTAACACTTCAGTAATGTCGTTCACATAACCGTAGGTTTTTGTCTTCGCACTTCAGTAATGTCGTTCACATAACCGTATGTTTTTGTCTTCGCACTTCAGTAATGTCGTTCACATAGCCGTATGTTTTTGTCTTCGCACTTCAGTAATGTCGTTCACATAACCGTATGTTTTTGTCTTCGCACTTCAGTAATGTCGTTCACATAACCGTATGTTTTTGTCTTCGCACTTCAGTAATGTCGTTCACATAACCGTATGTTTTTGTCTTCGCACTTCAGTAATGTCGTTCACATAACCGTATGTTTTTGTCTTCCCACTTCAGTAATGTCGTTCACATAACCGTATGTTTTTGTAACCTTTTCTTTTGTTATGCTTAGCTTTTCAACAGTCACGTGGCTTCACCATATTTTGTTGATTTTCGTGTCTTTATTTTTAAAATCTTTGTACAGAGAAAAATGTCACTCAAACTTATTAAAGAGGTTTTTAGGGTGGGTGGAGGAGGATTCTGACAACACAGTCGAACAACAACAACAACATGTATAAACGTAATGCAGACTTAGACCATGTTAAAATTCCTTGTTCTGGTTGACTTGTAAGTCCAAGCTAATATCCGCGGTGGGAAACAAACATGTCTGTAAGACACTTTTGCTGATGTAATGTGTTTTCTCAGATACATCCGCTGTATGCTGTGTTCTCTCCAGGTTTTGTCGCGCCATCTGCCATAACAACTCGACATGTTCTCCGGATTGATATTTCTAGAGATATTTCTGCTCGTCATAAATAATTCCAGAATACAGCGCAGACGATTTTTGTTACAGGCTATCCTGGAACCTTGCGTCAATGCAGCAGCCATGTAACAATTCTTCCATTTTATGTCGTCTTTTCTCTCTGCTCTGTAAGGAACATGGATACACATCTGCAGTTCCTCCCCCCTCCTCCCCCCCCCACCTTTTCCAGGACGTGCGGGTGGGGGGTGTTGTCTAGCCTTGGCGGTTTGTGTAACAGTTTTATTGTATGTTACTATCTCCATAAACAGTTCTCCTTGCTTGCTTCCTACCAATTGATTGGTACGGAGCGGTGGTCCTTCCTCCTCCCCCATTCAGTATCTCTCTTTCTCCCTCCTCCCCCCCCCCCCCCCCCCGCAAAACAGCAGGAAATTTCTAGCCAGTTTCGTACTACCAAAATAGCATCAAACTGTCTCGGTCGCCACATACTTACTTAGTCGTTCCTCATCCGTATACTCAAAGTTGAAATTTGCCCGAAACAAAAACTGGATACAAGAGGCGATTTAACAACGCTCTGTCAAGACAACAGACAACTTTTACAACATTCACGGGAGATTTGAAAATCAATGTTATAATAGGCTTTCCAGAAATCGTCCGTTTATTCAGAGATGTTTGAGAGGTTTTCAAATGTGAGTTCTTTAAGAGTATACACGAGTGTTGCTAACAACGCATACTCACAACTAAACGCTTATAACTTGTAGATAAATATGGAAATTAATATTTTTAAGGACATTTTTACGTTTGAAGTCAAAAATTCAAAATGTCCTCCCCGGTGTTACGTTCTTTGTTTACAGCGGTCAGCAGTATATTGGCATGATGTCAGTAGTGTAGTGTCGTGCGTAGATAGGTTTTAAAGTTATTTGAGGTCCCGCCTGAGTATAGGAGATGGTGATAATACGTGAGAAGTAAGGTGTAAGAAATAGATTTTCACACGTGAATAGTTTAAGAAGATCTGTCTCTGGACTGAATAGTTTCTCTAGTCCAGCCTATCTATACGACTATATTTTAGGGTAAGACAATCTTGCACCCCCTTATATTGAGAAATATAAGTTTACTAAACACATACACACACACACACACACACACAGCTATGTGACAACAAGACACAAAAACGTGAAAAAACTATGGTTAAATGGGTATTTGTCTGACCAACACACACAAAGTTAGTTCTTTTGTTGTTTATTATCACTAAACTTTACAACATCGAATTTCTAAAAGAGAAAGATCAGATACATCAGATTTACATGCATAGAAAATATAACAGAATGCCTATGCCCTCCCCTCGTTGAGAAGATAAGAACCCAACCAAGTTAATAACCCCCAAGGTCAAAAGGTTAGCAATAGCTTACAGTATCTAGACAGTAAAGAAACACAGTTCATAATACGTGCTACTCCGTAAAGTAAACAATTGTTAAAGCCAAATAAGCTAGTTTGGTACAAGCTACCGTAACAAGAAAATATCCAATCTCACACTCTCTCTCTCTCTCTGTCTCTCTCTCTCTCTCTCTCTCTCTCTGACATACGTGGCCACGCTCTCTCTCTCTCCTTACCTAATCTTGGTGATATTTCCTGGAATGTACAGTTATCCTGAATATATTTATCGATATTGATAGTGTCAGGGTACAGTGCCAAATTTGGCCCCAGTCCAGCCTTGACAATAACTTTATAAGGTGGACGCCAAGTTTGGTGAGGTAATCCTGGATCGATAGTGTCACCTCGAATAGTTAATGGTAGAAAAATCGAGATCTAGTGTTCACAGCAAAGAATGGAAAAACAAATACTTCTGGTATTTGGACACAGCTAGTTGCTAAAAAATTGTTACTGATGATGGTACGTGATTGATTGGTAAATCCTATCGGCTGGCTCTGGTGAGAGGCGATTCTGAAATAGCGTGACTCTTTTGCGTGATAAAAATGCAAGACAATATATCTGGGTATTTTGTAAGTCCAGTTAAAATTTACTATTACAATGTTCGTTCGTCTCTGTGGCCCGTCTTGTTCACAACTAAAACTTGGAGATGCGTCAGCCAACAGAAGACAACTTTAATCCAATCAGTAAAAATCGAGACAAGGCCCAAGATATAGCCACATAAAAAACCACTGGTCGTCGTTGATCAGGTTGCCTAAAGGATATAGGAACATTATGAAAAAATTACTGCTAATGAAATCTACATACATATACACGGAAGAGGACGAGACGTCTCTCATCCTCTCCGTCAGTCCTGATTAAAGTTAAAAGGCGCACGTTATGTCTAGCCTATCCTGTCGCGCGTCGCTTAGCGGTTGAGGCATGCAGCCTTTTCCCCCTCCTGCTCCGGTCAACGATCAGTGCATAATGTCAATTATGAATAAATTTTCCCTACGCGCACTCAACAAATATCGCCTGTCATTAATAACTTAGATTTTCGGCGTCTGTTTGTTTAGTCGCATGAGATAGTCAAACACAGTCACTTACTAAATTACACACAATGAAATAAAAGTGAATTGTATTCCGTCAATTATCAGTCGCCTAGTATATTTATTAGTCAACTAAACCGTCTCTTTCTGTGTGATAGCGGGTGATTAAATTTACATTCCCAACTGAAACATCTGGAATAAAAATAGCTAGGCGTTATTTGATTCGCTAGTCTTAACACCTAGAAAATCACAGTGAATTTAAGATGCTAAAACTTTTAACACTTTAATACGCTTAAGCACAAATTTATATATTACCAGAAATCCAGAAAGAAACACCACACTCTATTAACACATCTATTCCCAGTAGTTCTAGATAACGTGTTTAGACTCTCCGAAAAAAATCTGAGCGACTCTGATAATGATTTAAGAAAAACACAGTTTATATACGATCATGTTGTTATGATCTCTAGAAGATGTGAATTCTCACACTCCGTTTCCCAGCAGAGAAATCTGAAACTACGTTTCCCAGATCAAGGGTTTAACGGTCGCTTCTGCCGGCCGTTGCTAATCGACAACAAAAGCTTAACCTGTGTAGCGGGCTCCCGTCTGAGATTTTCCCTGTTTCTCGAGATCAAAGGATTTGCTCCCCTTATAGAGAATCTTCAAAGGCCGTTACTTTTTCACGTGTTTTCCACGTGCGATCTGCTCGTCATCGTAATATTGACAGATTCGCTCGCGTGAGAAACTTGCGTAAACGAACGTGGTTCGCCCCTGCTATGCATGACAGGTTGCGAAAGTTGGTAAACAAGCTCGTTTGATATGGTCAAGTAAAAAAAGAGGCGTGGATTACAAGGTGAGTCAGACAGGCAGAGAAATGCGTGACTTTGTTAGCGAATCTTAAAACTACGCTAAGGTCACGAAAGGCTGTCGGATACAGGAGGCTTCATTTTCGTTATACGTCACATGTAGTCTCTACGTATATAAAAGGCAACGTCTGTCTGTATGTCCGTTACCTAAGAACTCGAGAACGGCTGAACCGATTTTGATGCGGTTTTCTCCAGCGTATTTGACATTTCTCTGGGAAGGTTTTAAGCTATATATCATCATGGTACGACATCATGAGGCTGAGCAGTGAAGAAAAAAACTCCAAACATTCTTATATCATTCTTATCTCAAGGGACGTTAAAAACTGTACCGTTGACCCTTATTATGGGTTAACGCCCTTAGCTTACAAACTGAATAAGTCATAGATTTGTCTCCTTTAACGTTAAATTTACAAGTGCGTTGCTTTCTGTTATGCAAATTTTCTAAACCGGATTCCTGACCCAAGCACTACCTATCACACCTGTAAGGGAAGGAAAGTTTCAATAATACTCAGCTATGTAGAGCTGTTCACGACACGCCTCTAAGAATACGTTACATTCACTAAATTTGCTCTGGGAATGTGTCCTGACCTTTGCATTTCACGCCAGATTCTAAATCTAGGAGATATTTGACACCCCTATAGATTTACGAGCAACGGTTCTTTATGGGACTGGAAGGCCCGAGATCCGTTGTCGTCATTAACTTCAAACAAACCAAACCAAGAAAACCACTGAAATACTAACACCAACGCTGAAAGTCATAAATAGTAGCAGCAGAAAAACGTTTTGTGGGCGTATGTGTGTGTGTGATGGGTACATTATTTAAAAAACAAAAAAAAAATTTACAAACTGGAATTAAACCTTAAGTCTTTAACATTATTCGATAGCAATTTAATTATGCCCTTTCATCAAGAGAAATTGAAAAAGTATAACATATGGGTGCAAGTATAAATGTGTATGTGAAGGGGTGGTTTTTATACGTGTATTTGTTACCTATTATTGCCAATGTTTCAATGTCTTTGTAAATTTCCACGGAATGTGAATAAAGTTGTTAACATTTCTTTTAATGAGAGAACAGAGACAATAAAAAGGTGCTCCCAGGTTAAGGCCCTTCCATTGCACTCCGGTTGAGTTGACCCCTGCGATCACCCCAAATGCGGGTGACTCAGTGCGTAATTTTTTTTGTAGGAGTGACTGCGTTCGCGCTATCCCCTGATTAATGCAATAAACATGAGTGGGGATATTGTACGTAATTTATTTGATATTGTTGGGAGCCGCGCTGGTGTAATGGCTTCGGCGTTGTACTGGCGACCAGGTGTTCATGGTTCAAACCCGGGCGTCGGCGTTTGAAGAAATGTTTACGGCCGGAAATTTGACTGAATAGCCTGAACGGCTCCTGTGATAAACCCTCTGTGGATGGGAAGGAGCGAAGCTCCTGACCGGGTTGGAAGGAAAGTCCTCAGGTTCCCCAGCCTCGCAATGACATGTCATTGGGCCGAAGGGCTGAAAGCCTAAGTGCCGCTGGTTAAGAAAAAAAAAAAAAAAAAAATTTGATATTGTTAGATATCATGATGATATGACGAGAGGTAATATACATTTCATAAAACAAAACTGAACGAAGAAAGTCATTGAATTCAAAGACTTGTGATTCATACTTGGCAAGATATGCAATAGTACAATTAAAACCCAAAAAAGTTAAACCTTTCTAAACCGATTCGCTCCAAACCCGACTTGCACCCATTCCGACATGGACCCGGGCTAAGTCGGGTATGTATGACCTCTAGAAGTACATTCTAGAGGCCACCATCCTGACATGTTTTGGTAGCTGGGAGAAAGTCTGCATACCGCAAAGCCGGGCATGACCTCTAGAACTACTGTACATGGTAGAGGCCACCATCGTGACAGGTTGTGGTAGCGGGGAGAAAGTCTGCATACCAAGAATCCCCATGATTCCCTCCGATCTGCCGATCAATTTTAAGAGACTCCAATTCCCTATAAAAGTCTGTTTATCAATGACCATTAATAAAGCACACGGTCAAACGCTTCACGTGGCCGACGTCGACTTGAGCGATGAGTGCTTCTCACATGGGCAACTGTATGTGTCATTTTCCCGAGTTAGCACACCGGAACACTTATACGTGTTGTCACCAAGGGACTGTACTTCCAATGTCGTCTACAAAGAAGCCTTTACTTAAATTGTGTGCGTTAGAAGCACACCTCAATGCAATAGTACAATTAAAACCAAAAAAGTTAAACCTTCCTAACACGATTCGCAGTAAATCCGACTTGCACCAATTCCGGCATGGATCCAGGCTATGCCGGGTATGACCGCTAGTTGTTAATAAAATTGTGGTTAGTGGCAAGAACCAAATGTCCTTGAACTGTGTATACACGCTGTGATGAAACGTTTGTACGTGTTCTTTTGGTGGCTTTCTCACACCTTTAGCCACTACGGCAGTATCATTTCTTTTCTTCATTTTATCTCCAATCGCTTTTATTTGGCATAATTGTTATGCCCTTTCATTCATTGTTTTACTCTCTGTGCTGGATCTAGTAGGGTGAAGTCTCTAACACTCCACTCCCATACGGAAGTATCTGCTATGGGACTGTCTTTATCTTGTTTACCACTCCTCAGACGTATTTACGTTCTGCCAGGTAATTACACCGGTCAGCGATAATACGCTTATCAATCGACTCATTCGCCGGTCACCTTTGATAGGAGACGGTCCTCGTTTAACACAATATGGTCTCGTACGAGGATGAATAGTTAGCCAAGATTGTCTGACGGGATTGCTGACGACCGTGTCTGTTTGTCTGGCAGATTACACAGGTGGTAGATGCGTTTATCGTTTCACGGGACCATCCCTGTGTGTGATTATCACGATAATCTGTCTGGAGAGACCATATTGGCGATAGGTAGCATCTGGACATCAAATGAGTTCACAGATGGTGTTTATGAGTTGTGCACAAGATGCCACCGGATATATTACCGCATGATTAGACAGAGAATATTAAAATTGATATTTTAAAACACGCGAGGGGATATTTTAAATGAAACACCCCAACCCACGTATTGCTAGAGAGATTTGATTGGTTTGAAGTGAGAGCCGGAATATACAATAAATTCTATTGGAACATTCAGCGGAAACACAATCTGTGAATTGAACTGAGATTGAGAGATATAATCTAGCGAACTCAGACACAGAACAGACAGCTTTGCAACTTCATACGAGCAACTCCGAAAAAGCCAGAAAGAGAAGGATCGGACCTAGAATTCCATTATTAACAATGACAGATCGAGTATTGGGCAACTTTGGCTTTTACAAGTAAACCCGCATTTTAATAGAAGACTGTAAACTTAAAAGGACCAGGACTTCAATTACCAAGACTGGAACCTAGGAATTTGATCACGTCATAGAGGAATTAAATATGAGTTTTCCCAGACCCAGTGATTTCGCAGAACACCCACCGTCAGAGGAATTAACTCTAATTTCCCAGATCAAGTCATAGAGGAATTAAACAAAAGTTTTCCCTGGCCAATGATTTCGCAGAACACCAGCCGTCAGAGGATTAACTCTAATTTCCAGACCTAAGTGATTCGAAGCATCTAATACAGAGCTGTGTCCAGTCTAAATCTGTGCAAGGAGATTGTATAACCCAATTTGGGGTAAGTTGTGAACATTTCTTTTACAAATATGAATTTAACATGTTTTTCTTGCTAAGTGGTTATATATGAGGCTGCCAACCTCACCATACGAAAATAGTATATTCATAAACCACTACAGCAAGCGCTGGTGATTTCTTCTAGCTAGTCGTGCGGAAAACTGACAGCAGAGGTGACCCCAGACTCCGACTGGAGCAGTGATGAGTAATGATTACATCACATGTGCCTCAAGTGTAGCATATCATTTTGTGAGTTATATGTAGCTTGTTAACGCTAGTTCAGGCACAAATCATTATTCGCGCTGTCCAGACACAATTTCCCAGTTAATCCACAGAGGAATAGTGGTGATTTCTATTCATCTTTCCTGAGTTGCACTGTGTATACTCAAGAATTTAATTCTTCTGAGAGATTAACATTGGTGGGTGGACAACGAGAAGATGCGCCTGTTAAGCTTCCAACTCAGTGTACTTAGCAGAGGCATTTTGTTCTTTCTATTTTGTCCAAAAGTTCGTGGAACGAAGCTAGTTGTGAGTGAAACGCAGGGAATCAACATCAACCGCCTAAATCGGACAAGTTGTGTGAAGTGCCATCATCACCAAGCAGTGACGAAAATCACAGCTGCAGGACTCATCTAAAAGTTAAGTGCTTATAAAAAGGCACCAGCAAAAAGGACATAATTTTTCTGAACTATATCCTCACCCTAAATCTTTGTGAAGAGAAAATTTGATTCCGATATAAAAGTCACAAGCAGATTATTTATTTTAAACTTTTAATACTAATTGATTATTAAATTTGTTACCTGGTTTTTTAAAACTAAACAATCATAGTCGATTCAGTTTTTTATAAGTATGAATGCAAACGTATGACCCAGAACAATTAATATATTGTATACAGCAAGATTAGATTTCTTACGTTTGCTACATCTTAAACAAGAGACTTGCTAGTCCAAGAAAATGCATGATAGACTTGAGAGACGCCGAATCCGGCTAGCGTACTGAACCCGTGACATTACATGCTTCAGGAAACACGTGTGTCACAGGTGACATTTCCAGTTGTTCACATGAGGTCCTATACTATAGCAGCATGTTGTTTGTTGGTGTGTACAGTTGGCGTGTATAGTTGACGTGTACAGTTAGTGTACAAGTACATTGTTGCTGGCAGCCATGAGGTGATATAGTATAACAGCATGTAGTTTGTTAGTGTGTACAGTTAGTGTGTACAAGTACATTATTTCTAGCAGTCGTGAGGTGATATGATATAACATCATTTAATGTGTACAGTTAGTGTACAAGTACATTGTCGCTAGCAGTTGTGAGATAGCTAGCGCTTTATCTGACTTTAGCGAAAAGTTCTGTTTATTTCAAGACTGGAGATTGTGAAAAGTGTCTAGTCAGCTGTCGTTGGCGATCACGACCCTACATTTCCTATACCGCCCCATGTCTTGAACGAACTTTTTTTCCCCAAATTTCTCCCATTTTATCGAGGAGTTTGTCTCTGTGTCGTTATTACCTTACTGAGCTGTATTTACCAGATATACTAGGATCTCTACTTGGTCTCTTATTACGACATTCTTCAATAACCACGATTTATCTTGTAGATAATGTTGTATATAACTTGTGCATCTAAGATTGTCTTATATTGTTCTAGGCTCACATACAAGAGTGCTCCAGTCTCTATACCTAATGTTGTATATAACTTGTACATCTAAGATTGTCTTATACTGTCCTAGTCTCACATACAAGAGTACTCTAGTCTCTATACCTAATGTCATATATAACTTGTGCATCTAAGATTGTCTTGTCGTTTACTATCCTAGTTGTCGCGGAATTGCCTCCTCTGCTTTGCAGTAGTGATCCAACAGTGGCCAAAACTCAAAGAGTATTTAATATGGGTCTTCAAAGGTGTCTACCTTCGCACAAGATTACTCTTCGCAGAATTGGAGATAGCAGGATAATGATGCTTCTATCTCAAGGTAGTGTTCATAAGATATTTCAGAAGTCAAGAACAATGCTGCGTTGGGCAGGGCAATTGTTAACTTATATCTGATCCGCCGCCTTTTATGAAGCATTAAGCAATTATCAATTTCAGCTCGCCCACCCCCCCCCCCCCCCCGCCCCCCACCCTGATTTACTCTGTGGAATTCTTATTATTCTGGTATAGATCTTTTTAGAGTGTATTTAGTAAATTGACCGAGACAAACATGCAGTACATTCAGAATGATTAAATCGACATTAAATTTGTATATTTACAAATAACAGATTTAATAATCATTTAGGTTTTAACAAGGTTTTAAAAAAATGAATAACTATTTATCTGAAAATTATCACCAATGTTGTGATGTAATGAATATTTGTTAAGGAGGTCACTTGGCAGCTTTTATGTGTTAGCTGTCAGTGACGGTTCTGCTCCTTCTGGTGGTTTGGTAGACTGGGTCGCTGGTCAAGGTTGCATGGCGCAGCACGTTCCCAGAAGTGTCAGGGAGTGTCTACGAAGTTGGTCCCTCGTCTTTAAGCCCCATCTGATGATGATATCTAGCTTCGACTACTGTCTACATTACCTTTTTTGTTCCAGAGATAGTACCCTCAACTGGTACCACCAACTAGTATGCTAAAAGAAGAGAAACGAATATCCTCTGAGTATTGAGTTTCCCGATACATACTTATGTGTCCCCATCTTCCTATTCCACCACCTCATAATTTACCCTCGATGAGAATTAAGCTTAATCCCTCGAGAGATAACTTTCTTTACATTTAAATTGAATAGCTTTATATTTACTTTACATTCAAATGAAAAGGTTAATTGTATAGAAAGAATATGTTTACATTTACATCTACACTGGTTGAAAAATGTTCACAATGTAGATGGAATATGTTTTCAGTTACATCTACACTGGTTGAAAAATGTTCGCAATATAGATAGAATATGTTTTCATTTACATCTACACTGGTTGAAAAGTTTCATTAATTTCAAAGTGAATAGTTAACATAGACATTTACTCTGGTTTGTAAATGTAAATATTATAATTACACCATTTCTTTCATCATTTCCCCCGTGCTCCATATGGAGCTCGGGACTACCTATGCTTTTTAGTTCTCTTTAAGAAACTAGCAATAAAGCAGTCACCAGCCCTTGCAGTGGTGGTTCATGAAATCATCATTCTATATGCTGAGGTTGCCAGCCTCAAATGACTTGGGCATCCACTAGCAGTTTTCACATATTAATATTCACATGGCAATATATACATACTAGTTCACGTTTGTAGTGAAATATATAGAATGTAAAATGTACAACTTGCGCCAATTTTGGCTCACAGACTGTTTGCTCCGAGATGTAGGTTAAGGCACTAGCAGATGCCTTTGTTACACGTGTTCTTGGGGGGGTCATTACTTTAACAGTAAGTTCCCACTTTGACTCTGTTTTTTTTTTTTCTCAGTTTCCTCAGATCCCGGTTTGCTTATTAAAATGATAGAGTTTTCCTGGGCTGTTTAAGTTCTTCAAAATACTCCAACAAAAGTCCGGTCTGATAAATGGAATTTTGATTCTAACTCTGGAAGTCTGGTGGTCGTCTTGGCAAGCGATTCTCACAGTGAACTAGACTTGCAAAAGGGTCAGATTATACTGCAAGTTTTCATCCCCCGACTTGTTTGTTACAATTTTAGGCGGCGCCCAATCAGGGATTTGGTTGTTCCTCTTTTCGAATGCCCGCCAATCATTTCAAAACCTGCATATGTTTAGGTGGGATAATTCAAAATTATTTCCGCCTGAAATTCTATGCGTGATGCAAAAGGTTATTTCTCCTGGACAGGAAATGATGATGTCATTCACGTCTGTCCAAAATGTGTCGCACAAACAAGTAATCTCTTTATCCATCGCTTGTGCACACAAAATCCGTCTCTTTACCATCTTGGCAGGTGCGACACGATCGCTTTATCAATGCTTAACCAAAGCCGCTGAGGCGATTTTAGTGTTAATCTGTAGTCTGATGTCGGCCACACCCGAGATTAACCAACATGATTGTCAGTTATATTATCTCATCCGTTCCTTTCCCAGCAGGGAGGAACGGGTAACCAAACAGACATGACGACTTGTCACTGAGAGGAGTGTAAGAATGTTTGAAAATACAAAATATCTGCTACACAGCAGAGAAAGAAAAAGGGTGCCGACCACTGAAAAGCACGTAATAAAGTCAGTTCAACAACTGTCACAGAATACCGCCGTAGTGGACAAGAGAGCAACCCACAAATTATGTGACACTAGTCTCACATACAAGAGTACTCTAGTCTCTATACCTAATGCCGTTTATAAGCTTGTACATCTAAGATTGTCTGGTTGTTAACTGTTGTGACCGAGTGGCCACACTAGCTGTCCCATGATCGTCGTCAACCTCAATTCTTCTATCCTTCATGCGTGGCATTTATGTCAAACGTTACTGACATTCATTTCAAACAATACTTGTATGATGAAGAACGCCTTGAATCAAATTAGAACTCGTTGGAGACCTGTCTGATTTTCTATTTGATTCAAACAACACGACCTGTATTTATAAGTAACTGAAAATATGAGTGGGGAACATTTCTCTGCCCGTTGACAATTCCATCCTTAATATTGTCACTTAATATAAATTCTTCATCCTCACAATCTCTTCATCATTACGACTGGTCATGAAGAAAAAATTATCTAAATGTCAAATCATCTGACTGCCTTATTTATGTTCTCTGCACTCTGCTCAAGTGTATCGGTCTGGTTATATTAACTTGGTCTACCACCAGGGAATAGTTCTTTGTCCTAGACTACAATCTAAATACTGTACTTTGTTATCGTTTCAAATATGCTTCAATATGATTTCACACAAAATCATTAGCCAACACGTGATAATTTACTATTATCTTCCACCTATGACAGAGTCGTGTCATCAAGTTTCACAGTTCACAAAATTCGAGGTGAATTATTCGATTCATTAGAATGTCACTTTTTAAACACTACATACCCTTCGATGGTCTCTTGTAGGTGCGATATAAACACGATTCTCTTGGGTAGAATCTATAAGCTCTACATGCTTCTCGTTGCTAGTCATTCTTTATCTTGTCAGCCGATATCTGGCTACCACAGACCATGGCCTTTGACAGAAACATGTACACTGACTGTCGATGATTACGTCTTTGAATGAGATACGAGAAAAAGAGAGAGTTTCTCTTTTTTTCTAAATAGGAGTTTTGCCTCATTTTGGCGAGGCGCTCACCGTTCAACCTAGACACAAGGTTCGTTGGTTATATTAAGGCGCAAGTCCAGAAATAAAAGACCTTATGGTCTGATGTTGAGAGAGTGTCTCGTGGCTTTACCCCGCCTTTTATAGACCTCTTAAGGAAGCTTCTCGTCGTTGCGTACTACGAGTTATATTCTCGACGGTTCCATGCACTATGTGTTCTACGTCATTACCGGTCTTCTCAACCTTAGAGAGTTTCTTATTACCCAATAACTCTTTAACACCTTCTGTCTCAGTAATACTTCCAGTCATGACCTTTACATTACTGTCTTATTATTCTCAGTTAACTCTCACTGCTTTATTTCCTGTGACACTGTCTTAGTCTCACATAGACGAGTACTCTAATCTCTATACCTAACTTCGTATACAACTTGTACATATAAGATTGTCTTCAGTCTATATCATGCCCGTTTGTCGTGTCTGTTATCTGACATTAGGCATGCACAGACCGTATATCAGCACCACCTGTCAGGAAAATCTTTATTTATGAAGCGAAAAATGAAATCAGCAAGAGAACTCTTGTGACATTTCTCTTGTGTGTATGTATCGCTGGGTCTAGTTAGGACAAGCACTTTAGACATGTGACACTTCTTATATTTGTGTATAGTTAGAGGACAATCACTTTAGACGTGTGACATTTCTTATATTTGTGTATAGTTGTGTCTAGTTAGAGGACAATCACTTTAGACGTGTGACATTTCTTATATTTGTGTATAGTTGTGTATAGTTAGAGGACAATCACTTTAGACATGTGACATTTCTTATATTTGTGTATAGTTGTGTCTAGTTAGAGGACAATCACTTTAGACGTGTGACATTTCTTATATTTGTGTATAGTTTTGTCTAGTTAGAGGACAATCACTTTAGACGTGTGACATTTCTTATATTTGTGTATAGTTGTGTCTAGTTAGAGGACAATCACTTTAGACAAATGACATTTCTTGTATTTGTGTATAGTTGTGTCTAGTTAGAGGACAATCACTTTAGACGTATGACATTTCTTATATTTGTGTATAGTTGTGTCTAGTTACAGGACAGTCACATTAGACGTATGGCATTTCTTATATTTGTGAATAGTTGGGTCT
Organism: Oreohelix idahoensis; assembly: GCA_024509875.1. NCBI lineage: Eukaryota > Metazoa > Mollusca > Gastropoda > Stylommatophora > Oreohelicidae > Oreohelix > Oreohelix idahoensis. Next base: position 271,103 of record JAMPIV010013271.1, read on the forward strand.
AGTTAGAGGACAGTCACTTTAGACATATGCCATTTCTTATAGTTGTGTATAGACATTTCTCATGTTTCTGAATCGTTGTGTCTAGTTAGAGGACAATAATTTTAGACATATCTCATGTTTCTGTATCGTTGTGTCTAGTTAGATGACAATCTAAGGTCAAAACACCACCAGCCACGACCAACACATCTTGAGTGTGTCACAATCTGATGTCCGTGTGTTGGTGTGTCATTGTTCGGTAGACGTGGTCCAGACACCACCAACCACGACCAACACATCTTGAGTGTGTCACAGTCTGGTGTCCGTTTGTTGGTGTGTCATTGTTCGATAGGCGAGGTCCAGACACCACCAACCACGACCGACAACACGCCTGAGTGTGTCACAGTCTGAATGTCCGTTTGTTGGTGTGTCATTGTTCGATAGGCGAGGTCCATACACCACCAACCACGACCGACAACACACCTGAGTGTGTTGCACATCTGATGTCCGTGTCATTGTTTGCTAGGAGATGTCGGCGAGACAGGTCGGGCGAGGACAAGAAACCGACAATGTTATTTATATAACGCGAACAGTGGTAGTAGGCCCGGTCCGTCTCGTCTGAGTGACTGACCCATTTACACAGAGCATTTCTAGTTTTTAAGTCCTGGTGTACCACAACACATAAACGCTGACTGTAAACAAAAGTTCCGAACTGATAAGAAAATGAAGTGGTGTAGTAGAAAGAAACTGATGCGTTCATTTCATTCTTTCTGTTCAACAGTTGTCTGCGATTTACATCTCTCTTTACATCTACCATGGGCTGAAAAAATAAACACCCACAGACACACAGTAGCTACTTTTGTTGTTGGACTTGTGCAGTTTAACACAGTAGCTACTTTTGTTGTTGGACTTGTGCAGTTTAACACAGTAGCTACTTTTGTTGTCGGACTTGTGCAGTTTAACACAGTAGCTACTTTTGTTGTCGGACTTGTGCAGTTTAACACAGTAGCTACTTTTGTTGTCGGACTTGTGCAGTTTAACACAGTAGCTACTTTTGTTGTTGGACTTGTGCACTTTAACACAGTAGCTACTTTTGTTGTTGGACTTGTGCAGTTGAACACAGTAGCTACTTTTGTTGTCGGACTTGTGCAGTTGAACACAGTAGCTACTTTTGTTGTCGGACTTGTGCAGTTGAACACAGTAGCTACTTTTGTTGTCGGACTTGTGCAGTTTAACACAGTAGCTACTTTTGTTGTCGGACTTGTGCAGTTTAACACAGTAGCTACTTTTGTTGTCGGACTTGTGCAGTTTAACACAGTAGCTACTTTTGTTGTCTGACTTGTGCAGTTTAACACAGTAGCTACTTTTGTTGTCGGACTTGTGCAGTTTAACACAGTAGCTACTTTTGTTGTTGGACTTGTGCAGTTGAACACAGTAGCTACTTTTGTTGTCGGACTTGTGCAGTTTAACACAGTAGCTACTTTTGTTGTCGGACTTGTGCAGTTTAACACAGTAGCTACTTTTGTTGTTGGACTTGTGCAGTTTAACACAGTAGCTACTTTTTTTGTCGGACTTGTGCAGTTTAACACAGTAGCTACTTTTGTTGTCGGACTTGTGCAGTTTAACACAGTAGCTACTTTTGTTGTCGGACTTGTGCAGTTTAACACAGTAGCTACTTTTGTTGTTGGACTTGTGCAGTTTAACACAGTAGCTACTTTTGTTGTCGGACTTGTGCAGTTTAACACAGTAGCTTCTTTTGTTGTCGGACTTGTGCAGTTTAACACAGTAGCTACTTTTGTTGTCGGACTTGTGCAGTTTAACACAGTAGCTACTTTTGTTGTCGGACTTGTGCAGTTTAACACAGTAGCTACTTTTGTTGTCGGACTTGTGCAGTTTAACACAGTAGCTACTTTTGTTGTCGGACTTGTGCAGTTTAACACAGAGTATATTTGGTTTGGCTTAGGTTTTGAGGACTATCTTCATTGCACACGGACAACTCCATCAGTGCTCCGATCTCCTCCCTAAGATCATACAAGGAGGATCTCAGCACAGTGCACGAACTCCGAAGCATCGGCGAGGATTCCAATGTGTGTATGCAGGAATCACACATTCTATACATATTTTTGTGGTTGGTAGGTTTCGCTAATTTTGTAAATGTTGCCAGGGCAGGGGCCGTGTGGCCTACTCTTTACGATTTCCAACTGCCGAGTCGTTTCTTACGTGGGCAAATTGCACATGGGATCTCCTATTTTTCGCTCTTATCCAAGAAGGCTAGGCATCCGATCTCACTACCCATGAGATCGGGGAGGGGAGGGGGGAATGACGTCATTCGCACCCACTGGCCCTGACAAAATGTCAATAAAATATATTCCCTGTCCTGGGAACCGAACCTAACCCTTCTCGGTAAAGGTACCACCTTTAGAATTATAGGCGGACACCATACCTTATAGCCACTCCGACCCTAGAGAGTTCATGTATGACTGTGATTTAAACAATGTTGTACAGCGAAGTGGCGGTAATAACCTGGACCGTTCATTTCCTTTGATCTATCTTAAAGCTTGACCTACTTTCTATTTGTGTCGACAAGGCTTCAAATAACATGCGTTTCTTATGAATTTTTAGAAACTTGTTTTTATATCTTTTTTTTTTAAATCCGTTGATCTGTGTGACATATTATGATAATAGTTTTCATATATCTATTTCATTATCTAAACTTGTCTTTTACCTAGCTTTCACCTACGCATTGTTTGTTAACATAAAACCCTCCTACACTCAGAGATCTGTCTCTTTTTCTAATTTAGCACGCATATTTTATTGCTGTTCGCTATTTCCTTTGATGAAGGTTTACCAGCAGACCAAATTAGCTAACGCTGAGCCGGTACATGTAATTTTTAACGCCAGTGATTAGAAAGCGTTGTAATAGGATCAGACAGAGGGAGACGTAACAGAGGAAGGTGGCGATAAGTTTAAACGTATTTTTCGTTAGACAGGGATCAGGGGAAATAATTTGAGTAGATAATTTTGAACCAAGGGCAGACAATTTCTATTACCTTCCCCTGAATCGTTCGTTTGAAGGTAATTAAACACGGAGAATCGCCAGATCAAAGGACATTGCTCGCTAGAATGGCCCATACGAGCAGAGACGTGTAAAATTTGCACTGATTTAGCAAATTACGTTATGCCTGATCTAAGCGAGAGAGCGTGGGTTCTGGTTTTCGGTTCTAGCGTGAAAAATGGCTTTGATTAACGTATTCCCCAAGATTTAAACGTAGGTGTTAAAAGTAACTAGTAATAGCGATTTTCTGGAGATTTAATATATAAACCCCAGCATTTTAAACTCAATTATTCAGTACTCCTCAGATTTTAAAGACATATAGCTTCGATTTCTAGAATCTGTCGTGGAATATTCTAATCCACATATATAAATTATTAGGTAAATATGAAGCCTAACAAATAAAATTAATAAAGAAAAGAGCAATGGTAAAATAACAGTGCTGTCACAAAGAAGGTACTCGAAATCCCCCTTGTTTTCTGCTTCGTCTGCAAATTGTAACGCTTTCACGTTGATATTAAAGGCCTTCTGCAACATACACGCGTTTCCCAAACACACAATAAAATGTGCTGCCTTTCTAAGAAAAACCTTGAAATATGCAAGTTGACCTAAATTTTAAATTCCATTCATGTCTTTTTCTACACTATGTTACCAAAAACAAAAGACAGATGGACTAAAGGATAGCGAGAAGGGAGAGGCAGAAAGCCGAACACTAAACACGCGTCGCGCGATACACAAATGCTGCCATCACGCGTGTAAGACTACATGCACTAACTTTTTTGGACGAACAGTGATAAAATACACTACCCTTCCCAGAGTTAGGTTTTAAAATCATAAAAAACGCTTATTAGGAAAGATAACAATAGATGGGTTTACGTTTGAAAACATTACAGTACCCAGACAGCACATCTTCGAAACAGGAGGTAGAAGGAATTGCATATTTTGAACGCAGCCACGTAGCTCTTTTAAATTTGGATATTTGGGTTCCTTAGGGCTTGCTGACAAAGAATATGTAAAACGTTACGCAAATAGTCCAGGAATTAATAAATTATAACCAAAATAAAATAGTGGGGATGCCTGACAACATAAAATCATTTCTGCTCATAAAATTTTTTTATAACGTGTTTGAACAAAACCTTACGTTACAGAAATAGCCTACCATGTAAACTCCAAATTGATTGGAGCGCAACAAATGAAAGACTAACCACGATTGGTCGGGCTATAAATACTATCTTTCGTTGTTAGGGGAGACGTGAAAAGGTAACATTTTTTCAAACACTTGTCGAAACGTGGCTCCATTGGCTAGACTCGCTGATATACTCACTTAGGAGCGTTAGTTCGAGACCACTAGTGCAAATAAGCTTGATAAAGCCACAGTGCGTTGAAGCCAGCTCATATTTTGCTAAAAAAAAAAAAAAAAAAAAAAAAGCCTGGAACATAAGCAGATGGGAATTTGTGCCAGAATTCATTGCTAATCAACGTATCTGTGTTTATTCTATGAATTGTGGTAAGCTTAAACCATTCAGTATCTTTTAATGAAAATTGAATGTAAATTGTTAATTTATGCCTGTATATATGTGTAGTTCAGTAGCAAACCTGATGTAACACCTATAATGCTCCAGCCTGAACAGAAGGTGTCGGAGGAAAGTAAAACTGCATGGAATGGCCAAACAGTACACTGACACCTAGATTATTGATTAGACAGAAATAATGCTGGAAGTGCAGAGGCGTGGTAACCATTAAGGAGGTAAATACTGGTATAAAGTATTTCAGATGAAGCTGACAGTTGGCCTAACGCTCTGAACTCAATGTTTGTGATGTATTGTGCTCAGTGTAGAACTAGAGTATCAATTAGTTATGAAGTAGAAGGTACATCCTTCTTGTTTTCAGGGACCGTGGTCTTGATGGTATTGAGCAGCACCTGGTCAGAGATTTGCTGAATCCAGAGTCGGACAGCATACTCCTTGGTCTTTTTAGCTATCAGTGAGGTGTCTCCAGAGCCCAGGGGAGAATTCGAGCAGAGGAGTCCTTTTCTGCCGCCATCACGCAAGATAAGCTGATTTGGCCAGCTGAGCTCAACATTATGTCCCCTCATCTTGAAATGACTTTGTAAAAATAACATTCAGAGGGGAATTTAATTGTCTTAATATCAGGAACTGAGAACATCTCCAATACTAGTCCCAAAAGACAAACTATTGAAGTCATGATGACAAATACCAACAGAGCTTGAACAAAACAAAACCAGTATTACCTCATATTACTACTACACAACTGACACACATAGGATATTTTTAATAATATATGTCACTACAATATTCATATTGATAAAGTCTGTACATATACTTGTAATTAAAATTGATTGTGATTCCTGGTTCCTTTGTATTTGAATCAGGACACATATACCTTTATGACAACAATGAATACATATTGTTATTTGAAAAGTTATCAGTGACTCCTTAAGATATTCTCATAGAGTGTTATATGTATGTGAGTGTCACAGTGTTGTCAAGAGTAGTGGATTAAATTAAATTGTTTATCTGTCTGTTGTTGTGACTTACACTTCATCATACACATACCCTAGACACATAACGTAGTCATCACACTATTCCAGAATAATTCTGACTGAGATATATAGATATGTGGTAGCAAGTAAGGTTATCTATAATACACTACTCTTAATAGATATAGATACCTTCACAGCTGATCTCAGTCAGTACACTAAGTCCCCTATAAATATTTATAACATCCCACTTCACCACATATATTGGGGTCTCGCTCTTGGGATTTTGAATCTTTCCCTATTAAAAATATTGGGGGTAATTCACTTCAGGGAATATAAGAATTAAAAGGTATCCTTGGGTGGAATTAAATAAGGTTGAGCTCACGGTGCCTGTGTTGTCCATTAGATATATTTAGAGATTAAATTGTTGGTTAGACATTGTAGAAATTTACCTGATAGACAATGGCGGACCTGGCCAAGTTTCGATCTGCTGCTGTTCAGACTGCAAAAGAGTTAGGATTAGATGGGCAAGTTATGGTTGCCTATGTCACTACGGAATGTGACAAATTTATTGAACGCGAAGAAAGAAGATTAGAAAAAGAGGCCGAAAGAAAGTTAGAGGCTGAGACTAAGAGGTTGCAAGCTGAGGCTGAACTAAGAGGTTGCAGATTGAGGCTGAGCTAAGAAATTGGAAGCAGAAGAAATTGAAGCAGAAAGAGAAGACAAGAAATTAGCTGCAGAAAGGGAAGAGAGGAAATTAGCTGCAGAAAGGGAAGCAGAAGATAAAAGATTACAAAGGGAACATGAGTTACGACTAAGGGAGTTTGAGTTTCAAGGCCATGCTCCTGAAAATGGTGCCAGTCCCTTTGCCTCTGATGCTACGGTTACTCAAGGAGCCTCAACCTCAGCTATGAATGTTCATTTAGATCATTTTGTTGAGAAAGACGATGATATAGAGAGCTACCTAAATAGGTATGAACTATTAGCTACCACGTATGGGTTAGAGAGAGAAAGGTGGAGCTTAAAGTTATCTCAGGGACTTCGTGGGGCAGCTTATGAAGTTTTTGCAAAAATGAGCAGAGGTGATCAGGAAAATTATGACATGCTAAAGCAGGCTCTTTTGTTAAGGTATGAAAAGAATGCAGAATTTTATAGGAAAAAATTTAGGAATGCTAAACTACTGTCAGGTGAAACCTATCACCAGTTCTCTGCACGAATAGAGACATACTTGGAGAAATGGACTTCTCTGGGGAAAACCCAAGATCTTAAGGAAATGGTCCTTATAGAGCAATTAAGAGAGTCCATGGCTCCAGACCTGAGAAAGTTTCTCATGGAACAAGGTGCAGAGAGGCTGGGTGAGTTGCTAAATGTTGCTGAAAGGTATCAAGCAGCTCAAGCAGAGGTAACAGGTAATAAAAAGAAACAAGTGGATAACTTTAGGGCACCACAGAACTTTAATAAATTTGATCCTAGGGATCAAAATAAAGGTAAGCACCAATTTGATAGGCCACGGTATGAAAATAAAAATAAATTCCCACAATTCGATGAAAGGAAATATGATGAAAGAAAATCTTTCAACCAAGGAAAAAGGTGGTGTAAGAATTGTCAGATGGACAATCATGACACTGACCGTTGCAGAAGGAAACCTGTGTATATGGCAACCCTTCAGGTCAGGTCGACCTCAAGACAGGAGGAGGATATTATGTTAGATACCACTCCAGAAGAGATGAGGAAGGCACAGGCTGGGGATAAAACACTCAAGCCTTGTTTCAGAAAATTGTCAACTTGTCATACAACTCCAGGCAAGGGAGATTTTTACATGAAAAACAAGTTGATGTATAGGAAGACTGGAGCTAGATCCAAAGGTCACGGACAGCTGGTTCTTCCTAAAAGATATAGGGCAGACTTAATAAGGAGCCTACATGTGAAACCAGATGGGGACCATGAGAAGATAGGTACCATCATTCAAAAGGTGGCTCACAATTATTATTGGCCCAAAGCAAGATGGGACATTGAGAATTTTGTAGAAAGGTGTAGCATAGCACATGAGGGAACACCCACAAGTGGGAACATGGATCAGGACCTGGACACGCCACGGGGCAAAATTAGGCCTGATAATAAAAAGAAAAATAGATTTGATAAAGTGGACCAAATGGAATGGGAAGCCCCTTTTCACGGACAAGCTTCACTTAACTGTTTTACAATGGCCACTATGCGGAGAGTGCAAAAAGATGTCTTACCCCAGGATAAGCCGACAATCCCTCAATCGGACTTAAACAAACTGGAGGAAGAGGATGTAGAGAGGAAATCTCTCATCAAGAATTTTAAGTGGGGAGAAAGCCCCAAAAGAAAAATTGGTAGCGGTCGTTTTGTGAATGAAAATTCTGGGAGGAAAAATCATCACTATAAAGCTTCGAGTGGAAGAGACCATACCGGTGCATGGACAAATAGGTCCACACAATTAAAGGTCCATATGTAGCTTTGTTAAGAACGTGGACTGATGAAAAGGCAGAGGAAAACATTACATCTTCATACCAATATGTGAATGAGCTGACCACTCGGTTAAAAACTGGCTGGAAACTTGCCAATGAAAATTTGAAACAAGCCAGGAAGAAACATGCTGCCTATTATAACAGGAAGGCGAAAGACAGAAATTTGGCTGTGGGAGAGAAAGTACTGCTTCTTTTGCCGGGAGTCAGAATAAGTTACAAATTGGATGGCAGGGTCCATATACAGTTCTAGAGAAGGTGTCTAGAACAAATTATAAGATAGATAAGAAGGGGAAAGAAAAAATCTATCATGTGAATCTCCTGAAGAAATATTTGGAAAGAGAACATCAGGAAGAGACACACTTGTTGACCTTGTCCATCGCCATGGAGATGAAAAAGGAACCACTTTCATCATTTGAATATCCATTACACCCCTGTGAGACAGCAGCACAGGTGAAAATCAGTACACATTTAACGAAAACTCAGAAAGAGAGAGTGCAACAGGTTCTAAATAATCATGCAGAGGTGTTAACAGACCGACCAGGGCATACAAACCTATTGGAATATGATATGAAACTAATAGACTCCACACCTGTCTGTATGAAACCATATTCGATTCCGTTTGCTAAGGAGAAAGCTTTGAAGGAAGAGATAGACTATCTATTGAAGGAAGGAATTATTTCGCACAGTGAGTCTTCGTATAGTTCCGGTGTTGTACTCTTAAGGAAGCCCTCTGGAGAACATAGACTCTGTATAGATTACAGGAGACTGAATGCTATTACAGAAGGACAGGTGGATCCATTGCCGGATACAAATCAGCTGTTTGCCAGACTAAATAAAGCTAAATATTTCTCAAAAGTGGATCTGAGTAAAGGATACTATCAGATTCCAGTAAAGCCTGAGGTTAGACCATACCTAGCTTTTAGTACCTCAGAAGGACACTATGAGTTTAATAGATTGCCATTTGGATTGAAGAATGCGCCTAGTGTCTTCTCTAGAATGATGAGAAAATTATTGGATCCTCTGAATAATCCCTGTATAACAAATTTTATGGATGATATCCTTATAGCAACAGAAACATTTGAGGAACACATTGACTCTCTGAACATGCTGTTTGATCGACTTAGGGAGGCAAATTTAACAGCCCGACCAACCAAATGTTGCGTTGGATGTAAAGAATTGGAATTTTTGGGACACACAGTTTATCAGGGAAACATGACCCCTGACCCAAAGAATTTAGAGAAACTACAGAAAGCCCCGAGACCACAAACCAAGAAGGACGTGAGATCCTTTGTCTCATTATGTGGTTTCTACCAGAAGTATATCAAAAACTTTAATTCCATATGTGCACCGTTAACTGAATTGACACGTAAAGGACATCCAGATCGCATTACATGGACACCACAATGTGAAATGACTTACCAAGAATTGAAGGAAAAGCTCACAAGTAAACCCATTTTGAAATTACCTGACTTAAGTCAAGAATTCATAGTAAGGACGGATGCAAGTAATATTGGGTTAGGTGCAACTCTACTACAGAAATCAGATGCATTGGATGGGGAATTAAGCCCAGTGGCATATGCTAGCAGAAAGTTGAATAAAGCTGAAATCAACTACTCAACTAGCGAAAAAGAATGTCTTGCAGTAATATGGGCGATAAAGAAATTCAATATTTATCTATATGGGAAGGCATTTAAGTTGCAAACAGACCACAAACCTTTATCGTTTCTAGCACAGGCTAAGCATGAGAACTCCAGGTTACTCCGATGGTCTTTACTTTTGGCTCCATATAATTTTAGCATTGAGTATATATCTGGAAAAACCAATTTGGGAGCGGATTTTTTAAGCCGCCATCCGTGTGATGAGAATCACCGTAAACCCCAGAAATAATAATAAATTTCTCTATGTGTATATAGAATAAAGGACTGACATATAATGTCTGTTTTAAGAGGGGAGGTGTCGTGGAATATTCTAATCCACATATATAAATTATTAGGTAAATATGAAGCCTAACAAATAAAATTAATAAAGAAAAGAGCAATGGTAAAATAACAGTGCTGTCACAAAGAATGTACTCGAAATCCCCCTTGTTTTCTGCTTCGTCTGCAAATTGTAACGCTTTCACGTTGATATAAAAGGCCTTCTGCAACATACACGCGTTTCCCAAACACACAATAAAATGTGCTGCCTTTCTAAGAAAAACCTTGAAATATGCAAGTTGACCTAAATTTTAAATTCCATTCATGTCTTTTTCTACACTATGTTACCAAAAAACAAAAGACAGATGGACTAAAGGATAGCGAGAAGGGAGAGGCAGAAAGCCGAACACTAAACACGCGTCGCGCGATACACAAATGCTGCCATCACGCGTGTTAGGCTACAAGCACTAACTTTTTCGGACGGACAGTGATAAATTCACTACCCTTCCCAGAGTTAGGTTTTAAAATCATAAAAACGCTTATTAGGAAAGATAACAATAGATGGGTTTACGTTTGAAAACATACAGTACCCAGACAGCACATCTTCGAAACAGGAGGTAGAAGAAATTGCATATTTTGAACGCAGCCACGTAGCTCTTTTAAATTTGGATATTTGGGTTCCTTAGGGCTTGCTGACAAAGAATATGTAAAACGTTACGCAAATAGTCCAGGAATTAATAAATTATAACCAAAATAAAATAGTGGGGATGCCTGACAACATAAAATCATTTCTGCTCATAAAATTTTTTTATAACGTGTTTGAAAAAAACCTTACGTTACAGAAATAGCCTACCATGTAAACTCCAAATTGATTGGAGCGCAACAAATGAAAGCCTAACCACGATTGGTCGGGCTATAAATACTATCTTTGTTGTTAGGGGAGACGTGAAAAGGTAACATTTTTTCAAACACTTGTCGAAACGTGGCTCCATTGGCTAGACTCGCTGATATACTCACTTAGGAGCGTTAGTTCGAGACCACTAGTGCAAATAAGCTTGATAAAGCCACAGTGCGTTGAAGCCAGCTCATATTTTGCTAAAAAAAAGCCTGGAACATAAGCAGATGGGAATTTGTGCCAGAATTCATTGCTAATCAACGTATCTGTGTTTATTCTATGAATTGTGGTAAGCTTGAAACATTCAGTATCTTTTAATGAAAATTGAATGTGAATTGTTAATTTATGCCTGTATATATGTGTAGTTCAGTAGCAAACATGATGTAAAGCCTATAATGCTCCCGCCTGAACAGAAGGTGTCGGAGGAAAGTAAAACTGCATGGAATGGCCAAACAGTACACTGACACCTAGATTATTGATTAGACAGAAATAATGCTGGAAGTGCAGAGGCGTGGTAACCATTAAGGAGGTAAATACTGGTATAAAGTATTTCAGATGAAGCTGACAGTTGGCCTAACGCTCTGAACTCAATGTTTGTGATGTATTGTGCTCAGTGTAAAAAGAAGTATAAATTAGTTATGAAGTAGAAGGTACATCCTTCTTGTTTCAGGGACCGTGGTCTTGATGGTATTGAGCAGCACCTGGTCAGAGCTTTGCTGAATCCAGAGTCGGACAGCATACTCCTTGGTCTTTTTAGCTATCAGTGAGGTGTCTCCAGAGCCCAGGGGAGAATTCGAGCAGAAGAGTCTTTTCCTGCCGCCATCACGCAAGATAAGCTGATTTGGCCAGCTGAGCTCAACATTATGTCCCCTCATCTTGAAATGACTTTGTAAAAAATAACATTCAGAGGGGAATTTAATTGTCTTAATATCAGGAACTGAGAACATCTCCAATACTAGTCCCAAAAGACAAACTATTGAAGTCATGATGACAAATACCAACAGAGCTTGAACAAAACAAAACCAGTATTACCTCATATTACTACTACACAACTGACACACATAGGATATTTTAATAATATATGTCACTACAATATTCATATTGATAAAGTCTGTACATATAACTTGTAATTAAAATTGATTGTGATTCCTGGTTCCTTTGTATTTGAATCAGGACACATATACCTTTATGACAACAATGAATACATATTGTTATTTGAAAAGTTATCAGTGACTCCTTAAGATATTTTCATAGAGTGTTATATGTATGTGAGTGTCACAGTGTTGTCAAGAGTAGTGGATTAAATTAAATTGTTTATCTGTCTGTTGTTGTGACTTACACTTCATCATACACATACCCTAGACACATAACGTAGTCATCACACTATTCCAGAATAATTCTGACTGAGATATATAGATATGTGGTAGCAAGTAAGGTTATCTATAATACACTACTCTTAATAGATATAGATACCTTCACAGCTGATCTCAGTCAGTACACTAAGTCCCCTATAAATATTTATAACATCCCATTTCACCACAAGAAGTTGCGTCATGACGCTCATTGTGAGTAATAACCCTGAGCCCATATCAGTAAGGAAATCAGCAACTGGTACAGACAGATACCTTCACATACCCGGATGCATAGTATCCACCAGCTGGTTGGGCAGGCAAAGACATCAACATCAGAATGAATAAGGCAAGAACAGCCTTCTTTTAGCCTAAATAACATCTGGAAGTCCTCCCAATACAGCACAAGCACAAAATTAAGATTATACCAGAGTTGCGTGCTTTCTGTGCTTCTCTATGGTGCGGAATGCTGGAGAGTCACAGGAAGGAAATGTCAAAATTGTCCTCTTTTCACACAACATGCCTAAGAAAAATTCACCGAATCTTTTGGCCGAATACCATCACCAACCAAGATCTGCTTACTCGTAAGCAAGCAAGAGGACATGCCCACCATCATAGCTGGCAGACGCTGGAGCTGGGTTGGTCATGTCCTCAGAAAGAGACCCCGATGCCATCACAAGAACAGCTATGCTATGGACCCCTGAAGGAAAGCGAAAGAGAGGCCGACCAAAAACAACTTGGCGGAGGACTGTGGAGGCTGAGATGCAAAGAATGAACCAGAGTTGGGGCACTGTACGAAGGATGGCCACCGACCGTGCAAAGTGAATCAATTTGTTGTTGCCCTACAAGACGCCACTAGGCGTGATGGCCACTGACTGCTTTGACGGTCGGTGGTTAAGGATCGAAGTGAAGGAACATGTACAGTGGATGGTGCTTACTTTGAATGTTGATCACATGGAAATTTACTGGGTTTAAAATACGAGGGGCGTTCAGAAAGTAATGCACCACATCGTTTTTTCTCAGGAGCTGTTTATTAAAAAAGCATGAAATTTATACACAATATACATGGTGTGACGTACGTCTAGTTCGACAAGTGAATTTTCCCTGATATGATGGATGATTTAAAGGGACTTTTAGCTTTTCATAACATTAGAACCCCTGAACATTTGTTGTAACTTTTCGTTTCGCTAGAGCGAACCGACCGGGACGCATTTAGTATGCGGCACGAGATCAAAGACACTGAGACGATCCCCGAGCAGAGAAGCTAGTTTCTCGCAGGTATTTATCATCTCCGCTGGTGGAGATCTCAGGAAGGACGGGCGGCATGCTATCAAAGACAGTAGTGGTCCCTGAAACGATTTCGCATCTCGGTGTTTAGCACGGAACCGATCGCAGCCAGAGCGAACGGGGAAAGCTGACGCAAGCAGCGAGCGAAGATACGAGAGGCCAGGGGCGGCTTCTCTCTTTGGTCTGGCGGTCAGATCCCCAAAATCCTTTCGAGATCAAAAAAAGGCTGTCAAGTTTCTCATGTCCCACTCATCTTGCATTCCAGTTGTAGATATACAGATCACGTAGAAATACACTTCATCACTCGCTGGCCAGAACTTGATAGAAGCACTAGCGATATTTGAAATCTTGCTAGATTATCCCATGGATTTTCATTTATATTTGCAGTGAATTATATTTCTGTGCAAAGCGGTAATATATATATATATTGTGTAAAGTGATCAGTGGTCGAGTTCATTCATTATATTTCATTGCATTTTGTGTTAATTTAAACCTATTAAATTAAACCGTCTCAATAGTTCCAGTTGTAAATGTAATGATATACCTGCTATACTATTTCCGAAAAGATAATAGATGTTTAATGCTTAAATTAACTTTTAAAGTCGCGAAGGAATTTATAATTAATAAATTTAGTTAAGTCCTATATTTATAGATGTGTGATTTAACCACTAGAACTCGCGCAGTGTTTATTAAATACATAATTAAATACGCGAGCGTATATATAATAGTCTTAACGGGAAATTTATCGCGCGCTTAGAAGATTATTTGATTTTTAAAGTATGATTATGTTGTTATGGGTTTTCTATCTTTTTCTCTAGATTGATCACCTTTTGCAATCCCAGCAATAACGAAATCTTTCAGAGTTTCCATACTCGGTTCTTAAACTTCCAGACAGTTTGATGAAACATTTTTTTAAAGTAAATCTTGTGGTGGTCCGGTGCGGCCTAGCTAACATAATTACATGAAAGAAAGCCTACCCAAGATCATTTGATTATTATCATCAAATTTAAATTACAATCTGTAAGATAAACTGGAAGATGAACAGTGCCAGTAGCGATAGTTTATATACTGCTCTATTGTGAGAGATTACCGATTTACCTGACTGTGACTGAGCCTAGTTTTTTCCTCACTGGATTAAAAAAACTTTACCGGTCAGTTGCTGTCATCACGCAGTGAAGGAATATTGCTATCACCTCATTTTCACCCCTGTGTTGAATTGTGTCAGTGCCATCCCATAGACTCCTTTTTATATAATAAAACACAAGAACTCTTTAAACTTCAAGTCCGGCGATAAGCGGGAATATTTGCTCTCAGTAAAAACTCGCAATATCTGGGGCGGGACATAGAAGGACTGGACAGTGGTCACATGTAAAGAGTTTAAGTACTGTGTATATCATGCTATGGATTGACTGATGCTGCAACTCGGTAAGTGTGTGAGTATATATGAGTGTGGATCCGCACAGTGTGCATGAATGACAGGAGATTTATATTTTTGCAAAAACCATTTGTTAACTTGCCTACCGGGTAATACGTTTTCTGTATACCCGGCATTGTTCCTTTAGTGGGATAATTTGTTAACTCTGTTTCATCCCCCCCCTTTTTTTTCTTTGCTTAGTAAAGGGAAGACACCAGTTGGGATAATAGTATTTTTTTTTGTCTACCACCATAACTAATATGGTAACACCTCTTTCAGAGTAATTAAATTCACTGTTGGGTTAACTTTCCTATGCTCCTGATAACTATCTATCTTGAGACTGGGTTTATCTTTGTCTAATACAAGCGGAAAGGGCTTAGTCGATACCAATCTTCTTCACCCCCTTCCTACCTTGATATTTGCATTTTTCTGTACTTATGATAATTTTATGTAACACTTGATATTGTTTTTTTGTGATTTGATCTTTATGGTTAACAAACATCATAAACTTATATCGGACTGTGTTGGAATACCCAAGAGCCAAAAAAATTCCCTATTTGTTTTAATATGGCTGTATCCACGTCGTCTGAGTGTTTGAAGCAACAAATCGGTGTGAGCGCAGACGTGTGTCTGGAAAACTGGCAAATAATTGTTTGACCAGGAGAGTGGAAGAGAAGATTGAGAGAAACGATTTGTCGTAAATAAGTCTGTCTTTACTCTCCTCCAGCACTCTGTGGGGCATCATATTTAATCTATACATTTCTATCACTGAGTTTTCATCATCATTCTACACTCTAAACCGGACTACTATTTCTAGACTCTTTCTCTGAAAATAAATTTACGACAATATTTGGCTGGCTCGCCGGGATAATTTTGAGATACATTTGATGCACACATATTTGTGGGCTGGTTCTGCATCTTGAGCTACATTTGAGGCATTCGCATAGCCGGGATAAAGATATTTTGAGTCTGATCTAAGTCTGGGTCTAACTAGATAGAGTGTGAGTGATCTGTCTTTGTGATTTAGGGAAATAAATAAATAAGTAATTACACCCCTAGACAACGCTTTTTAGTATTTGGGTCGTCCACACAGCATATTTACAGGTTGTTTTCTTTCCACAGCAGTAGAAAGTACGGATAAACATAAAATAGTTGTTATTTAAATTATTCTCTGGCAGAGAAACATTACATTTTTCTTTATAAGATTTGCTGGGATTGCGTGATTGTTTTACAGTCACTAAAGGGTTTTTGAAGTTAAAAGAGTTGAGCTTAGCTAAAGACGCCCTGTTCTGACTTTTTAAGTCTAGTTAACAACGTCTCTTCTCATATAATTTACTTCAGGGGGAGTTTTTTATAGTGGAGAATTAAAATTTCAGGAAAAAAAATTTTTTTTTTTCCTTTTAATTGTTTTAATATAAATTTTTCTCTACTGTTAGTAAGAGTAGATTCTTTTCTAGTGTAACTTACCATTTTAGTGGCATAGTCGCTTGCGTTAAGAGTCTTAAAAGACAATAATAGCAGCGATAAGTTAACACATTTAAGGTAGGAGGTAACTCAAGTAAATTTTTACTTTGGTTTTTCTCGTAGCGGTTCCGAGTTTCTTCCCCTTCTTGTTCCATCTTACTATTCTCTAGTCTTAGAAGCATCCAGTTCTTTGGTATGGCAGAGAGAATTAGGATAAGATCCATTTTGAGACAGGAGGCGAAGGACTCAGGATTAGAAGGAGAAGCCGCGAACCTGTTTGTCAACAAAGAACTTGAAAGATATGACGCGGACCAACAGAGAGAAGAAAAAGAGAAAAAGGAAGCGGAAGAGAGGGCAGAAGCTAGGAAGAAAGAAGCGGACGATCGTCAATTGGAGCAGAAGAAAATTGAGGCAGAGATGGACGCCCGCAGGGAAAGAGAGAAGGAGAGACAACGCGAAGAGAGAGACAAGGAAAGACAGCATGAATTGGCGCTTAAGGCTTTAGAGAGTCGGGGCGCCTCTACTTCGAATAACGGAGAGCCGTCTTCGCCCCAGTCTGTCCAATTAACTGCGATGTCTTTTGCTTTAGAGTCTTTTCCTAGTCCCAATGAGAAAATTGACAGCTATCTAGAAAAATTCGAGAGGCTCGCAAATCTGTATGGGTTGGAGAGTTCCGCTGGGCACTTAAACTCTCAACGTCACTGAAAAGTACTGCTTATGACGTATATACAAAGCTAAAAACCAACCAACATGATTACGACATGCTGAAAAAGGCCTTGCTAGAGCAAATGTTCAGAAACAGCCGGAAAGAGAGCACGGAAACATTCCCGCAGTTCTCTTCACGTCTCACGGGCTATTTGACAAAGTGCATTGAATTATCTGACCTACCTCTTACATATGAGGGACTACTTGAACTTGTTCTTGTGGAACAGATAAAGTCAACTTTGTCAAACGAAACCCGTAGATTTTTGGCTGAACAGGGCGCAGTCAGGCTTGAGGACATACTCAATAAGGCAGAACGCTATACCAATGCAATGGCCGAACTTCCCAGCACAAAACGTAAACCCACAGATGAGCCATCTCGTAAACAAAATCTAGAGCAGTCATCCTATTCCTCTAATTCCTCTCAGAATTATAACCAACGAGAAAATAATACCCAGAGACCTCCCCAGGAAAAATCGAAATTCTACAAAACCCGATACCCCCTAACAACAATTCTGATCAACCCACCAAGCCTACGTGGCAGCGCGGCCACCAAGGTCAAGGAAAATGGAAGACCCCTACACCAGGAACGTCTGATCAGGGCAAACAAACCGGTCCAAACCGCGTCGGATGTTTGCATACAGCCTCGAAAGGTAGAGTCAATGTCAGTGATTCTCAACCTGAGGGGGACCGACCCTCAACTCGAGGAACTGTAATTTTGAATGGTACCTCAACTACTTGTCTCTTTGACACTGGATTAAGCTTTAGTTGTATTGTTGCTAGACACCTAGTCAAACCCGGTCAGGAGACAGAGGAAACCGTCAAACTTAGTGGAGTTTTCACGAGTGATGCACCCAGGACGCTTCCTATCGCACTGGTAGAAATACACTCTGATTTTGTCAGAGGTGTTATTAAAGCGGCCATTATGGATGATCCTATCTACCCAGTTATCCTGGGATGTAGATATGTGTTTATTGGGAGACCAAAGGAGCCGATTGTGGCAGCGGTAACCACAAGAAGGCAAGCCAAGAAGGAGAGGGAGCCTGCGCCAAATTTGTTGCCGAACGAACTGAAGGAGGCGCAACAAAAGGACCCTACTCTGGAGCTCTGCTTTAAAAAACTGCCCATGGCTAAGGACCCCAGACACAACGGAGACATCTTTTCTAAGGATGGCGTATTGTATCGTAGAACGGGCAACCCGGACACGGGGAATAACCAGCTCCTAGTACCGACGCAGTACAGAAGCCAGATCTTAGAAATGGGGCACTCTCTTCCCTTTAGCGGACATATGGGACAAAACGCCACTATTCAGCGAATAAAAAACCACTATTGGTGGCCAGGAATGAACTCTGACATTATCAGGTACGTGAAATCCTGCGCCCAGTGCCAACGGGTAGCACCAAAGCACTTGACACCCCCAGTACCTATGGGGCAAATGCCAATAGTGGGTACTCCATTTGAACGGGTTGCTGTCGACATCATTGGACCCCTGGAAAGGACCAAAAGAAAGCACAGGTTCATCCTGACTTTAGTCGACACTTGCACAATGTGGGCCGAAGCTATACCGCTAACATGCACAGATTCCAAGCATGTCGCAGAAGCCCTCGTGCAAATCTTTACACGGTTGGGATTCCCTCAACAAGTTTTGACGGACAATGGATCCCAATTCCGTAGCCTGTTAATGGAGGAGATCTTTAAGATCTTGAGGGCCAAACATATCCACACAAGTCCCTACCATCCGGCCGGAAATGGGCTCGTGGAACGTTTTAATGGTACCCTCACCACCATGTTACGTAAGCTGGGTCAGGAGAAACCGGAAGACTGGGACCTATATATATCGGCTGCCTTATTCGCCTTCCGAGAGGTACCCCAAGCGTCTACGGGATTCGCGCCAGCTACACTTTTATTTGGCAGACCTATTAAGGGGCCACTAGAAGCCTTACTTCGGTCCCTGACAGACCAAAAGGCTGACGAGACAGTCGTCTCTGCAAGCAAGTATGTATCTGAGCTCAAGGAAAGGCTAAAGCTAGGATGGGATCTAGCTACTACCAACCTTAAGAAAGCCCGCGCTAAACATGCTAAAAGATACAACAAAGCTGCAAAAGAGAGAGAACTACAACCAGGGGAGAAAGTTTTGTTGCTACTTCCAACCGGAAGCAATAAACTTCGCATCGGATGGCAAGGGCCGTTTACCGTCCTTAAAAAGATCTCACGTACCAATTACAAGATCTCCATCAAAGGAAAGGAGAAGGTCTTCCATGTAAATCTGCTTAAAAAATATTTAGAAAGACCGGTGCCATCCTCCGAGCATCTCCTGGCCGTCTCCATAGCAACGGAAGACGAGGAAGATGATGATGGATGCATGGAGTATCCATTGCAACCCACAGAATCCTTTAAAGATGTCAAGTTCGGCGACAATCTCTCACCAGAACAACAAACAGAAACCAGGGCTCTACTAAAACAGTACAGTGCAGTCTTAACGGATGTACCTGGTCGAACAAATCTCATCGAATTTGATATGAAATTAACAAACGAGACCCCTGTTCGAACCAGAGTTTACCCCATCCCGTACGCTAAAGCTGATGCACTTCGCGGAGAAATAGACAAGCTGCGTCAAGCAGGAATTATCAGTGAGTCTACATCTCCTTACAGTTCCAGTGTAGTGCTGTTGCAGAAGCCCAATAAGGAAGTTCGGCTGTGTATAGATTACCGGCTGCTAAACGCTGTAACGGAATTCCAGCCCGAACCTCTCCAAACTGTTTCTGAGTTGTTCACCAAGCTCAGCAAAGCAAAGATTTTCTCCAAGATTGACCTCAGTAAAGGTTATTATCAGATACCAGTCAAGGAGGAAATTAAACCTTTGTTAGCTTTCAGCACTAGTGAAGGACATTACACATTTAATGTGATGCCGTTCGGATTGCATAACGCACCAGGAGTGTTCACCAGGATGATGAGGAAACTTCTAGAACCTTTGCAAAGTCCCCATATCCATAATTTTATGGATGACATATTAATTGCATCGGAAACCTATGAAGAACATATTGCTACGGTTGCTATGCTCCTCAGGAGACTACAGGAAACGGGTCTCACAGCCAGACCTAGCAAATGTCTCATCGGGTTTGAACAGTTAGACTTCCTGGGTCATACTATTTCTCACGGATGCAGTTGGCCTATTAAGAAGAACGTGGAGAAAATAGCTGCAGCCAAAAGACCCCGAACGAAGAAAGACGTACGTTCCTTCCTATCATTATGTGCATATTATCAGAAATACATCCAGAACTTCAACGGACTGACAGCACCTCTGACTGACCTCACAAAGAAAGGTTGTCCTGATAAGGTCATATGGGATCAAAAGTGCGAACACGCGTACAGCACTTTGAAAGGACAGTTGTCTGCATACCCCATTTTGAGGTTGCCTGACCTCAACAAACCTTTTGTATTACGGGTCGACGCGTCAGGTCAGGGCATCGGGTCAACACTGCTTCAAGCCGATGACAGTGACCCAAACATGCTATTTCCAGTTGCCTATGGCAGTCGGAAATTAAATAAAGCTGAACGGAACTACAGCGTAGTCGAAAAAGAATGTCTCGCTCTGATTGACGGTATCAGACGCCATCATGGGTTTCTCTATGGTACATCTTTCACGGTGCAAACAGACCACGCTCCGTTAGCATTTCTGGGTGCCAATAAAGAATTTAACGCAAGGATCATGCGTTGGGCGCTTCTTTTAAGCGTTTATTCTTTCAAAGTGGAATATATTCCGGGAAGACAGAATGTCGGGGCTGATTTCCTGAGTAGAAACTGGTCTACAGAGGAAGAAGAGCAAACTGAAGATACCACTCATCCTAAAATCACCAATCAGGTCACCTCCATTGTTAAAAAATGAAACATGAAAAATGGTTTCATGTCTAAAAGTGGGGACGATTGTGACGTACGTCTAGTTCGACAAGTGAATTTTCCCTGATATGATGGATGATTTAAAGGGACTTTTAGCTTTTCATAACATTAGAACCCCTGAACATTTGTTGTAACTTTTCGTTTCGCTAGAGCGAACCGTTTCCACCGGGACTCACTTAGTATGCGGCACGAGATCAAAGACACTGAGACGATCCCCGAGCAGAGAAGCTAGTTTCTCGCAGGTATTTATCATCTCCGCTGGTGGAGATCTCAGGAAGGACGGGCGGCATGCTATCAAAGACAGTAGTGGTCCCCGAAACGATTTCGCATCTCGGTGTTTAGCACGGAACCGATCGCAGCCAGAGCGAACGCGGAAAGCTGACGCAAGCAGCGAGCGAAGATACGAGAGGCCAGGGGCGGCTTCTCTCTTTGGTCTGGCGGTCAGATCCCCAAAATCCTTTCGAGATCAAAAAAAGCTGTCAAGTTTCTCATGTCCCACTCATCTTGCATTCCAGTTGTAGATATACAGATCACGTAGAAATACACTTCATCACTCGCTGGCCAGAACTTGATAGAAGCACTAGCGATATTTGAAATCTTGCTAGATTATCCCATGGATTTTCATTTATATTTGCAGTGAATTCTATTTCTGTGCAAAGCGGTAATATATATATTGTGTAAAGTGATCAGTGGTCGAGTTCATTCATTATATTTCATTGCATTTTGTGTTAATTTAAACCTATTAAATTAAACCGTCTCAATAGTTCCAGTTGTAAATGTAATGATATACCTGCTATACTATTTCCGAAAAGATAATAGATGTTTAATGCTTAAATTAACTTTTAAAGTCGCGAAGGAATTTATAATTAATAAATTTAGTTAAGTCCTATATTTATAGATGTGTGATTTAACCACTAGAACTCGCGCAGTGTTTATTCAATACATAATTAAATACGCGAGCGTATATATATAATAGTCTTAACGGGAAATTTATCTCGCGCTTAGAAGATTATTTGATTTTTAAAGTATGATTATGTTGTTATGGGTTTTCTATCTTTTTCTCTAGATTGATCACCTTTTGCAATCCCAGCAATAACGAAATCTTTCAGAGTTTCCATACTCGGTTCTTAAACTTCCAGACAGTTTGATGAGACATTTTTTTAAAGTAAATCTTGTGGTGGTCCAGTGCGGCCTAGCTAACATAATTACATGAAAGAAAGCCTACCCAAGATCATTTGATTATTATCATCAAATTTAAATTACAATCTGTAAGATAAACTGGAAGATTAACAGTGCCAGTAGCGATAATTTATATACTGCTCTATTGTGAGAGATTACCGATTTACCTGACTGTGACTGAGCCTAGTTTTTCCTCACTGGATTTAAAAAAAACTTACCGGTCAGTTGCTGTCATCACGCAGTGAAGGAATATTACCATCACCTCATTTTCACCCCTGTGTTGAATTGTGTCAGTGCCATCCCATAGACTCCTTTTATATAATAAAACACAAGAACTCTTTGAACTTCAAGTCCGGCGATAAGCGGGAATATTTGCTCTCAGTGAAACCTCGCATTATCTGGGGCGGGACATAGAAGGACTGGACAGTTGTCACACGTAAAGAGTTTAAGTACTGTGTATATCATGCTATGGATTGACTGATGCTGCAACTCGGTAAGTGTGTGAGTATATATGAGTGTGGATCCGCACAGTGTGCATGAATGACAGGAGATTTATTTTTTTGCAAAAACCATTTGTTAACCTGCCTACCGGGTAATACGTTTTCTGTATACCCGGCATTGTTCCTTTAGTGGGATAATTTGTTAACTCTGTTTCATCCCCCCCCCCTTTTTTTTTCTTTGCTTAGTAAAGGGAAGACACCAGTTGGGATAACAGTAATTTTTTTGTCTACCACCATAACTAATATTGTAACACCTCTTTCAGAGTAATTAAATTCACTGTTGGGTTAACTTTCCTATGCTCCTGATAACTATCTATCTTGAGACTGGGTTTATCTTTGTCTAATACAAGCGGGAAGGGCTTAGTCGATACCAATCTTCTTCACCCCCTCCCTACCTTGATATTTGCATTTTTCTGTACTTATGATAATTTTATGTAACACTTGATATTGTTTTTTGTGATTTCATCTTTTAGGTTAATAAACATCATAAACTTATATCGGACTGTGTTGGAATACCCAAAAGCCAAAAAAAATTCCCTATGTGTTTAATATAGCTGTATCCACGTCATCTGAGTGTTTGAAGCAACAAATCGGTGTGAGCGCAGACGTGTGTCTGGAAAACTGGCAAATAATTGTTTGACCAGGAGAGTGGAAGAGAAGATTGAGAGAACCGATTTGTCGTAAATAAGTCTGTCTTTACTCTCCTCCAGCACTCTGTGGGGCATCATATTTAAATCTATACATTTCTATCACTGAGTTTTCATCATCATTCTACACTCTAAAACCGGACTACTATTTCTAGACTCTTTCTTTCAAAATAAATTTACGACACATGGTTATGTCGTGTAAACATCGGTATTATTCAACATAATCCCCATCAACTTGTACGGCTTTATGCCAGCGCGAAACAAGTGCATGCATTCCTAGCCCTTACCAGATTTTGTCTTGATCATGTAGCCATTTCTTCGCTACATGAATCACTCCTTCATCATCTTCAAACCTTGTCCCACGGAGTGCATCTTTAAGTGGACCAAATGGATGAAAATCAGAGGGTGTCAAATCGGGACTATAGGGTGGATGGGGTAGTACAGTCCAACCCAATTTCGTGATTGCTTCCCGTGTTGCCAGACTTGTGTGAGGTCGCGCATTGTCGTGAAGGAGAAGCAGGTCTGCTGGATTCTTGTGCGGCCGAACTCGGCGAAAACGTTGATTGAGTTTTTTCAATGCCTTAATGTAAGCTTGCGAATTGATTGTCTCTCCTCTTGGCATAACGTCTACAAGAATCACACCTTCAATGTCCCAAAAGACACGGATCATGACCTTTCCAGCTGAAGGAATTATCTTGAATTTCTTTCTTCTTGGTGATTGCAGATGATGCCACTCCATTGACTGTCTTTTAGTCCCAGGTTCAAAATGATGTGCCCAGGTTTCGTCACCTGTAACGATCTTAGCCAAAAAGTTATCTCCATGAGCATTGAAACTCTCCAACAATTCAGAAGAAATTGCTTTCCTTTGCAATCGGTGATCATTTGTGAGACTTCGAGGAACTCATCTTGCGCAAACCTTAGAAAATCCGAGAGTTTTTATAACTGCATTTGCACTACCAATTCTGACTGACAGCTGTAAGGCCAATTGTTGAGTAGTGATTCGCCTATCAGTAAGAATAATGCCCTCAGCGCATTTCAACATTTCTGCGTTGGTGGCTGTGGCAGGACGTCCACAGCGCGGCCGACCAAGCAGCTCCGTATCTCCACTTCCTGATTCTTTGATTCTCTGAACCCAGCGACTGACTGTACTCCTGTCGACTGCAAAACTTCCATACACATCACATAGACGCTTGTGAATATTCACAACAGTTTCCTTCTCTGCAACGAGAAATTCTATCACAATTCGCTGTTTATAACGCATGTTGCTAACACGCTCCATTTCAACGGTTTAGGGCAGCCGTATTATTTGGCCGGTTGCGGTGCAATTTGGTGCCATTTGGTGCACACAATTGGCACATGCTATATTTGAAGTGTGCAAAATGTCATGCTTCCATCTTCATTATTAGCTGAGAAAAACGATGTGGTGCATTACTTTCTGAACGCCCCTCATATATATTATAATATATATATATTATTATATATATATATATATTATATATATATATATATATATATATATATATATATATATATATATATATATTATATATATATATAAATCGATACAGTTCTGCTACAATTAGAACCCGTGTAGCAAAATCAGTGCCATTACCTGGCAATATGTGACACAATTACTTCTCTTTAAACGGTCCTTCGACGATTACATTTATTGTACTTTTAATAATTTTTTTTTTCTGCAAAAACTAAAGTTTTTGCTATGAAATGACAAAACTAATTGCTGTCGAGTGAGTTTGGATTTGATATATGTGGATACAGTTATATTACAATTTAAAATCGATTGACGCAATATTTTTTAATGCTGTAAAAATGTAAAAACAAGATACTCTAAATCTCGCTCGTTAGATTTTCATTCAAATTAAAAACACATACTGGATGATGCTTACTTCGAATGTTGATTTACACGGAATATTCACTGGTTTTAATATATATATATATCGATACATTTCTGCTACAGTTAGAATCTGCGTGATAAAATCAGTGCCATTACCTGGCAATACGCAACACAATTACTTCTCTTTAAACGGTTCTTCAACGATTACAATTATTATATTTTTAATAATGTTTTTTTTTTCTGCAAAAACTAAAGTTTTTGCTATAAAATGACAAAACTAATTGCTGTGGAGTGAGTTTGGTTTTGATTTATGTGGATACAGTTATTTTACAATTTAAATTCGCTTGACGCAGTATTTTAATAATGCTTTTAACAATTTTTTTTAAAAAATATACTTTAAATCACGTTTGGTTTTCATTCAAATTAAACACATAAAAGAAGATGGTCTTTTTCAATTTTCACTGCGACTCATGCGAGTTAAAAAATGCGCATCATGAAAGCATTTGAAAAAATGCGCCTCATGCGAGCATTTAAAAAAAAAAAATTAAACACATACAGTGCATGATGCTAACTTTGAAGATTGATCCACATGGAACATTCACTGGTTTTTTTCAAAATATATATCTATACAGCTCCGATGCAATTAGAATCCGCGTGGCAAAATGTTCCATTAAAATTACAATGAAAAAGAAGGAAGTGCTACATAAAATTGGGCTTTTTTTTCTATGTCCCCTTAAAATAAAAGTGGGTAAACATTTTTTTATTATCTTGTAAAATATGCAAACGTATGGTTATTAATGGCAAGCATAAAATAATAGTTTTAACGTTTGTGTTAGGTCCCATATTTTTTTATCAACAATTCTTTGTCAATGGAAGTAAGAAATAGAGTTCTTCAGTGTTACATAGAGTCAACCACGTCAAGTGGAAGTGTGTAATGGACAATCAGTAAATGAGCAAGAAAGTCTATGGAGGCTACAAAAATATGGTTCAACACAAGAATTGTAAGAACACGACGCCCTGCTAAACAAAGGTAATGATGATATCCTAAATGAGCCAATGAGAAAATAATGCTAATTACTTTTAAAAGAAGGAAGTATCTACTTCCTTTAGGCATGTTATGAGAAGAAGCCAGCAGGAAGACCCACTATTGTGGTGGGGAGCATCATCCATAGGGAAGCGAAAAGGAAAATGAGGATAGTGATGAATGCGTAGACCGTTGGTGGAAAGAAGCACAGAATGTTGTGAGAACATGAAAGATTGAATGAAAGAAGAATAGGACGACATAAAAGAGAAAGTACAGGATAGTTCAACATTTGGCATGTGAAGAAATCGAAAATAGACGTTATAAACAGCTCAGGGGAAGGAAGGTATGGAGAAACATGATCATCTTCGCCTGCAGGTAAAGTAGATGAAGAATTTCGCTCAAGTAATGCGCATATTGTTGTCATAACTATTTCTCTAAGCCAGTTGTAGGCATCCCAGGATCTGAGGGGATCTACTTCTTTTATTTTTTTTTTTAGAAACACGGAGCTCGCTACAGATGGACCTTGATAAAATTGTATATGTTTTCATGTTTCAGAGTATTTGGAATTTGAGTAAATTAAACCTATATGAAACTTTTATCTCCGCCGCACGATTTGCTTCCTGCAGTCCCATCATCATAGCTATGGAAAAGTTAAAGTAAATGATTTACCGAATGTTAACTTCCCTTGAAAGAAAAGTTTGATTTCTATCTTATGCAGTTCACGAATAAAATGAATTTTAGTAGTCTAGCTTGTTGGGTTTTCACTGTGAATGCGGTAAAAGTACCTTTAAACTGGGGACACCACGCTTGTTAATGCCTGGGGGAGAGGCTTAAATCCGAAATCTAAACTTTCTTGTTTGTTCTTCCTTTCGTCGCCTAGAGATCAACCAAAATTGTTCCCAGAGATCTACTGTTAAATCATGAACGATCAGCTGCCATTCTTTGCTCTAAGCCACAGGTCCTCAAACTCCGATCCCTCTGTGGAATCCTTGATCCTTAATACAGCCCAGGCAAAAAATGAATCAATAAATTAAGGGAGTGATTACAGAGCCAGATAACAACATTACCTTTTAATTGAATTGGTTAAATTTATTAATGAGAAAGATGTGAATGATGGTTACTAACAAGTGCATTGGTATTTGGTTGGAGACTGGTGAGTTTCAGTCGTAAGTCGCCACGCTCTTCCAAGTTCAGTCTGTTTTTGGCTTTAGTAAAACTGTATTTGCGTGGCTAAAACCAGCTTCAACCAGGTACGAATTAGGGATTGTAAGTAGAACCGGCTCAACTGTTGCACAAAGCTTGGGGTTTTTTGTAACAGTATTTACAAGTGTAATAGTGAGTCACAGCAGGCATTTTATCCCTTTTATGATTCTCAACTTTTGACCCCAAAAGTTAATCGACCCCTGATCGACCATCTGGGGTTTATTGACCCCGTGATGTCGACCCCATGGGTCGATATCGACCACACTGGGGACCCCTGCTCTAAGCAGTCCACAAGATTTGCTTGTGTTACCTAATCGCAGTTTCACACTCCTTTTCAACTTACACAACTATGCGGTTCTGCCGATTCACAGAACCTTTTAAGTCGAAGAGACTTCCGTTGCGTGGGGTTCTAATTATCATCATTTTGTAGTCTTACATGGCTACAGGCATCACGTGACAGATACGAATTATAAGTTTAAAAGTAGACTATCTATTTTCTCGTTAGGTCGTCGTGGCAACAATTAGGGTACAAGGATATTTTTAGTGGAATATGCTCAGACCGTCCCGTGGAGGGCCAGGGTCTGTGGGGAGACAAAGAATTAATAGACATTACTACTCCCTCCGGCAAGTCTTACTAGGCGAACAATATGATGTAATGTATGAGGATGGCAACGTCATAATGTCAACAAATTGCCGCAGAGACCATCGCTGCAAGAGCTTGTGAAGGCTTGGCGTAGGCTGCCTGCAGGAAGACCCACTATGTGGTGGAGGAGCATCATCTACAGGCAAGCGAAATGGAAAATGATGATGGTGATGTATGCGCATTCCGTTGGGGGAAAGAAGCACAGACAGAAACGCAGGTAACTTGCTTCCGTGAATCATCCATCTATCGTCAGTTCGTCTTTCCGTGTCTGTCTGCGCTTCGGTCTGCCTGTATGTCTGACTGAACCTCCGTCCGTCTGTAGGTCTGTTTGCGCTTCTGTCCCTCTATATGTCTGTCTGCACCTTGGACCGTCTGTATATCTGTCTGCACCTCCTCGGACCGTCTGTATGTTTGTCTGCGCCTCCGTCCGTCTGTGTGTTATCTGCTTTAGTCTCTCCATCTGCGTGTCAACCTATCTACATACCTGTCTGCCAGCATACCTACCTACCTACCTATCTGCACGATACCACACACAAGGACAGGAAAAGAACCCAAATTACTGTCCCTAAAAAAACGTCTTCTCTACAACAAAGCCAAGCTGACTCACGCAATTCTATCTAACAATGCCCCGCCGTACCTACGATCATTGTTTCAAACCAGTAGATCAGAGGGACAACAATTACATCAGTTACGTCTGCCCAAACCTAGGATCGACCTGTTCAAAAAGAGTCTAGCCTACTCTGGAGCCTACTTATGGAACAGCCTTCCACACCACCTAAAAAGCGTACCTACACAATATTCATTTAACAAAGCACTTTTCAAACACTTCATCAACACTGATTATCTACCCCCATAGAAACATCATTTGCCTGTCAACATCTCATCCATAGGTCAACATTTCTTTTTCTCTTCCGCTCGTTTTTAATGTGAATAATTTGTTTTATATCCATGTAATATTATTATATAATGTAATGTAAGGGAGAATGTACCCGCATACCACTGTTCTTTAGACATGTGAATCGTGAGAATGTACCCGCATACCACTGTACTTTAGAGATGTGAATGTTTTCGTTTGCTTAAATGGGATGATGTATATGAGAATAAGCAGATATACATTTTTATTTTCTTTTTTTTTAAACTGCTAAAAGATTGTTCCTGCTACAGAAGTGCGTAAGAAAGTGTTATTATTATTATTATTTCAATTTCCACCAAGAATGTATGGATATACGCGAGAATGTGTTATGTAATTTTTGTATTGATGATTGATGACACATTCAAAAATACAAATTACTTGTCGACGTTTTGACCGCATGAGTGAGTGTCGGTATACAGAATTTATTTATTTATTGTTTTGTTTATATTATTTTATTTTATTTTGTATTTATTTATTATTTTTTTTCTTCAGTCACTATCTTGTTTGTTAAAAAAAAAAACCTACTCATTTTTTTATTATGATTGCATACTGTAAATGAATGCTGTTATGTTAACTTTATAATGTTGCATGCCTTTAAAATTAATGCTTAAAGTAACATGTGGGAATGAAAGGATATAGTATGCAAGATAAATGAGAGTGGAAGGGCAGAATGTTAGACGGGCCTGCGCGCCCAATTCTTAACCCTTCGAAAATAAAGTTCGTTCGTTCGTTCGTTCTGTCTGTCTGTCTGTCTCTACCTGGCTGGCTGTTTGTCTGTCACTCTATATATCTACCCATTTATGTTTCTGTTTGTCTCTGTCAGTCTAGAAATCACCATGACCTAACGTACACAACCAAAAAAAGAAACCTTCAGAAAAAGTGTTATTACGCAATGAAAGGACATACATAAATCAATAAGTACACTTCCACGGATCTACAGCAGACAGGACAGGTAGACTTGACACTTTTACGTATAAAAAAATGTATCTTGCGGGACACGAAAACAATCATTAATCATAATGCAAAAGTAAGGCTAACAATAAGGAAACATAATAATAAAAATAAAAAAAGAAGATCACTAATGAAGGAATGTAGATAAGTCATATCTGGATATGTAAATTAATGGATGATCGTGAATCAACTGCCAAAATGTTTATTTCTTTCATGGGTTCTTTCTTTCTTTTTTTGCTTTCTTTCTCTGTCTTTCTCTTTTTTTTTTCATTCTCCGAATTGACTTTAAATGTGTCAGCTCACTTTAAACAGCCAACCCAGTCCTTCATCATCATCTTCATCATCATCATCTCTTTTTTACACACTATTGAGCATGAAGTCTCTCACTGCCAATGGCCCTTAAGGAAGCCTATGCCAATGTGCAAACTTTTGCAGCGGCGTATCTGTAGCAATTTATTTTGACATTATGAGGTTACTAGCCCCCAGGTACAACCTTGTATAAGCTGCTTTTTGTCGAAACTGCTGAGAGATTTGTAGTCGCATTCTTCTTTGTCACTTTAGATGCCCTCAGGAACTATTAGGGGCCAATTTAATCAGAGACTATTTCTTGCAGTTATGAAAGAAACCAAATACCACAAGAGCAAACCACAGTCAAAATCACACTATCTGGTAGGTGAAGTCAGTTACGTAGTTCAGTCAGTTACGTAGTTCAGTTAGCTACGTAGTTCAGTCAGTTACATAGCTCAGTCAATTAAGTAGTTCAGTCATTTACGTATTTCAGTGAGCTACATAATTCAGTCAGCTACGCAATTCAATCAGCTACATAGTTCAGTCAGCTACGTAATTCAGTCAGTTACGTAGTTCAATCAGCTACGTAGTTCAGTCAGCTAAGTAGTCAGTTACGTATTTCAGTGAATTACGTAGTTTAGTCAGTGTAAAGTGCAGGTGTAACGTATTTCTGCAGTGTTACCAGGCATGCTGTAAAGTACTGCTTTCATTCTCCTTACGCAAACAGTGGTGAATATGATGGAGGCTCCAATGGGAGCAAAGGTCAACTCAACCGTCGCAGGGTTATGCAAATTTGGAGTGTGAGTGTGAAGTATGAGTTAGGCGAATGGTGGACTGTTCGTGTGTTGACCAGTATAAGGCACTCATTCACTCATTTACATTAAGTCACAAATGCAGACTACTGTAATCGTTACATATGTTTAATGGGACGCACACTTGAACAAAATGGATACAGTCATGAGTATAAGTTGGACACAGCAAATCAATGGGCATTTTGATAGTAGATGGTTGACAGGACATCATCATATTGCATAATTGAGTAGCAACATCAGTAGTGTATTCAGGCAGCATATGAATATATATATTATGGGACGACAGTAGGCAGACGTTCTAGTTGTCTGTCGTCGCATTCTCAGTAAATGTACATACATGAATAGTAATAGCGGTTCGTTGCTAGAACCTTTTCTTGACAATAATAATGTTATTTCATAAGAACGGAGTTCTTTGATGGTAAGATCTCCGATCCACTGTCTGATAATAAGAGTTAGATTCTGTTCTCAGGCCAGTGATGCACATAATGACAGTACTTCAAAGATGGCC
>JAMPIV010013272.1:0-40000 GCA_024509875.1 Oreohelix idahoensis
GAAAGCGGTAGTCAGCTTGAGGCTATTTGCATCTCCGTAGAGCTTTTCCACGAACGGTACTGGTGCCGGCCATATGTGTTGGGCATCTTTGAAGCAGACGTTATGTAGTTATTTTATCAATGCCGCAGTTACATTCATCGGTAGTTCCTAGAAATACCACTTAAAATCGGATTAAACCACGAGACAAGTATAGAGTTAATGTTGTACATTGATACAACGCCTTAGTGAAAACATTGGAAAATGCTTAAGGATTCAATTCAGCAAATGGGACGAGACATAATATACACAAAAGAAAGAAAGAAACTACGAAATGAATTTATACAACGGAAAAAATATTGCAGGTAATGGACCAAAGAAAGAAAATAAAAGTGACACTGAGGAATAAAATTAATAATTACATAAATAATGAAATAAGAAGCAACTGCAGCATTGCAAAAAAAAAAAGACAAATGTGCTAAACAAAATAGCAGAGCAGTATGTTAAATTATTTTTGAAACTGCTCCGAAGCGCGAGAAATAAGTGAAAATACAATACACTTAAACACAGGATGTCTAAATCAAAGGGTGGGAAATTATTAACGGAGATGGACAGCATAGTTGATAGATGGACTGAGTACACATGTGAACTGTGTAGCAGAATTATCATTATCACCATCATCATTTTCCTATGCGCGCCTTACGGAGCATGGAGCCACCAATATTCTTGTTCCCCTTGCAGGCAGCTTGCACGAAGCATTCACATTCTCTTGCAGCGGTTGTTTCTGTGGAAATTTCTTTGACATGATAAGGTTGCCAGCCTCATGTACAACCGCATATTAGTCGCCTTGTACGACATGCTTGTAGCGAAATCGATCAATCAATTGGAGTTTATGCGTTCAACAAACACATGCCAAGTCCTCCTGTCTTGCCATGTCGTTCTCATAATTTTCTTTCTTCAATTTCTTTTCTAAATGTGTGTATGTTTGTTTTGGTCTACCTCTGCCTCTCCTATCATGGGGATCCCAGAACAAGGGCTGCCTTTTAAAGCTATTAACAGGTTTCATTAATACAAGTCATATCCAACGCCAGTGTTTTCTTCTCATCTATTGTTCCACTGGCACTTGTCTGGCTCTTGTCATCAGCTCCACATTAGTGAGCTTATCGGGTAGCGGATTGCTAAGAACAATGGACAACAAATTTTGACTTTTTGTGTGTATCTGAGATGAAACCAAGTTACCTTTATATTGTTTGGGCTACTGAATATGAAAATGGCCGTTAAAACACCAGATTAGCTCTAGTTTTTTAAATATCTATAAAACAAGTTTTACACTTTTGCATATACATACCATATTATAATAATGCTCATAGCGGAAATGATTCACAGCGACGCCTTTTTGTCTGTCGCTTGTAATGAGTTTCTGGAGCATCTCTCACAAGGTTCCAACAATAGTCTGCTAGCATTGCTGCATTCCATTTCCCTTGGTACCTTTTTTGAGGGTAGTAATGTCCTGATGAAATCGTTCCCCATGCTCGTCACTGACAGCACCGCAGTTAGCAGGGAAGAAATCCAGTTGAGAGTGTTAAAGGTGTAATTTCAGAGACATGTTGCACCCTAGTCTCCCGTAGCGCTGCAAGAGGGTTTCTACAAGCTCCTGGTAATTGTCAGCCTTATTGTTTCCTAGAAAGTTTGTGGCCACTTGCTGGAAAGCATTCCAAGCTAACTTTTCATCACCTGTGAGGATATCATCAAAACGCTGATCTCGGAAGAGCTGGCGTATCTGTGGACCGACAAATACACCTTCCTTGATTTTGGCCTCATTAAGTCTTGGAAATTTATCACGAAGGTTTAAAAATCCTGCCCCATTTCGATCCATGGCCTTTACAAAATTCTTCATAAGTTCAAGTTTGATGTGGAGAGGAGGGAGCAAGATCTTGTGGGATTCTAGAAGTGGTTCATTAAATACATTCTTTTTTCCCGGTTCAAGTGATTGTCGTTGGGGCCAATCCTTTTTCTTGTAGTGGGAAGTCCTGGCACGGCTGTCCCACAGACAGAGGAAACATCAAAACTTTGTGTAACCCTGCTGTAGCCCTATCAAGATGGCAATGACCTTCATGTCACCACAAATCTGCCACGTATACTTGTCATAGTTGATGGGGTGTGTAACAGTTGTTTCATGTTGTTGTACGTTTCTTTTATGTGGACTGCATACCCGAGTGGAACAGATGGTAAAACGTTACCATTATGGAGCAGAACAGCTTTTAAGCTCAACTTGGACGAATCAATGAACAGCCTCCAATCGTCGTCTTTGAAGTGCTGCCATCAGACCCACTATATCAACGCAAGCAATGAGGTTATCTGTCATTTTGAAATATGGAAGCAGATCTTTTTGCCGAGCACGAAACACAGACACATGCACATTCTCTTCTAGAAGATTCCATTGCTGCAGTCTGGACCCCAACAGCTCTGCTTTATTTTTTGGCAATTCCAGATTTCTCACTAGATCATTTAATTCACTCTGGGTAATTTTATGTGGCTGTGCAGACTCTTCAATAGGCAAGAAATCAGGATCTCTTGATGTAGATGCTTTCACAGATGACGGATGTCCACTGGCCTTATTATCTTCTTCATCATCCAGAGTATAAGATTCTGGTGGGTCCGGAACATGAAGTCCTTCCCCGTGAGGCACTGGCCGCATAGCAGATGGAATATTCGCATAGGTCACAGGCCGCCTTTTCTTCTTAGAAATACCATGTCCAATTGGAGGAGTCATGCAAAAGTAACAATCATTAAGATGGTTTGTCGGTTCCCTCCATACCATTGGAACTGCAAAACGCATCGATCGTCCTTTTCGGTTCAACCAGCAGCGCAGATTCGTTGCACAGGATTGACAACATTTGTTTGGGGCCCAATACCGGTCATTCAGAGAAGGACTGGGTCATTCGCGTCGGGAAGATGAAGCCACCAGCCTACTGAACCCCCCCCCCCCCGGATCTTGAAAACTAGAGCTA
Source organism: Oreohelix idahoensis (assembly GCA_024509875.1). NCBI lineage: Eukaryota > Metazoa > Mollusca > Gastropoda > Stylommatophora > Oreohelicidae > Oreohelix > Oreohelix idahoensis. The sequence continues at coordinate 2,988 of JAMPIV010013272.1, forward strand.
ATTCGCGATTTTTAAGTTTATATTCATGATCAGCATGTCCAAATTAGTTTAAAATAGCTACTTTTGTCTCGGATACATTTTGGCTGTTGTCCAGTGGAATTGGTTTGGTTTGGGTTTTAAGGGCTATCTTCTATGTACATGAACAATTCCATCACTGCTCCAATCTCCTCCCCTAGATCACACAAGGAGGATCTCAGCACAGTGCACGAACTCCGTAGCGCCTGCGAGAATCCTAATGTGTGTATATAGGAATCACACATTCTATAAATATTTTTGTGGTGGGTAGGTTCCTAATTTTTTTATTTTGCCATCGCAGCGGCCGTATGGCCTACTCTTTACGATTTACAACTGCCGTGAGATTTTTAACGTGCGCAACTTTCACACGGGACCTCCTATGTTTTCGCCCTTATCCGAGAAAGCTAGGCATCCGATCTCACTACACAGGAGACCAGGAGGGAGTATGATATCATTAGGACCACTGGTTCTGAAGCAAAAAACAAATTTCCATAAATTGTATCACCTCTGGATAATCGAACCCGGCACCTTTAGAATTCGAGGCGGACGCCATACCTGTTAGCCACTAATGATGCTCAGAATTAATAGATGACAGTCATCAGGATAGACCGCCAGTACTAGAGGAGATAGTCAAAGATGCTCTTAAGAACATGAAAAGAGGCAAGGCATCCGACCCGGACTATATCACAATAGAAGAATGAGAAGAACTGGATGCGTTAGGGAGAAAAAAATAATTAGAATACATTTAAAAGACAAAGATAATAATAATAAATACAGGAAACGATAACAAGATTGCACTTGAAAGACACCACATGTTAGCTGTTGTATTATACATATATCTTGACAGCAACAAAGGCAGAATTTGAGGGACTGACATTGTTAACAAAATAAGGATATAAAAAGTAAGAGAAGCTTTAACTGTATTGGAAACTATATGGCGATTATTTGCGCGCCGGGCGATCTTTGCGCATGCAAAGGTGGCCAGTGACCGAGCAGAGAATTTTAAAAAATTATTCTTATTAGATTTATTCTCCTTCTTGAATAAGGTAAAAAAAAAAAAAAAAATACCACGAAGTAAATTTTTTAAAAAAAAGGAAAAACTCAAGGAATTTAGTAATGTCCTGTGATTTGGTGTTGGGAACAACCATTTTTTTACATCAAAATCATCAATATAACATGTTTAATTAATGTATTTTTAGCTCACGGCTACTTAGCCTGTAATGAACTCTTCAGGCGTCGCAGAGGTCGCAAAGATTCAGATACAATTTATTCAACAAGTTACGGATAGGAACTACTGATGAGTGGCACCGATAACATGGTTTCTTGTACAAATACTACTGATGAGTGGCACCGATAACATGGCTTCTTGTACTTATACTACTGATGAGTGGCACCGATAACATGGCTTCTTGTACTTATACTACTGATTTGTATTAAAGCTGATATCCTTTGTGGGGAGAGGGAACTACTCAAAAAGAGTTTGCCAAAATAAACAGACCTACAAAAAGAAAAATACTCAAAATAGCATTAACAATTATTATTGGATTATTATATTTACAACAAACTGATCACGCTAAGGTACCATGATCTGTAGATATAATTATGTGTATGCAGGGGTTCTGTCACGGGATTGCCTCCTCTTGCTGTGCAGTAGTGGTCCACTAATGGTCACAACGCAAGCGTATCTAAAAGTAGGTCGTCTAAGGTATCTATCTTCGCGCAAGATTACTCTTGGCAAAGATGTAGATAGAAGATGAATGTCGTTTCTACCTTAGGGGAGCCTTCACAAGAAATTCACAGAAGTCAAGAACAAACGCTGCTTAAGGGCTGAGCAAATTTGTTAACTTATTATCTGGTCCGTCGCCTTTTGTGAAGGGGTTATGCAATAATTCTGGCCCTTCAAGCCCTCAGTTGGAGTAATCCAACGAATGCCATCTTATAAGTAATGGCTCTATATTTATATATATGTATTTATCAAGAAGAACTGGCTCATACGTTTGCTTTCGTACATATAAACTGACTCAACTATTATTGTTTAGTTTAAAATAACATACAACAAATTTAATAGTCAATTAGTTCAACAATAAGGATTAACTGGAGTGAAAGTTATAGTAAATTTTTCCTCATTGAGGTTTTGGTAGGGCGTTAATAATAATGTCCGTATTTTTACTGTAGTCTGTTATATAAAACCTATCTCCAGATGCGTCCTGCAGCTGTGGTTTCCGTCAATTCTTTTTGGTGATGAGTACACTTCTCCACATAATTCTTCCAATGTAGGCGGTTGATGGTGATACTCTTCTCTCACACTAGTGGCGTAGGAACTTCAGTACTTAAGTCTGATGTCTTGTAACCACGAACTGTGACAAATTAGAAAGAAACAAATGCCTCAGTACATTTGTTCTCCGCAAACTAACAGGCCCATTTTCATGCGCTCCACCCACGAATGTTAACCTCTCAGAAGAATTAAATTCCCGAGCACACAATGTAACTCAGGGAATATGATGAAAATTCACCAATATCCTTCTGGGTATTAACTAGGAAATTGCGTCTGGAGTGCATGAATAATGATTTGCCTGAATTACAATTAAAAAGGTATATAAATCTCACAAAACGATTCTATACACTTTAGGCACATGTGATGTAATTATCACATTACTCGTCGCTACTCACGTCGGGGTCTGGGGTCGCTTTCTGTCGGGTTTCCCGCACGAATAGTCAGAAACAATCACCATCTCTTGCAGTAGTGGTTCATGCATATACTATTTTCTTATGTTGAGGTTGCCAGAATATATATAATACGAGGGGCGTTCAGAAAGTAATTCACCACATCATTTTTCTCAGCTAATAATGAAGATAGAAGCATGAAATGTTGCACACTTCAAATATGGCATGTGCCAATTGTGTGCACCAAATTGCACCGCAACCGGCCAAATAATACGGCTGCCCTAAACCGTTGAAATGGAGCGTGTTAGCAACTTGCGTTATTAACAGCGAATTGTGATAGAATTTCTCGTTGCAGAGAAGGAAACTGTTGTGACCATTCACAAGCGTCTATGTGAAGTGTATGGAAGTTTTGCAGTCGACAGGAGTACAGTCAGTCGCTGGGTTCAGAGAATCAAAGAATCAGGAAGTGGAGATACGGAACTGCTTGATCGGCCGCGCTGTGGTCGTCCTGCCACAGCCACCAACGCAGAAATGTTGAAATGCGCTGAGGGCATTATTCTTACTGATAGGCGAATCACTACTCAACAATTTGCCTTACAGCTGTCAGTCAGCATTGGTAGTGCAAATGCAGTTATAAAAACTCTTGGATTTTCTAAGGTTTGCGCAAGATGGGTTCCTCGAAGTCTCACAAATGACCACCGATTGCAAAGGAAAGCAATTTCTTCTGAATTGTTGGAGCATTTCAATGCTGATGGAGAGAACTTTTTGGCTAAGATCGTTACAGGTGACGAAACCTGGGCACATCATTTTGAACCTGAGACAAAAAGACAGTCAATGGAGTGGCATCATCCGCAATCACCACGAAGAAAGAAATTCAAGACAATTCCTTTAGCTGGAATGGTCATGATCACTGTCTTTTGGGACATTGAAGGTGTGATTCTTGTGGACGTTATGCCAAGAGGAGAGACAATCAATTCGCAAGCTTTCATTAAGACATTGAAAAAACTCAATCATCGTTTTCGCAGAGTTCGGCCGCACAAGAATCCAGCAGAACTGCTTCTCCTTCACGACAATGCGCGACCTCACACAAGTCTGGCAACACGGGAAGCAATCACCAAATTGGGTTGGACTGTACTACCCCATCCACCCTATAGTCCCGATTTGGCACCCTCTGATTTTCATCTATTTGGTCCACTTAAAAATGCACTTCGTGGGACAAGGTTTGAAGATGATGAAGGAGTGATTCATGCAGTGAAGAAATGGCTATATGATCAAGACAAAATCTGATACGGGCTAGGAATACATGCACTTGTTTCGTGCTGGCATAAAGCCGTACAAATTGATGGGGATTATGTTGAATAATACCGATGTTTACATGACATATCCATGTATATTGTGTGTAAATGTTATGCTTTTTGAATCAACAGCTCATGAGAAAAACGATGTGGTGCATTACTTTCTGAACTTAGCAAGAAACCTGTAAAATTTACATTAGCAAATAAATTGTTTACACTTACCCCAAAATTTTGGGAATGCACACTTCTCCTGGCACAGATTAGAATGGACCCACAGCCCTGTATTTAGATGCTGTTCGACTCACTTAAGTCAGAGAAATTCCTCTTAAGACGGGTGAAACACTTGTTCTGGAAATCTATAATTTCTCTTATGACGGGTGAAACACTTGGTCTGGAAATCTATAATTCATCTTATGACTCCATGTGATAAAATTCCCAAGTTTCCAGTCTCGTATTAAAATTGCGGGTTTACTTGTACTTCCAAAGTTGCCCAATACTCGATCTGGTACTTACAGTTGTGGAATGATAAGTCCTATCCACTTTCCTTTGGCTTGTAGGAGGTGTTTAGTTGCCGCTTCGATGAATCTATCTAGCATTGTTTGGGTGGGGAAGTTTATCATTACTCATCCCACGCGTATTTGAAAATATTAAATTTAATATACACGCGTGGCCTCTAACAAACATTAATTACACATAAGGGAGGGAAACCCGAGGCCTGTAAACAGTAAGTTTCCCTCCCTTATGTGTAATTAATGTTTATACAATACCAAACCTACCCACTATCCTGTTCTCACTGTTCTAGTCTACTATCATTTACTGGACACAGTATTAAGGTCCTTGTCTTGTTGGATTCGGCCTATACTGCTTTATAGAAATACAACAGAAGTGATTGCGTCATTAATAGGCTGAACTGCCCATGGCGGACTACTGGTGTCGTGTATTGTGGTTCGCACTGTTGACCTGCCATTGAAACATCATTTTTGATGATGCGTGGATGGCGGGGCGGATGGTGTGATTCGCTTGCATGGCTGGGCGGGGTTGTCGCACGGAAGGTCCAGTGTTCAAGTCCTGGGTAGGCCACTCGTGTCTGTTGTTTTTCTGTTGTCTGGTGTTCTGCTTCTTTGTTTCCTGCGAGTGCCTGATAACATACCTTTATATTTGTTTCATATTAATTGGCCTCTTACAACAGTGATGTCATATCGTTACCTAAGACTTCCGGCGCACCTCTGTTTATCACCTTTATCTGCGTGCCTCCGCCAGATAGATGTCTGGGCAGACCGTATTGATTTCTTTCATCGTATCAAAAACCGGCTTGTGTCAACATGATCAACAGCTTTCCAATGGGGTCAAATGTTTGACCGCCCCATTTCCACAGGCGGTCAGGCAGATTAGGCGATAAAATATTATCGCTGGCCGAGTCACCAAACCTGGCGAACCGTAACAACAGTGGAGTGTGAAACAATAAGATACGCATTACTCCCGTAGCAAATACTGCCATAGGGGAGTGGCGTGTTAGAGAATTCACCATGCTATGTCCAGCATAGAGCAAAATAGTGAAAATAACGAATGAAAAGGCATGATTTGTGCCAATTAAAAGCGATCAGTAAGAAAAATGAAGAAAAAGAAAGGATACTGCCGGAGGGCTGAAGGTGTGAGAGATCACACAAAAGAGCATGTTCAGACGTTTTGTCACAGGTTCCCTGAGACCTGAACAATATTTCAAATGTTTCTCCGGGATAAAAAGGTTACGAAACGTTGCTCTACGATATACTGATAACAAAATCACAGTAGTGTGGGAATAAAACACTATAGTAGAAATCAAGGCTTTAATCTAAGCTGCAAGAAAACAGGAGAAACAAAATTCTCCACCTAATGCAACATCGAAGTAAATGGAACACTTATGCAACATGTCAGTACCTGTGCATTTTAATATCAGATGGAAGCTGCAGCTTAGGAATAAAGATGAGATTAGCCCAAGAAACACAGTATTCCTGAACGTGAGAGAGTATTTTATACAGCATGATCTTTGTTAGTGGGAGTAAGCAGAGAGTGTTCAGCGTTTCCTGATTGCCGATTACTTCTCGGTGAACTGCTATGTGGACAAACAAGATGACGTGAGGCAAAAACGACGTGGCTTCCATTTAAAAGCAAGCATTAAGAATCCCATTGACGCTTTCAAAAGACTAGTGAAGTGTCACGAAGGAGGCTATAGAGCAATGGACCATTATTACACACAGCAGAAAAATTAATGACATCGTTTCTAGACATATTATGGGATTAGGAAAATTGTAATACATTGTAACAAATAGCTAAATTGGCGGGGGAAAAAAGATAGCGAATGACAGAAAGAGGAGATACAGTTTTAACACGATGGCGTGAGAAACAAGTCAACAACCTGATAAGCAGCACTATGGGGCCGGAAGCTATGGACATACAGGATTACGTTGTCTCTGTAGCAGTTGATGAAGAAGAATATGCCACAGCAATGTTGCTATCTATTTATCTATCTATCTATCTATCTATCTATCTATCTATCTATCTATCTATCTATCTATCTATCTATCTATTTATCTATCTATCTATCTATCTATCTATCTATCTATCTATCTATCTATCTATCTATCTATCTATCTATCTATCTATCTATCTATCTATCTATCTATCTATCTATCTGTCTGTCTGTCTGTCTGTCTGTCTGTCTGTCTGTCTGTCTGTCTGTCTGTCCGTCTGTCCGTCTGTCCGTCCGTCCGTCCATCCATATATATATATATATATATATATATATATATATATATATATATATATATATATATATATATATATATATATATATATATATATATATCTGCTTACCTGCTTTGCGTGCCTGTCTGTCTGTATGTGCGTTTGTAAATTTGTATATATGTATGTCGGCCTGTCTGATGTCTGTTTGCCACTGCCTGCACGTATTTATGTCTTCATGTCTGTCTGCCTGCCTTCCTGCATATGTCTGTCTGCCTGTCGGTTTGTCAGTCTGTATGTACGTGGTACCAGCCCTCATTAACGCTGTATGAATTTATGTAAATTTACTTTATGTAGATTCTAATGATATGCCATATTGTGTTTTATTAAATCATGTCAGTACATATCAATGTATTTTCTGGAGAATAAAGATTCTGATATGTAAATTTGTATGTGTGTCTGCCTCCCTTCTGTCTGTTTGCCTGCCTGGCTGTCTGTCGTTCTGCCTGCTGACTGTCTGCTCCCTCTGGTCTGTTTGTATGTCAGATATTGTCTAATCGTCGCTCAGTTTCTCAGCCTGCCTGTGTGGTTGCCTCCTAAGATGAATTTCATACATTCTTGAGTTATCATCACAAATGGTATAAAATATGTATTTGTTTCTTCAGAAATTATACTCGTACTTTGTTACATAGCTGGTCTGTATACGCACTCCTTGTCGTTTTTTCTACTATTAACCACTAACTTACCCACCTACTCATTAGCTCGTATATCCACTAACTCACAAGCACACAAACACCCATACCAGTGCACTGACTAATCAGTCCATTAGCTGGCCTACCACAGAAGATAGGTCACGATATCACAGACTTATCGACTCTCATTTACCACATATTATCGATTCACGACACCATAAACTCATCTAGCCTCGACGTCACAAACTTATCAGCACACTATACCACATACATATCTAGCATTGATGCTACAGGCGTATCAGCCCGCGATACCACAAAGTTATCGACCCGCGATACCACATATTTATTGCACAGATTTACTGACTCATAATTTCCCACCCTGTCCGCAAAGTTACAGCAAAGAAACACTTACAAACATAGCAAGAATATGTCAACGAAGCTAAAAAAAAATTCATCTTCGCAGCTTTAACATTTGTAGTAGCAACATTACCAAATACTTTTTTTTTTTAATGTAACTACAATATACTTTCTATTTTCCCTTTCAGGTGCTGGTCTTCATAATAGTTGTTCACTTCCTAGTCTCTGTGGCCACAGATATTCTTATGGGCTTGTACACGGAAATGCAGGTCCTCCTGTTTGTGTGTCACGCTTACTTCATAACATGGGGCCTCTTTCTATTTCTCGGCTACGTCTGCATCTTCCCCAAACTTCACTCACACGCAGTCCAACGCCAGAAGGATGTTGTATATACCCTCCCGAGTATATCCTCCACGATGAATGGAAAAATCAAGAGTAACCTTACCCTCTGTGCTGCGGTCAAGGTCATGCTTTGTACTGCTATATGTGGGCTGATTGTTGTGGGCTTGGAAGGTTACGCCGTCGTTGGAGTGTATAAGACTTTCACAAGAGGATACCCCGAGCCTTGGACTTGGTGGCTGTATCACACAGTTTTAAGAGTCATCGAGATTGTCTTGTGTCTCACACTGAGCTTTGTGGCTTCGCTGCCACTCAGATATCGTAAGCCCGAGGAAAAGTTCTCATGTGGCGTTTTCTGTGCCCCGTGTTCAGAGATGTTCTGCTGCAGCTACGGTATAAACAAACCAAACAGTATGTCAGACTTTAACAATTTAGAACCAACGTCCAATTTTATTTTTAACGACAACTATGACAGTTTAACAGAAAACAGTTCAAAAAAGCTCTTGAATAGTCAGCTCAAGGAAGCCATTCCAGCCATTGACATACAGCCCATGTTTGGCTCGAGGCCCAACTCGCTGTTGATAATTGAAGATGGATATGTAAGATTTCAAACAGACTACGACATCAACAGAATCGTCGATTCTTGTAACGATCTGTCTGAGAGACCTGCAGATGTCCACAGTATGAGTACATTTCTTCGTAGGGATGGCTTTGTCAACACGGGATACTCATTAAACCCCATGGAAGATAAAGATAAAGGTAACAACAACAACATTGAGTCTGACCTCACAGACAAATCTCGGAAAAGCAGCTTGACGAACAGTGATTTTTTCAAAGTGCCCAGTTCCGTTAGCCTTGCGGATAGCATGGAGAACGAGCTGGAGAAAGCGTTTGAAAGCTTTAAGATGGATACATCCTTAGATGATGACAAAAATTACAAATCACCTGATCGCGCTGTGGCATCCAACTGTCAAATGACAATAGAGACTGACCTCGTTTCAGTTGCTTCCGTACCCAATTTGAGAACTAAAACAGTCAGCCCTTCAAAGAGGCAAGCAAAAAAGATTTACACTCCGAACAAGGAGAAAATTTTACATAACGATAATAATGATCGTCAACTTCTACCCTTACCGAAGGCAGCCAGGTCATCTGGGATTTCAAGAACTCTGAAAGAACGTGACTGTTCCTCAGACTCAAATATGCAGCAGAAGCCGAGTCAGAACTTCTTCAGTGCCCGCACATCGTCGGCCTCTGTCAGAAACGACGAACACGACACCAATTACGTCTCTCTGTTGGATACCAAAACAAAAGGAAATCAGACATTGAACTCTGAAGACAGTGACCTTGGCAGTGAATTTGATTCCCCTATTTCCACCCGTAGACCAAGTGAAGGTCAAGGAAGCCAAGCAGCCGTTTTGACCTCTTTGCTGAAATCATATGAATCTGGGTCAAGCGACAGCATTGACGTCTAGTGACTGAAAGCTAACGTCTTCTAGAAATTAACATAGAGACTATTCAATGGAAACTAACGTCCAGTGCAAGTTTTTCCTGACCAAAGTACTGCTATAATAAGGATAATATCACATGACTGTCACATGAGTGGTGTTTTAACAATGCAAGAATCGTTTATCATTCACATAGTCTACTTCCCATCACATCAAGTATTCGTATGACATATACAAGAGAAAGCTTTCACGAAATGGCGAGAACGTGTATAGTTGTATCTTTTATTTTTTTTTTAAATAGTGTTTTAAACACGAGTGGTAATTTTTAAAAATCATTTTAAGTGCTACTTAATGTCCAATTTAACTGAATGAGTTAAAACACTGTATTCATTCATTCATTACACTCTGCTCCCAAGGAGCATAGGCCTTCAACAAACACATGCCCAGTCCTCCTGTCACGTGCCGTTATCTCAAGTTCTTTCCACGTTCTCCTCATCATTTTCACCTCTGTTTCCAGCTCTCTTCTCCATGTGCTTCTTGGTCTACCTCCATCTCTCTTGCCCTGGGGGTTCCAGAACAAGGACTGTCTTGTATCAACAGGTTTCCTCAGTGTGTGTCCATCGCCATCGTCTTCTTCTCATCTCTTGTTCCACTGGCACTTGTCTAGTTCTTGTCATCAGTTCCACGTTGGTAACCTTGTCATACCATTTTAATCCCTCTATTCTACGCAAGCACCCATTTATGAACGTCTGCAGCTTTTTGGTTGTTGTTTTTGTTGTTCACCATGTTTCAGAGCCATACAATAGGACTGACTTGACATTTGAGTTGAAAATTCTTATTTTTGTGTTGGACTTGGTTTCTCTTGATCTCCATATGTTTCCCAATGCAATGAAAGCTCCTCTTGCTTTTTGTATTCTTTTTTGGATATCCCTGTCTGTCCCTCCAACTTTGTCTATATTGCTGCCAAGATATGTGTACGATTCTACATCTTGTAGTGGTGTTTCTTCAAGTTCAACCCTGTTATCATTTTCTGCATGTTAGTTCCCGCATTTATTCTCATTATTTTTGTCTTTTCTCTATGTATTTTCAGACCCAATTGCTGTGACCTCTCATCGACTGTTTTCATTTTGTCCTGCATCTAATTACGGTTATGGGACGGAAGAGCCAAGTCATCCGCAAAATCTAGATCATCTAACTGTTTAGTCAGATTCCACTGGATTCCATTTCTGTTGTGTGTCGTCGATGTTTTCACAACCAGGCTATTGCTAGTAAGAAAAGAAATGGAGACAAGAAGCATCTCTGTCGCACTCCTTTTCTAATCTTAAACGGTTCTGTAAGTTGTCCTTATGAAGAATTCTGCCTGTCATGTCTGTCACGGATTGCCTCCCCTGCTTTGTAGTAGTGGTCCAACAGTGACCAAAACTCAAAGAGTATTTAATATTGGCTTCCAAGGTATCTACCTGCGCGCAAGATTACTCTTGGCAGAGATGTAGATAGAAGGTTAATAACACTTCTACATGAAGGGTGTGTTCACAAGATATTTCCATAAGTCACGACCAATGTTGCCTTGGGCTGAACAATTGTTAACGCATTACATCTGGTCCGTCGCCCTTTGTGAAGGATTTAAGCAATGGTTTAGCCCGTTCAAGCCCCCAGTTGGTGTAATCCAACGAAGTCCCTCTTATAAGATATACAGTAGCTCTGTTTAGAGGTAAATATATGTCTATATATATATATATATATATGTATATATTGTCGCGAGAGGGTTGAGATGTTGTTAAAATATAAGATATCATGGACAAAAAGTTGTATCAGGTGATACCAGAATAGTGCCAGAAAAGAGTCTGGTCTGAAAAGAGTAAGGATGTATGGATATCAAAGGTAGGGTCAAGCTGTATAAGTTTCCAGGTATGATGTTATTGTATTATCCTGGATCCCTATGGGCTCCCTCTCAAGATCCTCCCTTGATTATTATATTATTATTATTATTATTGACTCTGCTAGGGGATATTAACAAAATTATTTCCAACAAGAACATAAACTCAACTTAAGTAAGTAAGTCTGCTGGTAAATATTTACAATTTATTTAGCCTATACCGTTTCTCTTTTCGGTCTGGAAAGTTTGAAATGAAATCAAATTTATTTACAACAATAAATCAATAAACATTGAAACTAATTAACAATCTTAAAAAGTCATTCACTTGTTGAAGGTTATCACCTGGGTTAATTATCTCCTTTTAAAGAACATTTATATGATACTAATGAGTTTTGTCACTATTTCTTGACTGTGAAGCTAGTAATGGGTAAATTTATGTCCACACTTTTCATCATACACTGTAGGCTGTCTTTATTAGTATCTTGTTTGTTAATGTCGGGGTATAATCTGGATACGATGACTAGTGGCTTTGTTTTGCCACTTATCTGTTGTTTAGAGATCGTTCACACTCCTGCGATAGACGGACAAGTATTATGAATTCCTCCAGGCAGTGAAAGCTGGGTATCTGGCTCTGTTGACTACAAGAGCACTCGCACCACAGAGTCCAGCAGAGGTTGGTGACTTTAAAGTTGGTGTAGTTTTCAGGATAATACCTGAAACAAAAATAAACGTAACCCCTATATGGTCCATCACTATTCCATTATTACACAAGATGGAGATGATAGACAGTGTCAAACAATGTGCTAGCAGATGCACAGGAAAATTTATACCAGTATTACCCACATCCAGTTCACCGTGACTACACTTTCCTTCTAAATCATTAGTTAGATCCATTTGTCCATGCTACGCCTCCATACAATGATTTGGTCTAGTATAAATTACTAAGTAATACCTTGATCAATACATTAAAACAATTTCTGTCATCCTTCCTTATGTTCCTGGTATGTGTCCCATTCCAACAAGAAATAATTCTTTAACTCTTCTTTGCCATCATTCGCAATTTATTTTGAATATACACAGTCTGGTAAGTCTTTCAGAAATTACACAATGGTTGCAGAAACACGTCTACACACTCCCTATCGCACACTGTAGTGAATTAATAGAAATACATATAATTATATATATATATATATATCTATAGATACATATATATATATATATATATATATATATATATATATATTCTTTCTTACCCTCAGGCACACACAGACGAGCTGTTAATGGGCATCTATGGTCTGCTCTTCAGATGCAGCTGGCAAAGGCACACTTAATTAACAATTTTACCGCTTCTTCTGCTCGCTGTGCTTTTCAAATCTTCTGGCCTCAATTTAGCAAGGGCAAGGTCTATTTATACTAGCACATCCGGCGTATCGGAACGCAGGGGCTAAAGTGGTATGGCGAATCTCAAAATGAGGCATAATTTGTCTCTCTGTTCAATTATGAAAAACTATTATCCCAATTATCTTTCTTATTTCTGGGGCGATTTTATTCATCCAAAGCTTAAATTATACCCTGAATTATTCTTTATCTATCTATCTAATAATCTTTTAGTCTCCTAAGTGCATTTTTGTCTATGCATACTTTAAAAAGCTAAATTAGGGACTATCCTGATATGTCGATGCCTTTTCACTCGATATTTATCTCTTAATAAACTACTTTTCGAGGAAGTCTTTACACCTACCTCTAAAGTAACATTCCTGTTGTTGAATTATAGATCTCTTCACGGTGGTACTTCTTTATTACTTATGTAATTAAATGGCATCATTCACTCGGTTGCACAGATTGAGACTCCATGTTAAGCATAGTACGTTTCAGTAAACACACGAATAAGGAAGTCTTTCCCATTGGCTAGTGTATCATACAGTTCTTAAAATGTATGGCGCACGGTATGGTCAGAGTTACTCAGAATTATACAGAAGGCCGTGTTGTGAAACAGACTAACTCACGACATATATATATATATATATATATATATATATATATATATATACATACATACATACATACATATATATATATATATATATATCTATATATATATATATATATATATATATATATATATATATATATATATATATATATATATATATATATATATATATATATATATATATATATATATATATATATATATATATATATATATAATATATATATATATATATATATATATATATATATATATATATACATATATATATATATATATATATATAATATTTTGGCTCATACGTTCGCTTTCATACATATAACTGAATCAACTATTATTGTTTAGCTTTAAAACAACAGGTAACAAATTTAATAGTGAATTAGTCTTTAACAGTTTAAAATAAATATGGAAAGATTAGTTGAATTTTGATGGATATAAAGTTCTAGTCATTGAGACGTAGGTGAGAATTTAACCTTATACTTTAAGTTTAACTTAAATGTCCTTTTTTGCTGGTGCCTTTTAGTTAGCACTTAGCTTGTATGAGTGAGTCCTGCCGCCTAGGTTTTCGCCACGTTGTTCTGGTGATGAATGTACTTCTCTCTCACGAGTGGCATAGTAACTTCAGTACTTCATACAGTCTAATAGCTTGTAACCACGTACTTTTAGAAAAAAATAGAAAGACAAAAATTGCTCTGTTAAGTACACTGAGATAGAAGTTTAACAGGCGCATCCTCTCGTTGTCCACCCACCAATGTTAATCTCTCAGAAGAGTTAAATTCCTGAGTTTACACAGTGCAACTCAGGAAAGATGAATACAGTTCACCAATATTCCTCTGGTTATTAACTGGGACAAAGTCTGGACAGCGCGAGCAATGATTTGTGCCTGAACTAACATTAACAAGTTACATAAATCTCACAAAATGATATGCTACACTTGAGGCACATATGATGTAGTCATCACTCATCACTCCTCCAGTCGGAGTCTGGGGTCACCTCTGCTGTCGGGTTTTTTCGCACGACTAACCAGAAGGAATCACCAGTGCTTGCTATAGTGGTTCATGAATATACTATTTCCATATGTTGAGGTTGTAGCCTCATATATATATATATATATATATATATATATATATATATATATATATATATATATATATATATATATATATATATATATATATATATATATATATATATATATATATATATATATATATATATATATATATATATATATATATATATATATATATATATATATATATATATAACCACTTAGCAAGAAAACATGTTAAATTCACATTTGTAAAAGAAATTTTCACAACTTACCCCAAATTTTGAGAATACACAATCTGCCTGCACAGGTTTTAGATGGACACGAGCAGCTTCGTTGCATATGCTCTCGAATCAATTTCGTCTGAGAAATTCCTCTTATGACGGTGTTCGGTGATACACTTGGCCTGGGAAACTAGTAATTCCTCTTCGACGGGTGTTCTGCGATACACTTGGTTTGGGATATTATTTCTCTTATGACTGATGATCCAATTCCTAAGTTTCCAGTCTTGTATTTATAAAGTCCTGGTCCCTGAAGTTTTACAGTCTGTGTATTTAAATATGCAGATTTACTCTTAAGGTTTCAGAGTTGCCCAAATACTGTCGATCTGTCACTTTTGATATAGGAATTCTAGGTCCGATCCTTCTCTTTTTGGCTTCTTGGGAGTTGCTCGGTTGAAGTTGCGAAGCTGTCTGTTCTGTGCCTCTTAGTTCACTAGATTATATCTCTCATTCTCAGTTCAAATCATAGATTGTGTTTCTGCCGAATGTTCCAATAGAATTCATTGTATATTCCTGCTCTCACTTCACACCAATCAAATCTCTCTAGCACTGTTTGGGTGGGTGTTTCATTTAAAATATCCCCTCGCGTGTTTTAAAATATAAATTTTAATATTCCACGCGTGACCTCTATATAATACTGACATCTATCTGCCTCTTCACAATCTCGTGACCATGTTTTCCTGGCGTAATGTCTTCCGCCAAGATGTCTACCCCGACAGATTATCTGTGATAATGATGCAGACAGGGGCCCAACGGAAACGATTATCTCATAATTGCCCGTGTTTTCGTGCCTTCTTCAGACAGTCCCACTAAAGTGTCGCCGGCCACTTAGATAAACAATATGGTAGTAAGACGAGGATCGTCTTTTATCAAAAGGTGGCCCGGCTGATAGAATGAGATAAACGTGTTACCGCTGACCGGTGATAATGACCGGGTATTGTTACGATAGTCCCACCGTTCTCTTGGTGGAACGTAAATACGTCTGAGGAGTGGTAAACAAGATAAAGACAGTCCTATAGCAAGTACTTCCGTAGAGGAGTGTGGTGTTAGAGACTTCTCCCTTCTAGATTCGGCATAAAGAGTAAATAATGGTGCATACAATATGCCACATAATAATGACAGGGGAGAGAAAAATAAGAAAATATCACTCGCACGGGAATAAAATTCAATCCTGCCGGAGTGTACTTGAGATCGCACAATCTTATCGTCACAATTTCTTCATAAGTTTTCTTTATTAAATTAATGATTTTCAGGGGAACTCCATAGTGCCTCATCAATTTCCAAAGTGATTCTCTGTCTACACTGTCAGATGCCTTTTTGTAGTTGAGAAATCCAATATATGGTACTGAATTCCATTCCAGACTTTGTTCAGCTATTATTCTCAAATTGGCTATCTGGTCTGTACAGGATCTGTTTGGTCGTAAACCTGCTAAAATACTGTATGTTATCCAAATATTTTGCCCGTTTGCGATGCAAATGATTGTAATACACAATGGTCATACACTTACAATATGTTGCCCAAAAGAACGTTGACCTGTGAAATTAAACTCGAGTGAAGTGATCATCATTAAGACATGGAAACAATGAACAACCGATGAAGGGGTCCGCTGTGGTAAACCATGTACAGGATAGGACAGGTCAGACAATTAGAGTATGAAATGAATAGAGTACGGCCAGAAATACCAATACAAGGATCATTGTCTCTTCAACTCTGTTCTTTCCATGGAGAGCATAGAGTTGCAACTGTTTGTTGCCACCCTTTTCAATACTGGCGGCCTTTTGCTTCCTCTTCTATCATTGTTATCCAGATTCTTTTCGACTTTCCCACTCTAGTCTTCCCCTCAGGGTTTTTGTCAACGACATGTTTGGTTAACTGCCAGTTGTTTGCTGAAGGTGTGTCATATCCACCTTCACTTTCTTTCCATAATCTGTAGCTTTTCTGCATGTTGGCTGGTTCTGTCCCATGTCGTCCTCATCATTTGTTATTACATTTGCTCATTTGATTCGGAGAATGCATCTGTTTGTAGTTTGGATGTGATTTTCTTGGTGACATACCACGTCTCTAGGCCGTAGAGTAGAACAGATTTTATATTTGTGTCGAAAGGTATAGCCCTATTGTGTTTTTTCCCCCTCATCTAGGAGGCGCTGGCATAGCTAGCAGTCCTTTTCATGGTTTTATCGTGCTACCAGATAGACATAAGTGATATAATTTTCAGGACTCGGCATTTATCAACGCTGCACGAGCCAGCAGGACATTTCGGGGCCATACAATGCTAGCTGATAGAAGCTAGTAGTTCTTTTCATGGCTTAGTTTTTATACACATCATACTTCAATTGACAGCGTTCACTTTTTGAATAGCTAAAGCGTTCTGATATAACCGACGGACTTAAGTCTATGGAAAGGTACGTGTCTCGGCACTAGTAGGTAAAAACCTAAATGAAACCACAAAAAGCCTAATTCTGTTTTGCTGAGAAAAAGCTGGAGAGTTTGTGAGAGGTGAAGATCTGACATTTCTTATCGTGGTATAGTATAAAGCTTGTCCCTCCTCCTTTGTTCGTGTTACTTTCCAAGTAGCTGTGCACGTCTTCAATCATTAGACCGTTGCGCTGAAGGAAGTAACAACTTGAAGAAGTAGCTGAAACATAAAACATGATGGCAGAATGGACACCCACCCCACCAATCTTTCACAACACAATCTAATTTCCCAGCAAAGTGCTAATGGAAGTTTTGGAAACATGATCACACAAGAAGAGGCTATGTTGTTAAAAAAGTGGTAAATATTCTTCAAAGGTTGTTCCAGAAACTACTCAATTACACATTTTCTTAACGCTATTTTCCATTGTTGCCTTGAAATGGTCTGCATAACTTACTTACTTAGTCGTTTCTTTCTACCTTGGGATGTAGAGCTTTGCCAGAGAGAGCGCCATGCTATCGTTGTTAAACTGCATAATACAAAATCTAAAGAACATTTTCATGATGAGGCTTCCTTTCGCCCTTACCTTTCCTCCTACTTAATCCAGCGGTACCGTCATAGCTTTGACCTGTAAGTTTTCCCTAGTCGCTTTTCACAACACTAGCTAGTTGTTTTAAAACATCTTATGTTAAACCCTCAGCATCTCTAAAGCTATGGTTGTTCAATTCACAAAATCTATCATAAGTCGTTCTTTCGATTTTCATAACAATAGACAACATCATCGTGTGTTGGTCTCGAAACATCCTATATATAAAATCCCAGCTTTTTCTGTCAGTGCGTAACGCTAAGGGGTGCAACTTTGGTTGAAAGTTAGACATTAATTGTATTGTTTCCCTTATTTGGGTACTCTCCCGAAAATAATAACACTTACCAAAGAAGAATGCGCAAATGACGGTGTGCACAAAAATATTTATAGAATGTGTGATCCCGTATACACACATTGTGATCCTCGCTGCTGCTACGTAGTACTACTAACAGGAGGAAGCAGTTCACTTTCTTGCGAGAAGAAGAATGCTGTTATATATTGTGATAGTATTTTAACATCAGATGTCAAACAAATATTTTGGTTTTTTAAATACTTTTGAATAAGGAAAATTGCCGTTAGGTATTGGTGCTTTTGGATTTAATTCCCGTCTTATGACGGACTTTTACACTAGTTCTGTTATACTGTCTGCTATCATTATTATTGCTATCTTTCACTCCCTGTGGAGCTGGAGTCATCAGGCCACCTGCACCAAAACTTCCACGTGCTGTTGCAGCGGTAGTTTTTATAGCTATTTGTTTTACACGATGAGGTTGCAAGCCTGAAAGCATACTGTTTGCTACAACAATGGTATATTTTTCATGGCTAATCTCAGTAGCTGTTAAAGCGCCACAAATTTCATGAACTCATTCGAGACTCATTGTTGTATTATGTTAGAAATTAAAGTGCCCATGGAATGCTTTAGAAAATAACTTTTTACATTTGTACCTCACTTGCCAGAATACTAAAATTTAAGTCGCAGTAACATACGTGTCCTAAATATGCGAGATTGTTTTATATGAGTAGTTTCCTGTATTTATTTGATCAAGGAGGGTTTATGGGAATCCCGGGGATAAATCACCATATTGCTATTTAAAATTTTTTTTTTTAATTTACCGCGCCATTCCGACAAACGGTGTGCAGAACACCTTCTGAAAAACGTTGCGCTGGAGACAGCCGGATTCTGCTAACAATTGATACGGACAACAGGATGAAAAGAGCTAATTAATTAAGTGTGACTTAAGTTACTGTACAAATCAAATAATTATTTCAGGCAGAATAAGTTGAAATATGAATTATTCATTTTCCATCTTTTGTTAATTTGTTTAAAAACTTGAATTTAAACATGCTACAGCTGTACATGTATCTATGGACGGGCATCACTACAGGTGTTACTGGTATTTTACTTAAATATGTTACACATATACAGGTGTGGTTACAATGTACATAAATAACATAATACTGGGTACTTTGTGTATGTGTCTTTTTTGTTCCGTTAGAACAGGTAAAAGTTCATGCATTCATTCATTAATTTTCTGCTCCTAGGAACATACGCCTTCAAGAAAATTGTATCAAGATAAAGGCACGGGAAAAAAAAACATATCAAGAACTGATGGAAATTATTGGCACAAAAATACTTCCATCAAGGAAAAGGAAATTTGAATTCATGAATCGAATTAATAGTTGTGAAATGGCAAAATGTCACGAGAAAACCCTAGATCTACAATGTAGATTATGCAAGAAAGTCAACTTTTGCGGCCGCAGAATAGTAGTCCTATTAAACAACAGAAAAAACTTCCCGTGAAACTCATAGTCTCTTTAAATTCTTCTTCGTTCGCTCTCAGACTTCTACATTAATGACTCTAATGAAGGCAGTGGTCAGCTCAAGGTTCCTGACATCTTTGGTGTTTTCATGCAAGCTGACATCCGGTATATTCCAGTTACAGTTTTTACTGATGAATATAATTTGAATTTATTAGATTAGGTCTTCTTCTGTAAACCTCTGGGAAAAGAGTGATATAGAACATAAGGACAGGTAGTTCTAGGAATTCACAATAATAAAAATAGATGTTACGACAAAATGTCTTCATCGGGGTACATACATATGAAAACGACAAATGTGGAGAACAAAAAAAAAAAATAAGAACAGACGAGTTTAATACGCTGAACTCTATTTTTTTAATAATTGTAGCAATAAATCGCAGAACAGCTCCTCACAGTCATGGCCGTTCTGTTATTTTCGTGACTTGCCTCTAATTTCATGCTATATCACTTCTATAACTATATATAAATGTCGCACTGATGGTAATGGGTGAAAATCATAGACTGCGTGTGGGGCGTTTGCCCAGTGAACGTTAACATGCTGTACGCAGTATAGCCTGGGTGGCCATGACGCGGCTCGCGAGCCGCATGCGGTTTGCACGAGCCTGGTGTGCGGCTGTAATTAAAAGGTAGTCCCATAGCAGATACTGCCGTAGGGGAGTGAGGTGTTAGAGACATCACCATACTAGGTCCAGCATCGAGAGGTGGGGTGACCAGTTCCCTTCTTCCCTGCCTTTTCCTTCCTTAACTCAAAGTCAGGTACCCATTTACAGCTGGGTAGACCGACGCGTGTCGGTATCGTGATTCGAACCCGGTACTTTTTCCTCGTGAGACCAGCGCTCTAACCACTCTGTCAATCGGACGCTCGCGGCTGTAATCACGTACCCTAAATTATATAACTATTTGACTGAATGACACCGAATAATGTTCAGATAGATTGTTTTATATTTTTACCAAAGAAATGCTACAAAAACATTGTTAGAAAGGTGAGATACCAGCGACATTCATGTTTTAAGAGAATTTTTTTTTTTTTTTTAAATTTTGAAATACACACTGTGTAATCATCTATAAATATCGCACATATTCGCTGTTTGCAGAATAAATATATATATATATATATATATATATATATATATATATATATATATATATATATATATATATATATATATATATATATATATATATATATATATATATATATATATATATATATATATATATATAAATGGCGCTCTCCAGAGTTTCCTCCAGTATTGCGGCTCCCAAAAGTCGCCTAGATGGCCTCCCCTGTAAAACAGAATAAACGTGTTCCATTGCAATATTATTTATAGTAATGTAAATGCTGAGTGAGATTACGTAAATTTGATCTGACGACATTTATGAATGCCACAATTAACAGTACTGTGACTGCAATATAAATGTGTTTACTGTGTAATTATGTATTCATTATTCACGAATATATCAAATAATTATGTTGATGTAAACGACCTAGAACATTCATGAATATATTGAGTGACTGTCGAGGCTACTCTCGTTCTGTTTATCTTTGTCTGTATGCAGTCTACATCTCATTCATTCCTTGAATCCGTGACCTCCGTCTGCGTGTCTGCAAGTCACTGCCCCTCTGACAGTATTTCAAATGTTTTATTTATTTCTTTTTATTATCAGTCAATCAATCAATCAATACCCTTTAGCTCCACGTGGAACATAGACCTTCAACAAACACATGTCAAGTCCTCATGTCACGTGCCATCCGCACCAGCTCTTTCCACGTTCTCCTCCAAATTTTCGCTTCTGTCTCCAGTTCTCTTTTCCGTGTGTTTCTTGGTCTACCTCTGCCTCTCTTGCCTTGAGGGTTCCAGAACAAGGACTGCCTTGTAATGTTATCCACACGTTTCCTAAATGTGTGTCCTATCCATTGCCAGCGTCTTCTACCCATCTCTTGTACATCATTTTGTTATTAATTTCTGGCTCATTCATGTTTATTTTGTCCAGAGGAAGATCAGACTGACGGTAGCAATTCTGTTTTATCGTTTAATTCTGTCAAACTGTTTTAATTTCCTTTTTAGTAATTATATTTAATATGAGCAATTACCCCCGCCAAAACCGCGTCGGATGATAGTAAAGATCAGCTCTTTCTGCTACATGTCCTGATGAAGGCACCAATTTTGCTGTTCAAGTTTCATTCCCTTCCATCCCATTTCAACTTCATTTGATCTTTGTAGTCAAACATATCTTGACTTATGGCCAGTGGTCAACGCAGCAAGAAAAATTAAAAGGCCTGCACGCTCTTTTAATAGGTGTTCAGTTTAGCTTTCACGGTGCAATGCGCACATTTTCCGTCTCCGTCTCTTCCCTCCCCCCCCCCCTCCCCCTTACCCCCCAATGGCCTGGTGCTTTTCCTTGTTCCATACAGGACGTTTCACTCAGACAATTAGTTGTACTATGAATGTACTGCGTAAATAACTACCCCTCCGCAGTCTAGGGGATGGTTAGGTGGGAAAAATACAGTAACTGTCTTTCAGAGTAGGCGGGAAGTGGCTGTTGATAACGTGGTTTCTTATTTCATTGTTTTCTGTCTGCCATCATCGAAGTGCGTTTCATGTACATTTTTATTGCACCCGAGACCATGAAAAAGATAGGACAAATTATTAAAGTGAAGAAATAAAAGGTGGACTACTACACCCGTCAGGCAGGTCGTACCAGGCGACTAATATAAGGTTGTGCATAAGGTTGGACACTTCATCGTGTAAAACAAATAGGCACAGAAATCACTACTACAAGAGTATATGAATGCTTGGTGCAGGCTTCCTGCAAGGCAACAGGCTGCAGTGGTTGCTTCATGCTTCGTAAAACTCCACAATTTCTCTTTCCTTCATATTACCTCTACACCAGAGGTTTTCAAACTTTTTTGGTCCGCGGCTCCCTTGACCTGTGCATAAATCACCGCGGCCCCTCTCTATACTACGAAGATCTATATTTATTGATGGACCTTGGCTCATAATATCGAGCCCAACACTTTTCCCAAGCCACCGCGACGCCCTTAGCCGAAGGCCGCTACGCCCCTAGGAGCCGCGACGCACAGTTTGAAAACCTCTGCTCTAGACCATTTCCGTTTTTGGCAAAGGTTCTCGTTATACTAGTAAATTTTAGTCACATCCCCTTGTTTCGTAAGCACTTCACGGGGTGTTACTAAGAATCATTTTCATGGTTTTACATAATTTACAGGTCTAAAGAGAACATTTACTGCCGTTTTTCCTCCAGCATGTTTGAAAATGAGGACACTGTAGGGGTTGACAATAATTTATATATCTGCCTAACTGTTTGAAACGATGCATTATGCCACAGATAATATATATATAATATATATATATATATATATATATATATATATTATAAATATATATAATATATATATATATATATATATATATATATATATATATATATATATATATATATATATATATATATATATATGTGGTGAAGTGGGATGTTATAAATACTTATAGGGAACTTAGTGTACTGACTGAGATCAGCTGTGAAGGTATCTATATCTATTAAGAGTAGTGTATTATAGATAACCTTACTTGCTACCACATATCTATATATCTCAGTCAGAATTATTCTGGAATAGTGTGATGCTACGTTATGTGTCTAGTGTATGTGTATGATGAAGTGTAAGTCACAACAACAGACAGATAAACAATTTAATTTAATCCACTACTCTTGACAACACTGTGACACTCACATACATATAACACTCTACAAAGATATCTTAAAAGAGTCACTGATAAACTTTCAAATAACAATATGTATTCATTACTGGCATGAATGAATATGTGTCCTGATTCAACTACAAGGGAACCAGGAATCACAATCAATTTAAATTACAAGTTATGTACAGAATGTATTTAATATGAATATTGTAGTGACATATATATTACAAATGTTCTATGTGTGTCAGTTGTGTAGTAGTAAAATGAGGTAATACTGGTTTTGTTTTGTTCAAGCTCTGTTGGTATTTGTCATCATGACTTCAATAGTTTGTCTTTAGGGACTAGTATTGGAGATGTTCACAGTTCCTGATATTAAGACAATTAATTTCCCTCTTAAGGTTAATTTTACAAAGTCAGTTCAAGATGAGGGGACATAATGTTGAGCTCAGCTGGCCAAGTTAGCTTATCTGGCGTGATGGCGGCAGGAAAGGACTCCTCTGCTCGAATTCTCCTCTGGGCTCTGGAGACACCTCACTGATAGCTAAAAGGACCAAGGAGTATGCTGTCCGACACTGGATTCAGCAAAGCTCTGACTAGGTGCTGCTCAGTACCATCAAGACCACTGTCCCTGAAATCAAGAAGGATGTACCTTCTACTTCATAACTAACTTAAACTCTCTTGTTACATTGATCACAACACAGCACAAACATTGAGTTCAGAGCATTAGGCCAACTGTCAGCTTCATTTGAAATACTTTATTCCAGTATTACCCTTCTTAATGGTTACTACGCCTCTGCACTTCCAGCATTATTTCTTTCTAGTCAATCATCCAGGTGTCAGTGTACTGTTTGGCCATTCCATGCCGTTTTACTTCTCTCCGACACCCTCTGTTCAGGCTGGAGCATTACAGGCTTTACCTCACGTTGGCCACTGAACTACACATATATATACAGGCATAAATCAACAATTCACATTCAATTTTCATTAAAAGATATTGAATGGTTCAAGCTTACCACAATTCATACGAATAAACACAGATACGTTGATTAGCAATGAATTCTGGCACAAACTGGCACAAATTCCCATCTGCTTATCTTCCAGGCTTTTATTTAGCAAAATATATGCTGTCTTCAACGCACTGATGCTTTATCAAGCTATTTTAAACAAGTGGTTTCGAACTAACGCTCCCAAGTGTGTATATCAGCGAGTCTGACCAATGAGCCCCGTTTTCGACAAGTGTTTGAAAAAATGTTACCTTTCCCCGTTTCCCCTAACAACCAAGATAGTATTTATAGCCCGACCAATCGTGGTTAGGCTTTCATTTGTTGCGCTCCAATCAATTTTGGAGTTTACATGGTAGGCTATTTCTGTAACGTAAATTTTTTTCAAACACGTTAAAAAAAAATCTTATGAGCAGAAATGATTTTATGCTGTCAGGCACCCCCAATATTTTATTTTGGGTATAATTTATTAATTCCTGGACTATTTGCGTAACGTTTTACATATTATTTGTCAGCAAGCCCTAAGGAACCCAAAAAATACAAATTTAAAGGAGCTACGTGGCTGCATTCAAAATATGCAATTTCTTCTACCTCCTGTTTCGAAGATGTGCTGTCTGGGTACTGTTATGTTCTCAACCGTAAACCCATCTAATGTTATCTTTTCTAATAAGAGTTTTTTATGATTTATAAACCTAACTCTGGGAAAGGGTAGTGTATTTTATCACTGTCCGTCTGAAAAAAAATTAGTGCATGTAGACTTACACGCGTGATGGCAGCATTTGTGAACCGCGCGACGCGTGTTGCATGCGTTCCTGATTTCCAGCCCTCCCCTCTCTCTTTATCCTTTTGTCCATCTGTTCGTTCGTTTTGGTAACGCAGTATAATTAATGTTAGGATTAATTTAGGTCATTACGCAGTACGTCTCAATGTTTTTCTTAGAAATGCAGCACACGTTTCATTGAAGAAGGCGGGTAATAATACAGTAAGCTTTTATATCAACGTGAAAGCGTTACAATTTGCAGACGAAGCAGAAAACAAGGGGGATTTCGAGTACATTCTTTGTGACAGCACTGTTATTTTATCATTGCTCTTCTCTTTATTAATTTTATTTGTTAGGCTTCATATTTACCTAATAATTTATATATGTGGATTAGAATATTTCATGACACCTCCCCTCTTAAAACAGACATTATATGTCAGTCCTTTATTCTATATACACATAGAGAAATTTATTATTATTTCTGGGGTTTACGGTGATTCTCATCACACGGATGGCGGCTTAAAAAATCAGCTCCCAAATTGGTTTTTCCAGATATATACTCAATGCTAAAATTATATGGAGCCAGAAGCAAAGACCATCGGAGTAACCTAGAGTTCTCATGCTTAGCCTGTGCTAAAAACGATAAAGGTTTGTGATCTGTTTGCAACTTAAATGCCTTCCCATATAGATAAATATTGAATTTCTTTATTGCCCATATTACTGCAAGACATTCTTTTTCGCTAGTTGAGTAGTTGATTTCAGCTTTATTCAACTTTCTGCTAGCATATGCCACTGGGCTTAATTCCCCATCCAATGCATCTGATTTCTGTAGTAGAGTTGCACCTAGCCCAATACTACTTGCATCCGTCCTTACTATGAATTCTTGACTTAAGTCAGGTAATTTCAAAATGGGTTTACTTGTGAGCTTTTCCTTCAATTCTTGGTAAGTCATTTCACATTGTGGTGTCCATGTAATGCGATCTGGAAGTCCTTTACGTGTCAATTCAGTTAACGGTGCACATATGGAATTAAAGTTCTTGATATACTTCTGGTAGAAACCACATAAGGAGACAAAGGATCTCACGTCCTTCTTGGTTTGTGGTCTCGGGCTTTCTGTAGTTTCTCTAAATTCTTTGGGTCAGGGGTCATGTTTCCCTGATAAACTGTGTGTCCCAAAAATTCCAATTCTTTACATCCAACGCAACATTTGGTTGGTCGGGCTGTTAAATTTGCCTCCCCAAGTCGAGTAAACAGCATGTTCAGAGAGTCAATGTGTTCCTCAAATGTTTCTGTTGCTATAAGGATATCATCCATAAAATTTGTTATACAGGGATTATTCAGAGGATCCAATAATTTTCTCATCATTCTAGAGAAGACACTAGGCGCATTCTTCAATCCAAATGGCAATCTATTAAACTCAATAGTGTCCTTCTGAGGTACTAAAAGCTAGGTATGGTCTAACCTCAGGCTTTACTGGAATCTGATAGTATCCTTTACTCAGATCCACTTTTGAGAAATATTTAGCTTTATTTAGTCTGGCAAACAGCTGATTTGTATCCGGCAATGGATCCACCTGTCCTTCTGTAATAGCATTCAGTCTCCTGTAATCTATACAGAGTCTATGTTCTCCAGAGGGCTTCCTTAAGAGTACCACACCGGAACTATACGAAGACTCACTGTGCGAAATAATTCCTTCCTTCAACAGATAGTCTCTCTCTTCCTTCAAAGCTTTCTCCTTAGCAAACGGAATCGAATATGGTTTCATACAGACAGGTGTGGGGTCTATCAGTTTCATATCATATTCCAATAGGTTTGTATGCCCTGGTCGGTCTGTTAACACCTCTGCATGATTATTTAGAACCTGTTGCACTCTCTCTTTCTGAGTTTTCGTTAAATGTGTACTGATTTTCACCTGTGCTGCTGTCTCACAGGGGTGTAATGGATATTCAAATGATGAAAGTGGTTCCTTTTTCATCTCCATGGCGATGGACAAGGTCAACAAGTGTGTCTCTTCCTGATTTTCTCTTTCCAAATATTTCTTCAGGAGATTCACATGATAGATTTTTTTCTTTCCCCTTCTTATCTATCTTATAATTTGTTCTAGACACCTTCTCTAGAACTGTATATGGACCCTGCCATCCAATTTGTAACTTATTCTGACTCCCGGGCAAAAGAAGCAGTACTTTCTCTCCCACAGCCAAATTTCTGTCTTTCGCCTTCCTGTTATAATAGGCAGCATGTTTCTTCCTGGCTTGTTTCAAATTTTCATTGGCAAGTTTCCCGCCAGTTTTCAACCGAGTGGTCAGCTCATTCACATATTGGTATGAAGATGTAATGTTTTCCTCTGCCTTTTCATCAGTCCACGTTCTTAACAAAGCTACATGTGGACCTTTAATTGTGTGGACCTATTTGTCCATGCACCGGTATGGTCTCTTCCACTCGAAGCTTTATAGTGATGATTTTTCCTCCCAGAATTATCATTCACAAAACGACCGCTACCAATTTTTCTTGTCTTGGGGCTTTCTCCCCTCTTAAAATTCTTGATGAGAGATTTCCTCTCTACATCCTCTTCCTCCAGTTTGTTTAAGTCCGATTGAGGGATTGTCGGCTTATCCTGGGGGTAAGACATCTTTTTGCACTCTCCGCATAGTGGCCATTGTAAAACAGTTAAGTGAAGCTTGTCCGTGAAAAGGGGCTTCCCATTCCATTTGGTCCACTTTATCAAATCTATTTTTCTTTTTATTGTTAGGCCTGATTTTGCCCCATGGCGTGTCCAGGTCCTGATCCATGTTCCCACTTGTGGGTGTTCCCTCATGTGCTATGCTACACCTTTCTACAAAATTCTCAATGTCCCATCTTGCTTTGGGCCAATAATAATTGTGAGCCACCTTTTGAATGATGGTACCTATCTTCTCATGGTCCCCATCTGGTTTCACATGTAGGCTCCTTATTAAGTCTGCCCTATATCTTTTAGGAAGTACCAGCTGACCCTGACCTTTGGATCTAGCTCCAGTCTTCCTATACATCAACTTGTTTTTCATGTAAAAATCTCCCTTGCCTGGAGTTGTATGACAAGTTGACAATTTTCTGAAACAAGGCTTGAGTGTTTATCCCCAGCCTGTGCCTTCCTCATCTCATCTGGAGTGGTATCTAACATAATATCCTCCTCCTGTCTTGAGGTCGACCTGACCTGAAGGGTTGCCATATACACAGGTTTCCTTCTGCAACGGTCAGTGTCATGATTGTCCATCTGACAATTCTTACACCACCTTTTTCCTTGGTTGAAAGATTTTCTTTCATCATATTTCCTTTCATCGAATTGTGGGAATTTATTTTTAATTTTCATACCGTGGCCTATCAAATTGGTGCTTACCTTTATTTTGATCCCTAGGATCAAATTTATTAAAGTTCTGTGGTGCCCTAAAGTTATCCACCTGTTTCTTTTTATTACCTGTTACCTCTGCTTGAGCTGCTTGATACCTTTCAGCAACATTTAGCAACTCACCCAGCCTCTCTGCACCTTGTTCCATGAGAAACTTTCTCAGGTCTGGAGCCATGGACTCTCAGAGTTGCTCTATAAGGACCATTTCCTTAAGATCTTGGGTTTTCCCCAGAGAAGTCCATTTCTCCAAGTATGTCTCTATTCGTGCAGAGAACTGGTGATAGGTTTCACCTGACAGTAGTTTAGCATTCCTAAATTTTTTCCTGTAAAACTCTGCATTCTTTTCATACCTTAACAAAAGAGCCTGCTTTAGCATGTCATAATTTTCCTGATCACCTCTGCTCATTTTTGCAAAAACTTCATAAGCTGCCCCACGAAGTCCCTGAGATAACTTTAAGCTCCACCTTTCTCTCTCTAACCCATACGTGGTAGCTAATAGTTCGTACCTATTTATATAGCTCTCAATATCATCGTCTTTCTCAACAAAATGATCTAAATGAAAGTTCATAGCTGAGGTTGAGGCTCCTTGAGTAACTGTAGCATCAGAGGCAAAGGGACTGGCACCATTTTCAGGAGCATGGCCTTGAAACTCAAACTCCCTTAGTCGTAACTCATGTTCCCTTTGTAATCTTTTCATTCCGTCGTGACATAGGCAACCATAACTTGCCCATCTAATCCTAACTCTTTTGCCGTCTGAACCGCAGCAGATCGAAATTTGGCCAGGTCCGCCATTGTCTATCAGGTAACTTTATATAATGTCTAACCAACAATTCAATCTCTAATGGACAACACAGGCACCGTGAGCTCAACCTTATTTAATTCCACCCAAGGATACCTTTTAATTCTTATATTCCCTGAAGTGAATTATCCCCAATATTTTTAATAGTTAAAGATTCAAAATCCCAAGAGCGAGACCCCAATATATGTGGTGAAGTGGGATGTTATAAATACTTATAGGGAACTTAGTGTACTGACTGAGATCAGCTGTGAAGGTATCTATATCTATTAAGAGTAGTGTATTATAGATAACCTTACTTGCTACCACATATCTATATATCTCAGTCAGAATTATTCTGGAATAGTGTGATGCTACGTTATGTGTCTAGGGTATGTGTATGATGAAGTGTAAGTCACAACAACAGACAGATAAACAATTTAATTTAATCCACTACTCTTGACAACACTGTGACACTCACATACATATAACACTCTACAAAGATATCTTAAAAGAGTCACTGATAAACTTTCAAATAACAATATGTATTCATTACTGGCATGAATGAATATGTGTCCTGATTCAACTACAAGGGAACCAGGAATCACAATCAATTTAAATTACAAGTTATGTACAGAATGTATTTAATATGAATCTTGTAGTGACATATATTATTACAAATGTTCTATGTGTGTCAGTTGTGTAGTAGTAAAATGAGGTAATACTGGTTTTGTTTTGTTCAAGCTCTGTTGGTATTTGTCATCATGACTTCAATAGTTTGTCTTTAGGGACTAGTATTGGAGATGTTCACAGTTCCTGATATTAAGACAATTAATTTCCCTCTTAAGGTTAATTTTACAAAGTCAGTTCAAGATGAGGGGACATAATGTTGAGCTCAGCTGGCCAAGTTAGCTTATCTGGCGTGATGGCGGCAGGAAAGGACTCCTCTGCTCGAATTCTCCTCTGGGCTCTGGAGACACCTCACTGATAGCTAAAAGGACCAAGGAGTATGCTGTCCGACACTAGATTCAGCAAAGCTCTGACTAGGTGCTGCTCAGTACCATCAAGACCACTGTCCCTGAAATCAAGAAGGATGTACCTTCTACTTCATAACTAACTTAAACTCTCTTGTTACATTGATCACAACACAGCACAAACATTGAGTTCAGAGCATTAGGCCAACTGTCAGCTTCATTTGAAATACTTTATTCCAGTATTACCCTTCTTAATGGTTACTACGCCTCTGCACTTCCAGCATTATTTCTTTCTAGTCAATCATCCAGGTGTCAGTGTACTGTTTGGCCATTCCATGCCGTTTTACTTCTCTCCGACACCCTCTGTTCAGGCTGGAGCATTACAGGCTTTACCTCACGTTGGCCACTGAACTACACATATATATACAGGCATAAATCAACAATTCACATTCAATTTTCATTAAAAGATATTGAATGGTTCAAGCTTACCACAATTCATACGAATAAACACAGATACGTTGATTAGCAATGAATTCTGGCACAAACTGGCACAAATTCCCATCTGCTTATCTTCCAGGCTTTTATTTAGCAAAATATATGCTGTCTTCAACGCACTGATGCTTTATCAAGCTATTTTAAACAAGTGGTTTCGAACTAACGCTCCCAAGTGTGTATATCAGCGAGTCTGACCAATGAGCCCCGTTTCGACAAGTGTTTGAAAAAATGTTACCTTTCCCCGTTTCCCCTAACAACCAAGATAGTATTTATAGCCCGACCAATCGTGGTTAGGCTTTCATTTGTTGCGCTCCAATCAATTTGGAGTTTACATGGTAGGCTATTTCTGTAACGTAAATTTTTTTCAAACACGTTAAAAAAAAATCTTATGAGCAGAAATGATTTCATGCTGTCAGGCAGCCTCACTATTTTATTTTGGGTATAATTTATTAATTCCTGGACTATTGGCGTAACGTTTTACATATTATTTGTCAGCAAGCCCTAAGGAACCCAAAAATACAAATTTAAAGGAGCTACGTGGCTGCATTCAAAATATGCAATTTCTTCTACCTCCTGTTTCGAAGATGTGCTGTCTGGGTACTGTTATGTTCTCAACCGTAAACCCATCTAATGTTATCTTTTCTAATAAGAGTTTTTTATGATTTATAAACCTAACTCTGGGAAAGGGTAGTGTATTTTATCACTGTCCGTCTGAAAAAAAATTAGTGCATGTAGACTTACACGCGTGATGGCAGCATTTGTGAACCGCGCGACGCGTGTTGCATGCGTTCCTGATTTCCAGCCCTCCCCTCTCTCTTTATCCTTTTGTCCATCTGTTCGTTCGTTTTGGTAACGCAGTATAATTAATGTTAGGATTAATTTAGGTCATTACGCAGTACGTCTCAATGTTTTTCTTAGAAATGCAGCACACGTTTCATTGAAGAAGGCGGGTAATAATACAGTAAGCTTTTATATCAACGTGAAAGCGTTACAATTTGCAGACGAAGCAGAAAACAAGGGGGATTTCGAGTACATTCTTTGTGACAGCACTGTTATTTTACCATTGCTCTTCTCTTTATTAATTTTATTTGTTAGGCTTCATATTTACCTAATAATTTATATATGTGGATTAGAATATTTCATGACAATATATATATATATATATATATATATATATATATATATATATATATATATATATATATATATATATATATATATATATATATATATATATATATATATATACAGGGTGTCCATAAAAGATTGTACCCTTTCCAAAAAAATTATTCTTGGCCCCATGATGTGTTACTCACATTACGCTTTTTCTCCCTTCCAACGCGTCCTTTATTCTCAAGTCATTAATTTCTATGGAGTTGGCAGGCAAACACTTTCCTGGGATGTTACAATATTGAGGTAGGGAAACACTTTCCTGGGATAGAAGAGAGAATGAAGTAATCATACTTGAAACAAAGACTTTACACAAACATCACTCCGGGTTTCAATCTAAAAAACTAAACATTCCAAATTCCATCATTTCTTTCAGGCCAACAATCGCATTATTCCAAAACGTACAGTACTCTTTTGTTGCTCTTTCTTTCTTTTTCTTTTTTCCTGAGTAGAATGTAGCTTGATATTGTGCATATGTTATCCACGTGTTTTGAAGATATTGTGGTCCCACGTAGTGTGTCAGTTTTCAGTTATTGTTTTTCTAAGAAGAGTTTGTATGTGCAAGTGTGTACGTATATTTTCCCGAATATCTAGTACATTTTAGATAGATTGTATCTCAGTACAGGAAGGAGGTGTTGCGATGGAAGATAAAGCTGAAACTACTAAAATCTCAGGGGCGGAGCAGAAGTAATCGGTTGCAAGCAACAACTGCAACCTTTTGTAGGATGTATGATGATATTTGTAACGTACGACAATTAGAACGGAATGTAAGGGTTGAAAAGGATAAGGGTAGTAATTCAGTGCATGATTGAACAAGTTAGAGACTAGATTCCAGTACGAGAGCCGAGAAATGCAAGCCACACTAGAATTTAATTTGATAGTTGAAGAACAAAACATAGTAGAATTCACATTGTGATTTGAAAAGCGTAAAATAATATTATAACTCAAATTTGTGAATTAAAAAAGTAACTCGAAATATGTGTTACACACAAGAATACACTAGAAATTAATTGTTTTTGTTATTGTTCACAATAGACATCATTGCACTCCGGGCAAGCACATAGGTGCTCTGTCTCTCTCAGAAAATGTTGAAAAATATGAATGCTGATTGCTTCTATAGTGTGCTGTTTGTATACAAGCGTGATGCATTTTCTTGTACGTCCATACTTACGGTTGTTGCTAAATTGCAGCTGCCTTAGCCTTGTTGATTTCCTCGATTGCAGTATCGTTCAATAACCGGCGATCGTTAACTGACCTTAGTACCTCTCCCTTATCAATGTCCTGTGTCCCCACTATGGGTCCTCTCGAAGCTAGTCTGTCCGCTCTCTCATTACCGTGCACCCCTGCATGACGAGGACAGTAGATCCACATGAGTTTTTGAATGTTTGTGGCCTCTATGTATGTTCTCCATTCATGTCGTATTCAATCATTCTAGACATTCTGAAGCATGGAAATTCATTGCACGAGTTAAGAACATACACACACACAATCTGTAGAAGTCCATTACACGAAAACCAAAGAATATTTGTAATCTTTAAATGTTTTTTTTTTTTGGTAAATTTATGTACTTATCAAAATGTGAATGCCGGAATTTCTTAGTACACACAATACAAGCAATCAAAACAAAACAAAGACCAAAAAAAAACACATTAATTCGTTCATTAACCTATAGCTCCCCGCGCAGTTTCAATCAGTTCTCCTGCCTTTTAGCATTCGTTCAAGTTCTCCCTATGTCTTCTTTATCCATTACAGGTCTCTATCTCCTAACCTCTTCTTACTGTGATTTGAATCTACCTCTTTTTTTCTTTTCCATGGTATTTCTGAAGCAAGGACTACCTTTTAATGCTTCCAGGTGGTTTCCTTAGTGTGTGTCCCAATCCAACGCCAACGTCCTCTCCTCACCCAAGGCCGGTGCTAGGGTATTCGTCGCCCTAGGCAAGCAGGGTATTTGGCGCCCTGAACAAACAGCTCATTTGCGCCCCAGGTAGTTTAAACACACACAGTCACACACACACACATATATATATACACACATGCATACGTACTTATACCTTTTTATTTACACAGACACAATCAAGCACATGAAACGTGTACAGAATTGCGCTGATACAAATATTTGTATACACGCATTATTTAAAGCAGGGGTTTTTAACCTTTTTTTTGCTCATGTCCTTTCTGAGCTTCAATTTACCTCATATTCGCTATTAGCTGGAAAAAGGTACTTTTACCATCTTACTGTGGCCCCCCTAGAAATATAGCATGCTCCCTTCCGGAGGGGGGGGGTGGGGGGGAGGCATTTGGCACACGTTGAGAACCACTGATTTACACTTTTCACAGAAGGGCTACAGGCAATGAGTTTTTTTATTTTTTTTTACTCCTCACATCCTGATCCATTAGTGTTCGTCTATTTCTTTCCATTAATCCCACAGCTGTGGGATTAAGGAACGTTTATTCGTTTAAAATATAAAAAACCCAAGAAGAAGAAGAACGCAATGTTTCTTCAGCTAACGCAACCCTATGTACACACGGTGTCCCTGTAAATCGTTCCTCTTTATTTTATCAGATCAAAATCATAAGGTTTCACAAAGTAATTTTTTTTTAAAGAAAGGACGGGATTTTTATTCAATCAGCCAGACATACTGTGCTTGATAGTGAATGTAAAAGACACACATAGAGAGGAAACCGTGCGAAAATAGAGAAACAGCCTACAGCAGGTTGGTTGGAATGAAGGTTACGACAGAAACTGAGAATGCTGAAGTAAAGAACAGATGTTCGTGACCTGGGGGAATGACATTTTGTTTAGGAGTTGTAGTGATGGTTTACCTGGCCTATTGGGCGGCAAAGTTACTGTGTTCTGGGATCGAAATACAGCATGGTTGTGTCACGTTCCAGTTTACGGAGCTTTAAATGGGTACCTGACTCTGCTTTTGAGTTAGGGAGGGTAAAGGCAGCGAGAAAGGGACCTGGTCATCCCCTCCCCCCACAAAGCTGAGACCTAGTACAGTATAGTGAAGTATTTAACACTTCACCCCCCCCCCCCCCCCCACGGCTGTTTCTGCTATGGAGCTACCTTGACCTTAGTGGTGGTTTGTTCTGGTAGGGGAAAGTTCTTATCAATCTGTGGTATGACGACTGTAACGTGTGCTATTTGAAAAGGAAGGGGGGGGGGGGGGGGGGGGGGAGAAGCCAGTGTGCAGATAATAAAATCTTAATGAAAATACATCTCATTTATTCATTCATTCATTATTTTTCATCTCCACGAGGAGCAAAAGGCGTTCAACAAATTCAAGCCAAGCCTTCCAGTTCTCTACCATCTGTTCAAGATCTTCCCAACGGTCGTTTACCCCTTGAATGTCCGCCTCCAGTTCCCTTCTCTGTGTGCGTTCCGCTACCAGGTTTCTGGTTCCAGAACGAGTAATGCTTTTTAATGCTATAAACTGGCTTACTCAGTGTGTGTGTATTCAAAGGCGGGGATCTTTTCATCATTGTGACCCACTGGCACCTGTCTGGGTCTTGCCATCAGTTCCACGCTGGTGATCCTGCCATAATATCTCAATCCTTAAAGGATTAGAGGGACAGTGCGAATACTAATACTCCTGAGTTGGCGGCTAGCTATCCCCCCGCCCCCGCCCCCGAAACTCAATTTGGATAATATAGCAGTGTTAGCATTGTGTCTTGTCGGAACAAGTTTAACTGTTTAATGTTATTTCTTCGCTCTGTCCCCCCCCCCCCTTTATTCCCTTATAGTTTTCATACTTGATCCGCTTTCTTGGAGTTTCGGTAACGTTCAAAGTAACGTGAGGGTCAAGGTCATGAGATGATACTTTTTCTTATGCATTCTTATTCGATGCCCTAAATAGTGCATTATTGTCCTTTGTTTGTTTAATTTTTTTTTATTTTGCCAAGGATATTATTAGCTTTTTTACATTTATTGATTGCTACACTGCATTTTGTTTCGTTGAATTTAAAAAGATTGTTCAGCCATTGTTACCTACGCAAAAAAATAATCCCGAAAACAAAGATTGGTGACCGTGGAAAAGATACAGAGTCAGCGGTAGATAAATAAGGAAGATAAGAGAACAAGGGAACGAAAAGTACAGAAGACAAACAACTTTTCAGTAAGTCATAGGTTGTATTCACAGATAGTGAGTGACAGTGCAGAAAGTCACAACTGAGAACAGGGAGATATAAAAAGAGAGTGATTGGGGTAAGTAAAGGAAATGCCATAACTTAAATTTGTCAAACGTCATGTTTACTAAACTTAAACATTACTTACTACCTGTTAGTTTTTAATGATATAGCGCAACTCTCCATATTTTTTGTTTAAGCTAGAATTTTTTGTTAGCACGCCATTTTTTTCTGCTATTTAGCTTTTTTTTCGTAGTTACTAAAAAAAAAAAAGAAATGAAATACTTAATAAAATTATAAAGTATATTTATTATATAAATAAATGTATTTATCTCTTTAAATATTATGTAGCAAACAGCAAAGCACATTGTGGAAGATTTTCCCAATGGAGCCTATAGGGCACCCACAAAAAAGTTGATTGGGGGCGACTGTACTCCTGTTGGCTCGGGACGACTGATCCCCTGATGCCTCGGGTCGACTTAGCCCCTGTTGGCTTGAGGCGACTGAGCCCTTTTTGGCTCGGGGGCGACTGAACCTGTATTAGCTCGGCGCGACTTAACACCTGTTGGCTAGGGGCGACTGAACCCCTGTTTGCTCGGGGCGACTGAACTCCTGTTTGCTCAGGGCGACTGAACCCCTGCAGCCGGCCCTCCATCCCAGACCATCTTAATCATCACACAGTTACTCCATTTGGAGCATAAGTCTTCAGCTTGTTCACGCCTAACCCTCCTAACATGCGCCGTCCTTTATAGTTAATTCCAAAAGTGGTGAATTCAGTTCCTGGCTATCTTGTACTGTTGTGCGCAGGTGGCTTTCCGTACGGATATGTTATGTAAAGAACCTGCCTGTTCGTACCTGATGTTATCTGTTAATGGCTGCTTCCCATCTCTCGATAATTTTGTATAATATGTTCCCTGGCATTTATAGCAACATTGTCCCTCTGCACTTGTCATACCATTTCAATACTTGTGTAATACGCAAGAGCCCCTATGTGACAGTTTGTGTCTTTCTGGTTGTAATCTACATGTTTCGCTGCCATTCAATAGGACAACCTTGACA
>JAMPIV010013272.1:42500-83990 GCA_024509875.1 Oreohelix idahoensis
TCCTCTCAAGTGGGCGGACATATCCCCTTCGCTGACGCCTATAATTTGTACTTCTGACGTTGTTGAAGGGAAAATTCTGGGAAATATCCTTCATTGTTTTCTTTCGCCCATTCTGCCTTTCTCGTTTTTGTAAATGTCCGTTTATTGTTTTCTTGTATGACAATGAATAACATAATTATGATACTGACTTAATTATTGACATTGTTTTTAAAATATGTCAGTTATACCGACATCATTTTGCACAACTTGTCCATCTGTACGCCCAGTACCAACCGTTATTAGAATTTAGGAAAATTGTCAATGACGTTGAAGTCGATAATTTTCCGACTGAGAATCGGCCAATGCAGACTCAGATACTACCTGTTCAGCAAACTAAAAATCGGACATACAGATATGTGGCCATATGGGGAGGACATACAAACAATACAACGTGTCCTGCAAGACTGTCGGCTTCATAAGAGGAGCAGGGTGGCAGAGTGAACTTCTACCCAGTTGAGGGAGAAACAGTATGGTGACGAGAGACGCCTGAGACGGACTGACTGCTGTATAAGACAGATAGATGTGGTTATTTGAGAGCGAACGACGAAGAAGAAGATTTTGAACTGCATTATAACGTATCATTGTTGGCCCTCGTTCATGTTTAACTTCGTGTGACCTGTCATTGTTCTCTACTTGATGTTGACCTTTATAACGATCTGTCATTGTTCTCTACTTGATGTTGACCTTTATAACGATCTGTCATTGTTCTCTACTTGATGTTGAACTTTATAACGATCTGTCATTGTTCTCTACTTGATGTTGACCTTTATAACGATCTGTCATTGTTCTCTACTTGATGTTGACCTTTATAACGATCTGTCATTGTTCTCTACTTGATGTTGACCTTTATAACGATCTGTCATTGTTCTCTACTTGATGTTGACCTTTATAACGATCTGTCATTGTTCTCTACTTGATGTTGACCTTTATAACGATCTGTCATTGTTCACTACTTGATGTTGACCTTTATAACGATCTGTCATTGTTCTCTACTTGATGTTGACCTTTATAACGATCTGTCATTGTTCACTACTTGATGTTGACCTTTATAACGATCTGTCATTGTTCTCTACTTGATGTTGACCTTTATAACGATCTGTCATTGTTCTCTACTTGATGTTGACCTTTATAACGATCTGTCATTGTTCTCTACTTGATGTTGACCTTTATAACGATCTGTCATTGTTCTCTACTTGATGTTGACCTTTATAACGATCTGTCATTGTTCTCTACTTGATGTTGACCTTTATAACGATCTGTCATTGTTCTCTACTTGATGTTGACCTTTATAACGATCTGTCATTGTTCTCTACTTGATGTTGAACTTTATAACGATCTGTCATTGTTCTCTACTTGATGTTGACCTTTATAACGATCTGTCATTGTTCACTACTTGATGTTGACCTTTATAACGATCTGTCATTGTTCTCTACTTGATGTTGACCTTTATAACGATCTGTCATTGTTCACTACTTGATGTTGACCTTTATAACGATCTGTCATTGTTCTCTACTTGATGTTGACCTTTATAACGATCTGTCATTGTTCTCTACTTGATGTTGACCTTTATAACGATCTGTCATTGTTCTCTACTTGATGTTGACCTTTATAACGATCTGTCATTGTTCTCTACTTGATGTTGACCTTTATAACGATCTGTCATTGTTCTCTACTTGATGTTGACCTTTATAACGATCTGTCATTGTTCACTACTTGATGTTGACCTTTATAACGATCTGTCATTGTTCTCTACTTGATGTTGACCTTTATAACGATCTGTCATTGTTCACTACTTGATGTTGACCTTTATAACGATCTGTCATTGTTCACTACTTGGTGTTGACCTTTATAACGATCTGTCATTGTTCACTACTTGATGTTGACCTTTATAACGATCTGTCATTGTTCTCTACTTGATGTTGACCTTTATAACGATCTGTCATTGTTCTCTACTTGATGTTGACCTTTATAACGATCTGTCATTGTTCTCTACTTGATGTTGACCTTTATAACGATCTGTCATTGTTCTCTACTTGATGTTGACCTTTATAACGATCTGTCATTGTTCACTACTTGATGTTGACCTTTATAACGATCTGTCATTGTTCTCTACTTGATGTTGACCTTTATAACGATCTGTCATTGTTCACTACTTGATGTTGACCTTTATAACATTGTTCACTACTTGATCTGTCATTGTTCACTACTTGATGTTGACCTTTATAACGATCTGTCATTGTTCACTACTTGGTGTTGACCTTTATAACGATCTGTCATTGTTCACTACTTGATGTTGACCTTTATAACGATCTGTCATTGTTCTCTACTTGGTGTTGACCTTTATAACGATCTGTCATTGTTCTCTACTTGGTGTTGACCTTTATAACGATCTGTCATTGTTCACTACTTGATGTTGACCTTTATAACGATCTGTCATTGTTCTCTACTTGATGTTGACCTTTATAACGATCTGTCATTGTTCGCTACTTGATGTTGACCTTTATAACGATCTGTCATTGTTCTCTACTTGATGTTGACCTTTATAACGATCTGTCATTGTTCTCTACTTGATGTTGACCTTTATAACGATCTGTCATTGTTCTCTACTTGATGTTGACCTTTATAACGATCTATCATTGTTCTCTACTTGATGTTGACCTTTATAACGATCTGTCATTGTTCTCTACTTGATGTTGACCTTTATAACGATCTGTCATTGTTCTCTACTTGATGTTGACCTTTATAACGATCTGTCATTGTTCACTACTTGATGTTGACCTTTATAACGATCTGTCATTGTTCTCTACTTGATGTTGACCTTTATAACGATCTGTCATTGTTCACTACTTGATGTTGACCTTTATAACGATCTGTCATTGTTCACTACTTGGTGTTGACCTTTATAACGATCTGTCATTGTTCACTACTTGATGTTGACCTTTATAACGATCTGTCATTGTTCACTACTTGGTGTTGACCTTTATAACGATCTGTCATTGTTCACTACTTGATGTTGACCTTAATAACGATCTGTCATCATTTCGTTTTCTCAACGTCAACATCTTCATCATTTTACTTGTCCCTTTTCATGAAGCATGGAGTCACCACTTGAGGCCCCCCCCCCTCTCCCGTTCCCCCTTTTGCAGGAAGTCTGCATCAAAGCATTCATGTACTCTTTTGTTGCGTGGGTGTGATTTGCTCTGAACAATGTTCCATGTGTTATGAATAAAACAATTATAAAATTCTGGCCATTGTTTTCTTCCTTGATATGTTAGTTTTAGTGCATCGTGCCTTTGATGGAAGATTAAGCGAATGCGGGGGTGGAAGATTCCAAACAATACTTGAACTTTGGAATACGATTGATTTGATAAGTCATTTCATTGAGTCCGTACATTTAATTCACATGTACACATTTCAAATAGGGACAGAACATGAGTCATGCATAAATTAATCAATGGCGTAGACTGCTGTTTTACGTGTCAATGTCCGTTTAAGGATACAGAGCAGTAATTGTCGTCAGAACATCACAGCTATATGCACGCGCAGCTAGACATGGCTACCTGCCGACAGTGAGACTGCGAGTCTGAATATCTTCATACGAATTTGACGATTATTCTTCTCCTTCTGAGAATTCTAGTTAAAATACTAACCTCCATAATTTTCCTCTCATAAAGAGTTTCTAGGACTGACCCTGGTCCATCAAAAAATACACATATAAATGGCTATATCATGCCATTGCATTGGAAGGTTAGAACAACGCAGCTATTCAGCTTGGCGGTCAAGTAACAAAGGGTCACGTTTCTTAGTTACCGACTGTGTCCTAAACAACGCTATACACGTCATGATCGATCGTGCATGGAGCGTTCAAAATTGAAACCTCTATCGCAATATATTAAATGCCTTAACCTTTTACAATTGCACGTCTGATAACCTTTAGCAGACGGCGTTAATATCATATACCGTAACAATTCCCTGTACACCGGGGAAAAAAAAAATCGATAGATTTTTTTTTCAAGATCTATCCAACTTAACAATTTTTTCAAAAAATATTTAACACAATTGTGACATATGGCCGACGATGTTCTGAGTAGAACCGTGTCGCGGTCATGTCAACTAACTATTTGTCATAGTTATCTAACATTAAGCACATTGTATATCAATATTATAAATATTATTATATCAACTAAATAAAATGTCCAATGTTAATTAACGTAAGGTCTGTCGTATTAGTATGTCATATAAGAATTAATTTGACTAATTAAAATTAAATTAATTAATTAAACTAAGAGTTAAATTATTAAGGTTCTAATGTAACGCGATGTTATGAGAGAAGAAAAAAAGACAAAATAAGTGAGAAGAAATAGAAAGAAATTCGAATATAAGTTTTAACTTAATTGTGTGTGTTAAGTGTTAGTGAATAATAACTATCTAATTTAACTAACTAAATAATGTATAGGTACATTTAAAAAAAAAATTATTAATCTAATACTTGTGTGAGATTTATTTTCTCTTTTCATAATTTCTTCTTTTAGTATTTCGTTCTCTTTTTTTTGTTCTTTCATTTCATTTTTTTCTCACATTTCATTTTATTGATAATAATTCAATTAAGAAGTTAAGTTAACTAATTAATTAGTATAGGATATATGATGATCCTGATGAATTCTTTTAGGCAAAAATGTTCAAACGTTTACGTTGGAAAGAAATGTCATTTATCCTAGCATCCAAGAATTAAGTGCATCTAGGATAATAAGTTCGACTTGTCGTCAGATATTGTTCCATGATTGTTCAATGATATTCGTATATCGTGTATGGACATTAGACGAAGTTCGAATGTAAGTATATATACCTTGATTGTCTTGTAGTTCAATTCTGTGATGCATATAGTATATATAAAGTTTAAATTGAAGGCAAGGTTAGTTCCCTTATAGTTGATACTTCGTTCAATCCAATGTAGTTCTGATTGATGTAGTTTAAGAGTGTCAATGTTGATTATTCGTCGTCAATAGGATTACGTGACAATGCATCTGCCACACAATTTTCAGTGCCAGGAATATGTTCAATGGAGAACTCGAATGGCTGTAGGATGATTGAATATCTGGCAAGTTTCTGGCTTGTATGATTTGATCGACGCAAGGATGCTACAGCACGTTGGTCCGTCTGTATGGTAAAGGGAGCACCGAGTAAGAATTTTTCAAGCTTCGTTATTGCCCAGATCACAGACAAAAGTTCCTTGTCGACTGTTGAATACTTTGTTTCTGCCGGCTTCAGCTTTCTTGAGATATACAAGGTAGGATGTAGAATGCC
Source organism: Oreohelix idahoensis (assembly GCA_024509875.1). Classification (NCBI taxonomy): domain Eukaryota; kingdom Metazoa; phylum Mollusca; class Gastropoda; order Stylommatophora; family Oreohelicidae; genus Oreohelix; species Oreohelix idahoensis. Next base: position 47,844 of record JAMPIV010013272.1, read on the forward strand.
GTCATGGTTCTGGAGCAGGCATGCACCAATGCCGTAGTTACTAGCATCTGTTCGTAAGAAAAATCTTTTGGAAGCATCGGGAAGTCTTAAAATTGGTTCATGCGAGAACAAATTTATAATTTTGTTGAAAGTTTCATTGCATGTACCAGTCCATGTCACCTTCACCGGCATATCTTTTTTTAACAAGGAAGACAATACAGCCGTGATGGATGACAAGTTTGGTATGAATCTACTGTAATATTGAACAAGTCCTAACAAACTCCTGACCTGTTTCTTCGTCTGAGGAACTGCTATGTTTAGAATTTTGGAGACTGTACTAGGTAACGTTCGGATATATCCCGATCCAATGATATGTCCCAAAAAGGTTATCTCATTACACGCGATTTGCACCTTTGTAGGTTTAGCAGTTAGATGATAATTCCTTAGAGTGTCAAAAACATATCTAAGTCCCGAAACATGTTCCTCAAACGACGAACTAAACAAGCATATGTCGTCAATATATGTAATAACGTCTGGTCTACCTGATAAAATTTGTCGCATCAGGCGAATGAAGGTAGCTGGCGCATTAACAAGCCCAAAAGGCATCACATTCCACTGGTATAGACCTTGTGGAGTGGAAAATGCGGTGTAGTACTTAGCCTTTTCGGTCAGTGGTATCTGCCAATAACCTTTAGTTAAGTCTATCTTACTAAATATAGTTGCGTTGGATAGACGTGGCAGTAAGTCGTCGATAAGTGGGTGTGGTTCGCTGTCAACTATAGTCTTAGCATTTAATTTTCTATAATCAACACAGAGTCTGATGTTATTGTCCTTCTTCCGGACAATCACTAATGGAGAAGAGAATGGCGAATTACTAGTCTCAATGATTCCCAGAGACAACATCTGTTCAAGTTCCTTAGTAGTTTTAGCAAGGAAATGTAAAGGAACAGAATAGGGATGTACACGAATAGGTGTATCATCATTGAGAGTAATGTCATGACTGATAGCCGATGTGCGACCCGGGACGTCGGTCAATACATCTGGATAAGATTGTAATAGATTAGCAATCTGTAGACGCTGTTGCGGTGTAACCGTTGAAGAGATGGTTACATCCCGCCAAGATTCAGTAGGTTGAACTACTGGTACAGGTAACGGTAACTGTACCTCAGGAAAAGAAGATTCTTCTTCCTGGATGACAGATAAGTTAGTATAATGACAAGTGGATACTGTGTTGTCATCTAGTTCATGAAAAATTGACTGTAAGTGTTCAGGACGTGTATGAAATTGCTTGAGCATGTTAATATGAAATATCTTTTTGTGTCCCTTGATATCTAAGACGTAATCAACGTCGGAAATTTTATCAATGACTTTGTAAGGACCATTCCAAGATATCAATAATTTATTGTTATTGTGAGGAAGTAACACATAAGCCTCGTCGCCTGGGAATAATTGGCGTAATCGTCGAGACCTATTTTGTAGAGATCGAGCCTTAGCTTTTGCAGCCTCAGAAGAAGCTGTTGCCAACTGGCAAGACTCAATAATGTTCTTCCGAAGATTAATCACATATTCGTAAGATGACTGAGTGTCCTGAGTCATCTCCTCGTCAATTAATAAGTTTTTTATTAGTCCCATAGGACCTCTTGGGGGAGCACCAAAAACTAATTCAAAGGGAGAGAAGCCAGTTTTGTTCATGCGGTACCTCCCGATAAGCAAATAGAACAGCTGGGAGTGCTCTGTCCCAGTCATGAGGGTGCTTAGCAGTAACCTTATGTAGTAGTTGTTTAAGTGTACGGTTAAGTCTTTCAACCGCACCATTACTCATCGGATGATAAATACTACTTAAATTCCTATCAATGTCCCAAGTTTTCATGACTTCCTTCATGGTGTCAGATATAAACTGTGACCCATGGTCTGATAAAAGTTTTCTAGGAAACCCTATTCTAGAAAAGATGAGATGTAGTGCATCAGCTACATCTGTGGTAGTGGTGGTCTTTAATGGGATAGCTTCTGGCCATCGTGTGCACAAATCAATGCACGTAAGGACGAATCTATGTCCTCTGGCCGATGGTAGCAATGGACCAATGATATCTATGGCCATCTTGTCAAAAGGTCTTACTGAGATATCGCAAGCCTGAATAGGCGCCGTGTGAAAAGCTCCACGTGCTTTCACTTCTTGGCATGTAGTACAGGAACGTACATACTGCGAAATATCTCTTGACACTCCTGGCCAAAAGAATGAAGACAGTACTCGAGATCGTGTTCGAGTATATCCCATATGTCCAGCACAATGTGAGTCATGTGCATGTTGAAGAATGTACCGTCTAAAAGTATATGGGACCATAACTTGTTGTTTCATTTGTGATTTGTCATGAAAACATCTAATCAATATGTCATTTTTAATAACAAAACAATGTTTGTTATTATTACCTGAGGATAGATTGTCAATTTTATCAACCAACTTAAAAAATTTTTTTAAAGATTTATCCTCTTTTTGTTTGGTTGCAAATGTTTCCCTGTCAATAGGTGAATTGACTACAAATTCCTCTTGGTTATCTGCATCCATTTTATCATCATCAACCTTCTCCATGAGTTGAGTCTGTGCTCTAGTCGTCACGGCGTTTCCAGTGCATAGGTTACGTTTCTCCCATTCTATAATCTCATCTGGAGTACAATCTTTACTGCCGTGTATACGACCAACCATCAGATCAGCTATAGGCTTCTTTAGCATACATACTTTTACGTTTCCTGTGAAGAAAGGTGTGTTAACATGAATAATAGCTGTGGGGTAAAACTCTATTGTTCCACCAAAAGTCATGCAACGGACATATTCCCCCGTTGCACAGCTAGGATGTACCAGCGACTGTCGTACACCAATCGTTGTGGATCCTGAATCCCTCAACACTGAGACGACGGATCCATTAACTAATCCTCTGTTAAAAATTAGTAGGCCTGTTCCATCGTTGACTGCAAGACCTACCTGTGGTATAATATGTCCGCAGTTAAGCACTGTTTCTTTTGCCTTCTGAAAAATAAGATTGCATTGTTGGCAGCTATTTGCCACATTATAATTAATAGCAAAACATGCAGCAGAAGACTGTGTTGTATTAGTGTCTAGTGGGACCTGAGCTATAGGGGTAGTATTATTTGTAACTGCCGCCCCTGTATTATGGTTGTAATGAGATGATCCCCGAGAATGAGATCGATTCCGAGTATAATTGTTAGAATTATCTCGTCGTCCTCTATAGTAACTATTATCTCGATGTCTCGAGCCATGATTATTACCATTCCAGTTATTATTATTATTGGGAGTATGTGATCGATTATAATGAGTGTTATGTTGACCATTGTGGTAGTTTGTTTGAGGTGAATAATTTCTATCTCGTGATCTACCTCTGTTGAACTCATTTTTATTGTTGAAATCATTATTATGTCCCTTCTGAAAGTTAACATTGTGATTTCTTTGGAACCTGCTTCTGTCTACACTGTGATGTCTTTGTTTGTTATTGTGATTGTAGGCCATATTAGACGCCACAGGTAGAGGTTCTCTTAATGAGGAGTTAGAAATGGTTGCATTCGGGTGTGCCGAACAGTAGTTTAAAGAAATTTTTTCTAACTCGTCCATGGTACCTGGTTTACGCTCCTGCAAGTATGCAAAAAATGGCTGGCTAACTGAAGATAATACCTTATCCCGCAGTAGTAAATCAACTAATTTGTCGTATGATTTGTTGACTTCTGCCAGTTCAACCCATCTATTAAATGTATTGCGTATGTTCGCAATGAATCCTGCAAAATCCTTTGGAGATTCAGGTACAATTCCCTTAAATTTTAACCTACAGTGTTCCTCGTCCAGGTGAAACCTTCGTAAAAGCAAGGACTTAATAGCACCGTAGTTATTAGCTATTGATGGGTCAGCATTTTGAGAAGCTGTCAGTGGTTCTCCAACCAAGAATTCATTTAATTTGAGTACCCATGACTCTTCAGGCAAATGGTTAGATTTGCAAGTCTGTTCAAAACGTGCCAGGAACGATGAAAGGTCGTCGACGTTCAAGTTGAAAATGGGTAATTTAAAGTTGTAGAAATGTTTAGGTTGGCTGGCTGATGATCCATTTTGTGCGTTATTATTCTGGTTTGCATCAGCACTTTGTGCTTGTAATCTTGCTGTCTCCAATTTAATACGCGCCAATTCCATTTCTTGTTGTAAAATAATTTCCTCTCGTTTCAATTTATTCTCTTCTTCCTGCCTGGCGATTGCTCTTTGCTCTTCTCTTTCACGTTGAGCAATCTCTCTCAACCTATTTTCCTTGGCAATTTGCTTCATCTCAAGTTCTGCTTCCTCTTTCTTTAATGCTGCCTTTTGTTCCTCTTCCTCTTTCTTTAATGCAGCTTTTTTCTCTTCTTCTTTTCTTTCATATTTTTCCAGTTCTGACTCAGCAAACTGACGAAGTTCTTGAGATTTATAACCATAATCACGACCAATTTTAACGAAATGGTCTATAGTAAGCATTTTGACTTTTATCTGTAAGTAATTATTGATAATTACTGATTAAAATAGTCAATAGTAGCTTCAGAGTAATTATTATACTTACTCAACTTAGGAATATTCAATATAGATAATCACAATAGTACTGAACTTAATGTCTAAGTTCAACTAATAGACAATATTTTGTAACAATATTGTATCTAAATAATACTATATCATAAATAGTTATGATATCTGTTAAATATAATGTAATTATATCACACAATTAATTTCAATGTCCAATAATGTTGGGTATAATTCCTAGTAATTATATTGTTCAATGTACTAAGTCACTCTCTTAGTACCAGAAAAGTATATTAAATAATATACAATGGGTCTATTACCTCAAAGGTAGCTATAAGATTATTTTATTTTGTCAATATATATATTATATTATTATGCCCTAGGCATCTATGATAAATTGTAGTGCTACTTTCTTGGACTATCACTGCATAATTATGCAATGTCCCATATTAACCTTAATTATCAGAAAAAATTAATTAAATTAAATTACAAGTGTATTATTGCATATAATAGCATATTATTAATGTAATATTAATATATATCATGAGGACAAACAAAACAATGATGCAACTAAAGGGTACAAACAATGTCAAGACGCAAACAAGACATTTTCACAATTAAAAATGAATTTATGAACTAAATAAAATAAGCGGAAATGTCACAGACCAAATGAAGGGTCAAGGTTTGACCGGAGGTCAACTGAATATTCAAGGTACACACAAAAAAAAATGACTGCGAAAAATGATGACGTCACAGGACTCATAACGGACGAAAATTTAACAATCATAAAATAAATGATAGTCAGAGGAGACTGGACGAATAGTAACGAACATGGTACAGAACTGAATAAAATTATTAACTGAGTACGAATAAAATACACCAATTATCTACGGGACAGTACAGCTAACGCAAATCGTCAAACGATAGCAGATTTGGACAACAAGTCCAATGTCAAACCTCAATGGGGTTTCCAAAGGTGCGATCGTTTAACTGCCCTAAGAAACGACCGAAATTAATTCAGGCATCGTGAGAGCCACAGAATTTAATTTCAGTTCATCCTCCCTACCTCCCACGAATTAACAACACATTAAGACAACAAAAATTACATTAAACATAGATAAAAACATGCCGATGTAGGCAGAGGACAATGGACTTAGTTAGCACTGTTTGCAATACCAACAGTTAAACACCTAGATTTATCTTTACCGTTGCTTCGATCAGTGCTAGCGGTCGTCAACAGCTAGGCTAAAGCCCCTGACTGTCTGCTCCTATAGTCCATATCATGTGTTGGCTTCAAATGGCTTATGTTTCCTTTGGTTAGACTTAGAACCGGCTGGTTTCTTCGACCGATCACCTACACGATTTTCAGTGACGTCACGTTGTTAGGTATTATAATGAGTACTGCGTCACGTCAGCCTCGTACTGGTCATGTGATCGAAACTTGATCGTAAACATTTCATTCGAAAGTCATGAAGAAATTTTTTTTTTTTGTCGTCCCCAGACACCGGACACCACTGTTGCGTGGGTGTGATTTCTCTGAACAATGTTCCATGTGTTATGAATAAAACAATTATAAAATTCTGGCCATTGTTTTCTTCCTTGATATGTTAGTTTTAGTGCATCGTGCCTTTGATGGAAGATTAAGCGAATGCGGGGGTGGAAGATTCCAAACAATACTTGAACTTTGGAATACGATTGATTTGATAAGTCATTTCATTGAGTCCGTACATTTAATTCACATGTACACATTTCAAATAGGGACAGAACATGAGTCATGCATAAATTAATCAATGGCGTAGACTGCTGTTTTACGTGTCAATGTCCGTTTAAGGATACAGAGCAGTAATTGTCGTCAGAACATCACAGCTATATGCACGCGCAGCTAGACATGGCTACCTGCCGACAGTGAGACTGCGAGTCTGAATATCTTCATACGAATTTGACGATTATTCTTCTCCTTCTGAGAATTCTAGTTAAAATACTAACCTCCATAATTTTCCTCTCATAAAGAGTTTCTAGGACTGACCCTGGTCCATCAAAAAATACACATATAAATGGCTATATCATGCCATTGCATTGGAAGGTTAGAACAACGCAGCTATTCAGCTTGGCGGTCAAGTAACAAAGGGTCACGTTTCTTAGTTACCGACTGTGTCCTAAACAACGCTATACACGTCATGATCGATCGTGCATGGAGCGTTCAAAATTGAAACCTCTATCGCAATATATTAAATGCCTTAACCTTTTACAATTGCACGTCTGATAACCTTTAGCAGACGGCGTTAATATCATATACCGTAACAATTCTCCACTGTGTTGTCTGTAGCAATTTGTTTGATTTGATATGGGATTAGACCTAAAGGTCTTTTGTATTTGGACATGCGCCCTAATATAACCAACTCGCCAAAACGAGGTAAAATTTTATTTAAAAAAATATTTTTAAAACGTTAGACATGATCAGGTTGGTAGATTCATGCACAAACTCGTATTAGTCAGCTTTTACGGCAAGCCTGAGGTCTTCTTCTTTTTCACCTTTCAGCTTCTCAAGGGTCATAGGCCTTCACAAAATATATGCTAAGTCTTCCTGTCCCGTGTCATCTGCTCAAGGTCATCATCATGTCTGTCTCCAGTTCTGAGGTGGCAGTAGTTTTATTGTTAATGGGGCAACGTCGTGTGGGTCTGCTATTATTCCTCACTGTTTGATGTAATTCCTTGTAACTTCACTATTTCCTAGTTTTTGCTTTATTTAAGTGTTATATGTTATTATTATTGTTCCTGTTATTTATTATTTTGTACTCGAGATACCCCATTGTGACGATGCGGTACATGCTTGGATTGCTGTCAGTTATATCCAGATATGCGATGGCTCAGGCAAAAGCTATTCGCGAGTAAACACAGGCAACAACAACAAAAAAAAAAAAGGTTCTCCCCACCTCCCCGTAGGAACATAGCTGACATCAAGGGGAGCAAGAATAAAGAGGCTGTCATGGATGGCGCAGGCAGAGGCAACTATTAGACAGGTGACCACAGTTGAAAATATATTCAAGGGGGAAGAGTGGAGTACGTCAGGTGAGAAATAGAGGAACTACCAGCAAGTTATCATCAGCCTTGGCAAAGGGGGCAGAACATGCAACAGTGTGAAAGTAGAGTTGGAAATTAATCAGCTGATAAACGATCGTGCTGGGGATAGTGATGCCATTGTGTACACTGATGGGTCTGTAATCTGTGCTGAGAAATCAGGATGGGACTTGTGTGTTAGAGTAAAGGTCAGAATCGTCGGTGAACATAGCGAGGCTTACACGATAACAATCTCCAATAAGAGAATGGAGGTAGAGGCAGCGACTGCAGCCTTAAGGTGGCTGTCTGAAACTTCATTAAAAACGGCAATTATTGTGTCAGACTCTCAGCCCATGCTTCAGAAGGTCCAAAATGGATGGCTACGGCATAAATGTTAAACCTCCATAGAAACCTTGAATCTTCAAGAACTGGTGTGGATCCACTGTCCTGGTCTTGCAGGGGTTCGCGGCAATGAAAGAGCTGGCAGACTAGCTTTGAGAGCCCCCATATTAGGTGCATTGGATATGGATAAGGGTGAGATACTGAGGACAATTAATGATTGCATATTAGAGAATGACACTGCAATCGATGAATCATCAAGGCTAAGACTGCTGGAATTTGGCATCAAACGTAATACCAGCAGGGATGGACGTATGAGAGGATGCATCCGGCGTGTATACAACCAGCGAGCAACATAAATAATTAGCATTCATACCCTTCGACATTTGCTGAGGGAGACTGAGCACCAATTGGTTTGCCCGGGGTGCAATGACGTCATTTCTGATCAACAATAACAGTATCAACAAATTATTATCGTTTGAGAGCACTGCACACTTAAAGTTTTTTTTTTTAATAGTTTGTGGCACTTTGCAAAGCGAGTTCCCTAGGGGTCTCTGAGTAGACAAAGAAAGAAAAGGACGAATGTTTCCCATTGCATGTCGTAAGATACGACTGAAATGAGTTGTGCACGCGAGACTAGTAACCACATCACGACTGAAATGAGTTGTGCACGCGAGACTAGTAACCACATCACGACTGAAATGAGTTGTGCACGAGACTAGTAACCACATCACGACTGAAATGAGTTGTGCACGAGACTAGTAACCACATCACGACTGAAATGAGTTGTGCACGAGATTAGTAACCACATCACGACTGAAATGAGTTGTGCACGAGACTAGTAACCACATCACGACTGAAATGAGTTGTGCACACGAGACTAGTAACCACATCACGTCAAACTAATTGCTACATAAAACCACTACTACAAGAGCCCATGAATGTTTTGTTGCAGACTTCTTGCAAGGTGACCAGCTGCAATGAAAGCTCCATGCGGAGCAAAAAATGAAAGGATGAAATAACGAAAATCGAGTGAACCAAAAAAAAACTGCTTTAAGGGAAACAGTCGTAAATCATGGAAAAGAAAGGATATGGTCCTGGAGCGTCTATATATATCAAACACTTAAAAAGTGGAAAATCTCCTGGTTGTGATGAAATAACAGCTGAAATGATACAGGCAGGAGGAGAAGGCAGCGCTCGTATATACCATGCATTATGCTGCAAGATCTGGCAAAGCGGAATTTGGCCCAAGGAATGGAAACGATCAATTTACATACCCTTGCCAAAAAAGGGCAACCTGAAACTGTGCACAAACTACAGAACTATAGCTCTTATAAGCCATGCCAGCAAAATACTTTTACAAATCATAATGAAAAGGATGCAACAAAAGCTAGAAACAGAAATAAATGAAGTACAGGCGGGTTTTCGACCAGGTAGAGGCACTAGAGATCATATATTCAACATGAGGATCATCATAGAAAAGTGTAGAGAATTCAACGTTGACCTACATACTTGTTTCATTGATTACACCAAAGCTTTCGATTGTGTACAACATCAGCAGTTATGGGCTATTATGAAAAATATGGGATTTCCAAACCAATGGTTTGAAGTACAGAAAGGAGTAAGACAAGGCTGAGTTTAACATTTAGAATATATGAGAAACGTAAGAGATGACAAGAACACACAGAGTTTGACTCATTTAACATCGGCGGGTACCAGATCCCGGAAATCAGATATGCTGACGACACAGTCCTCCTATCGACCAACCCAAAAGGACTTGAACAATTACTTCTGTCCACCAAAAAACACAGCGAGGCCCAGAATCTATACCTAAACACCAAGAAGACCAAAGTATTGACAACAGACAAAGTAAAGACCAAACCAGAAATTGAAATTGATAACGAAGAACTGGAAAGTGTCAATGAATTCGAATACTTAGGATCAATCATTAACAGCTCTGGCGACTGTGCAGTAGAAATTAAAAGAAGACTTGCAATTGCTTCACATAAGCTAATACAGATGAAAAACCTATGGCAAGGCACAAGCAAAGAAACAAAGTTACAACTGATCAGAGCGTGTATATTCCCAGTAGCAACATACGGCTGCGAGACTTGGACACTCAATAAAACAGTTGCAAAAAAGATTACATCATTCGAAATGAAATGCTACAGAAGGATGTTGAGAATACCCTGGACAGAAAAAAAGACCAACAGAGAAGTACTGCACTCACTAAACATACAGGAACATTGGCTCCTAAATACCATCGCAATAAGGAAGCTGAAATTTTTCGGTCATATAAAAAGACATAATAGTCTGGAAAAACCAGTGATGGAAGGCATGGTCCCTGGAAAAAGGGGAAGGGGTCGACCTAGACGACGGTGGACCCAGGACATCACAGAGAGTCTGAACTTGTCTTTGGCTGATGCAGGTCGACTTGCCCAGAATCGTGATGCGTTCAGAGCAGCTGTAATGGAGACAACGTTCTGGAAAGAATATGTCACATGATGATATATATAATATATATATATATATATATATATATATATATATATATATATATATATATATATATATATATATATATATATATATATATATATATACTTTATAATTAGCGCAGCACATGTCTGAGCATGTTTCGTGTCTTTTGGTGTGTATGTATGTAAGTGCTGTATATATATATATATATATATATATATATATATATATATATATATATATATATATATATATATATATATATATATATATATATATATATTTGAGGCGTCATATGAACTGCTTGCTTGGGCTCTAAATATCCTAGCACCGGCCCTGGTAGTAACACGTTTATGGCGTCAGATTCAGCCTTTGTCTTTGTTATCATATCTATATACTGTGTCTGTTCTCGGACAGCGTTTGTCTTTGTTATCCCAACTTTATACTGTGTATGTTCTCGGAACGATCAAGAGGATATGTACATCATCATACCTGGCAGACGCTGGAGTTGGTTGGGTTGGCCACGTCCTCAGAAGAGACCCTGATTCCATCACAAGAACAGCTAGGCTATGGACCCCTGAAGGAAAGCGAAAGAGAGGCCGACCAAAAACATCTTGGCGGAGAACTGTGGAGGCCGAGATGCAAAGAATGAACCAGGCACTGCGTGAAGGATGGCCGCCGACCGAGCAAAGTGGAGGTAGTTTGTTGCTGCCCTACAGGACGCCACCAGACGTGATGGCCACTGGCTGCTTTGACAGTCGGCGGCTAAGGAACAAAGAATAAGTTATTACCATAGTAATGGGTGTTAAGACTGCGTAAGCGTCGTATTTATTCCATCTGTCGGCTGTATGAGTATTAGTCTTTCCGTGATAGAGAATATAACCTTCGTCTTCTTCCGTCGCTCTTATACATCTATTTCTCTCATAAAGATGGCCATCTGTCATAAGCGTAGCTCATCGCCGTAAAGTTTCTCACGTAAATGGGATGGTTAAGACCATGCTGTCAATCTGCTGCTCGCATAGAACCGACTGTCTTGGAAGACATGTGATAATTTGTTTGTTTCCCCTATATGGATACATCTCTCTGTCCTATTTTAATTTTGTTGAACAGATGGTATTTGAGTCTTCAGTTACCGATGTCATCAATCGAAGTTAAAAAATAATTCTACTTCTTCTTGGATTCTTAGCCCCTGACTGACAAAACAGTCATTGGCCTTCACGCCTAGTGGCGTCTTGTAGGGCAGTAACAAACTGTCCCCATTTTTAGACAGTAGGACAGTAACAAACTGTCACCCTCGGTCGTCACCCTCGGTCGGTGGCCATCCTTCGTGCCGTGCCCCTGGTTCATGCTTTGCATCTCAGCCTCCACTGTTCTCCGCCAGGTTGTCTTTGGTCTGCCTCTCTTTCGCCGTCCTTCTGGGGTCCATAGCATTGCAGTTCTGGTGATGGTGTCAGGGTTCCTCCTGAGGACGTGGCCAACCAAGTACCAGCGTCTGCCTGCAATGATGATGTGCATGCCTTTTTTACTGCACTGCGTAAACAGTTCCTGGTTGGAGATAGTATACAGCCAAAAAATTCGTAAAATAATTCTACATACAACCATTATCAGCACAGAGAATCGTGATAAATTAACAAAGTACACAAAATGGAGCCGCGAATAACTTCTCAAACAGGTAATTAGTTTTGCAGTACAGTGTACATGTTTTGAGTGAATGAAAGCTTTAATACATTGTGACAACAGGAAAAACTCGTCGAAAGGAGGATAGAGGATAACAAGGACCGAAGACACACAAAAGTTTTAACAACATGGTATGGGTAAATGCCAGCATAAAATCTGATAAGCTTAAAACTAGGAACCGGAAGTTGTGAAGAGATATAATTGGACACTTCACACAGTTCGTCTCTTGACTTGATGACTGTCATATGTAGAGAATGCTAAGCACATGTTACTTTCTGCGAACCGTGGTTGTATATTATGAAAATAGTGTTATTTTTCAAATGATATATAAGTTTAAAACAAAATAAAGTAACTTAAGCAAGTGAAAATAATGGGGGAAAACACGCACTGACACATCTCCAGTGTTATTTGTTGTCATGAGAAACTTTCAACAACAACAAAAAAATTCTCAGCGCAAACTTCCTGGAAGAAGCTGTGTACCAAACAAAGCATCTTTACCAGTGTAAAACTAGTTCTCACCGAATCAAAATTCCGTTAAGAATTACGGTGACGCTAATTACCGTGATTTATGCTAGCATGGCTGGTTTATTTGTATACCCCCATAACTGTTTCATAGTATATTTGAACAGTGTTAAGCAAGACAGAAATGAGATAGACAGACAGACAGACAGACAGACAGACAGACAGATAGATAGATAGATAGATAGATAGATAGATAGATAGATAGATAGATAGATAGATAGATAGATAGATAGATAGATAGATAGAAGGTGTACGAACGGACGGATGGATAAATGGATGTGTGACGGTATTACCTCCCCTGCTTTGCAGTAGTGGTCCAACAGTGGCCAAAACTCAAGAGTATCTAATATGGGCTTCAAAGGTGTCTACCTTCTCACAAGATTACTCTTGGCAGATTTGTAAATAGAAGCGTAATGATGCTTCTGTCTCAATGGAGTGTTCACAAGATATTCAGATAAGCGAAAACAATGCTGTTTTGTTCTGAGCACGTTAATTCTAGAATCTGCCGACTTTTGTGAAGAAATAAGCAATGATTAACCTTAGCTCGTTCAAGCCCCCACCTCTGATTTACTCAGTGGAATTGCTATTATTCTGGTAATGCTCTGTTTAGTGTGTTTAGTAAATTGACTCAGACAAACATGCAGTACATTTAAAATGATTAAATCGAAGTTAAATTTGTAAGATTACAAATAACAAAATTTAATAATCACTTAAGTGTTAATAGTTTGAAAATAATTTGAATAATTATGGATCAAGAAAAAGTTATCATCACGGTCGTGATGGGATGTAAATTTTTACAAGAAGTTCAAGTGGCAGCATATATATTAAACTTAGCTGCCAAAACGGTTCTGCTCCTTCTGATGGGTTGATTCTTTTTACACTACTCACGCTCGTCGCTGGTCAAGGTTGTCGGGTGTAGCTCGTTTCCCAGAAATGTCAGGTAGAGTCTACGAAAGTTGGTTCCTTGTCTTAAAGCGTAGGCCACTTGTCCCTTCGTGTTCCAGATATAGTACTTTCTTCTGGTACCACCAATAAGCCAATCCTGGCTCACAGACTTTTTGCTCAAATGAATGAATGTCACAAAATTAACCGTGATACAACGTTAAAATATCTCCAATGATACAACGTAGGGATAAAAACTAATGCGTAAGCTGCTACAATACATGATCGCCCACGCCGCGGGTCATCACCCGCCATGGAAATTAAATTGTTAGACTTGACGGCAAAACGGAACGGGATGAGAACGGAGATCAAAAGGAAAAATCTGACTGAACGCGTGCTTGATACTAGCAAGGCTAAAGGACGCAAATTGGTGGGGAAAGGAGGAAAAAGTCACGTTCCCCAAGTTGACATAAAGTAAAGAAATCGACAAAAGGTACCTTGGATATTATACGCCACAGTCATTTATTGGACGCTTTTGCTATAACTTAGTCCGTTTATTTGAATTTTCCTGGCGCCGACATTGGTAGTGATCACGACATGGTATTGATGACGCTCAAGCTTAAACTCAAAAGGAACTATAATCAAAACAGATGTTCTCAGTTAAGATTCAATTTAGACAAATTGAAAGATCCAGAAATCGCGGGAATCTTTGAGGCAACTGTTGGAGGAAAATTCGCAGCTCTCAACTTTTTGGAGGATGATATCAACTCAATCACAGAGAACATGAAAGACGTGCTCATTGAATCAGCAACAGAAATACTTGGTAAAAGAAAGAAAATAAACAAACCATGGGTTACAGATGACATTCTGAAGTTATGTGATACACGACGGGAAATGAAAAAGGTTAAGAAAGAGGTTCCTGAAGCAGCATGGCAATACAGTATGGTGAATAAAAATATTAGAAAGAAAATGAAACAGGCCAAAGAAAAATGGGTAGCTGATCAATGTGAGTCCATTAATACGGGGCTAATAAAAGGTAACAGCAAGGCAGTTTTTGACACATTAAGAAGACTATCAAAACCCCAACAGCCCAGGGTAACTGTCATAGAAGATAGCAATGGGGCTCTGCTCAATGAAAAAAAACAGCTGTAATGAGAAGGTGGACAGAATATTGTAAAGAATTATATAACTGTAAACTTGACACTGACTTAGGCATATTATACAACATTAAGTGCGAAAACAGAGAACTCGGAAATGCAGCAATACTACGGGAAGAAGTGGAAGAGGCTATATGTTCGATGAAAGGAGGGAAGTCACCGGGTGTGGATAATATACCAGCAGAGCTCTTGAAATATGGAGGACCAGATATAGTAAAAATCATGACAACAATTTGCCAGAAGATATGGAGTACAAAAAAATGGCCAAAAGAATGGACGCAGTCATTAGTAATACCGCTTCCAAAGAAAGGAAATCTAAAAATGTGCAAGAACTACAGAACCATTAGCCTTATTAGTCATCCAAGTAAGGTGATGTTAAGGATACTTTTGAACAGAATAAAACAGAAATCAGAAGAAATCTTGTCAGAGGAACAGGCTGGCTTTAGACCAAAAAGAAGTACCTCAGAACAAATCTGCAATATTAGATTACTGATCGAAAAACATCTCCAGCATCAACATGATTTATACCATAACTTCATCGATTTCACAAAAGCCTTCGATCGAGTCTGGCATGAAGGTTTATGGCAAATAATGAGAAAATTCAATTTTGATACCAACATCATAGATATCATTGAAGCACTATACAAGGACGCAAGCAGTGCTGTTTTTGCAAGCAATGACATTGGAGAATTTTTCAAAACAACTGTAGGAGTTCGCCAGGGATGTATCCTGTCACCAGTGCTCTTTAACATTTATCTAGAACATATTATGCAGGAGGCTCTCTACGATTATAAATCAACCATATCGATTGGAGGCCGACCTCTGTGTAATCTATGTTTTGCTGATGATATTGATCTGATAGCTGGAACAGAATCAGAACTTCAAGACCTTACCTCTAGACTGGAGAAAGTAACAAGAACATATGGGATGGAAATTAATATAGAAAAAAGCAAGATATTGGTGAATAGCCATAAGAAACATGTTCCGACCAACATTACGTTAAATGGGCAAACGTTAGAAGAAGTTAACACCTTTAAATATCTCGGGTCCACTATATGTAGTGATGGAAGATCAAATAAAGAAATCAAGACAAGACTTGAGATGGCCTCAGCTGCCATGACAAGGTTGAATGTGATCTGGAAAAGTAACATCAGTTTTCCTGTGAAGATCAAATTATACAAATCACTTGTATTATCTATTCTCTTGTATGGGTGTGAGGGCTGGACACTCACTGCAGATACGGAGCGAAGGATTCAGGCTTTCGAGCATAAATGTTACAGAAGAATTTTGCGCATTTGCTATAAAGAGCACAAAACAAATGTCTATGTTAGAGAGAAGATAAACACCTATGCAGGCCATCAAGAACCACTTTTGTCAATAGTGAAACGTCGAAAGCTTGCCTGGTTTGGGCATGTAACTCGTCATGACTCCCTTTCGAAAACGATCCTCCAGGGAACAGTCGAAGGTAAACGGAGAAGAGGAAGGCAAAGAAAATCCTGGGCTGATAACATCAAAGAATGGGCAGGACACGGTTTCTCCACACTTGTACGCATTGCTGAGAATAGAGAGCAGTGGAGAACCCTGTCTGCTGATGCTTCCACCATGGCACCCCTACGACCCATGACGGGTTATGGGTTGAGAGGATGATGATGCATTCCAGAAGATTCTAGAAAATATTTGAAAAGTAACTTTTCTTAATAATAATGTTAGGAATATAAAACCTAGCTGGCCGGAGGGCCCATCTTGAGCAGTGAAATAATATGCTTTCATTTATACAGACGGACAGATAATAAGAAAGATATTGACAAAAGACTGTGTTGTTCATATCAGCGAGCGTCTACATTGAAATAAAACATGTCACTAATTTTCAAAAAATTGTGGCCTTAAAGACGCAAGTGCTAAAATCTAGTTGGAATGAAGAGACGGGGTGGGATGGTGAATTGTGGCTAAAAATAACTTTAAAGGCAAAATTGTGTAGGGGAAGGCAGGGTTGGTTCAAAAAACAAGTGTGTTTTTGTGTGAAACGCAAGTAGAGACGGACGGACCAACAGACAATAAGGCATACTTGACTGAGGTATGACTGAAATGACTTAGTGGTAGGATATTTGAATTTGAAAAAAGAAAAGGCAGTGATTGGCCACAGATGAATATTATCGGCGCTCAGACGCGCATTTTGTGCCAGTCATTATAAGTTGTCCTAGTAGACACAGTGAATTATCAAGTGGTGTAATTCCCAGAAGCTATTGAAATATTTAGAGGGACGCCATCATAAGGCCAGCAGCTCAGCTGAGTTTTGCTAGCATTTATTTAACTGTGTACTATATTCATAATTCTGGTAAGACCGAAATTATTTCTTTGTACATTTTAATATTTGTTTAAGGTTTCGAGTGATTTGATACTGCAATAGCATAATCTGTTCCTTACAACAAGTAAGGGTTCGCTCTAGACCCCCCGCCCCAGTTCAGGGTCTAGAGACAAATAAAATACATAAACTCCAGCAAGGATTAGGAAGGACAGATCAAGTGTTGAGATCAGTGAAACATATCACCTATCCTATTCTATGGCAGGAAGCTAATGAACATATTTCAGAATACGTAGTCTGGGAGAACCTAGCCTATGTGAAACCAACTTGGTAAGATGTGTTGTTTGGTCAGAAAGATCTGACCCGTCTATATGGTGTTGTTGTTGTGTAGTGTTGTGTCCAGAAATGGTTAGAGGATGGAATTATGACACATGACTAATACTTTGATTGCAGAGCTGTGAGTTTCAGTTGGCACCACTGTGGTGTCAAATGAGTTGTTGATTATTACCAGAGTGGACCCGTGCAGTGACATTTTGTCAGAGCAGCCTATTATAGCCCCCAAGCACGGAGAGGTGGGGCCACCAACCTTCTGATATTGCCCCCAAGCACGGAGAGGTGGGGCCACCAGACTTCTGATATTGCCCCCAAGCACGGAGAGGTGGGGCCACCAGATCTCAGCACCAGAGCTACACCTTCAAGCTACGTGAGCGCCTGGTCTGCTGAGAATTCACCAACTCAACTTATTTGCTAACACACCCATAAAATTTCCATCAAATAAATGGACAATGTGTAGTCACCATAGACAGGGAGTGATGAGGCCATTAAAGTGTTCTCCCAAAATAGATTACACTATAAACAGTAATAATATTAACTAGTCTAGTAACATATATATGTACACACCTTGCATTTATTATGTAATATTCATGCATTTCTTTCATAATTGCTAAACCTTTCATATGTTCTGGCCAAAATAAAACCTTGGTTCAGAACAAATAAATGTAAGAAAATTACTATCAAAAATTTTTACACACTTGAGTTAGTTCAGTGTATTATAACATTTATTAATATTATTAGACTTAGTAAATATCTGTGTGTGTGTGTATGTAAACTACCACAACACATTACATATCATTACCCTAGACATTTAACGTAGCCACATTCATTAGTAAAAAAAGATAGGTGTGAGGTCGTAGTGGTAGCACGAAGGGCCTTCTGACAATTCACAGTTACATTTTATCTCAGGAGCCTTCACAGCTGACCTCATGCATCACACTTAGTAATATCACCATCATACAAATCCATCAATCCACTACATATATTGGGGTCTCTTTGTCCCGGGATAATTAGCCCATTAAGTATATTAGGATCTCCTGGGGGGAGAATAAGATTAGGGGAACACATTATAAAAATTAAAAGTGTCCCTTAAAATTACAAGTGTCCCTGAAAATAAAAGTTGGTGAATCTTCACAGCCAGTGGTAGTTAATTAATTAATTAGAATTATTTTAGACTAGAGTAATTAGAAGTACTTTAGTGGTTGGAAATTTTATTTTGCACATTGCTAGATTTGTTTAAAAAGTATGGCGGAGCTGGCAAAATACAGATCAGCTGCTGTGCTGACGGCAAAGGAGATGGGAATGGATGGTCAGATTTTAATTCAATATGTAACGGCTGAATGTGATAAATATATTGAAAGGGAAGATAGAAAGGTAGCTGAAGAGAAGAGGTTACAAATTGAGGCTGATAGAGAAATTAAGAGGCTGCAGATTGAGGCTGACAAAGAGGCTAAAGCATTGGAGGCAGAAGAAAAACGACAGCAAAGGGAGGCAGAAAATAAAAGGTTGACTGCCGAAAGGGAGGCAGAAGATAAAAAGGCCGAAAGGGAGGCAGAAGATAAAAGGTTGACTGCCGAAAGGGAGGCAGAAGATAGAAGGTTGCAAAGGGAGCACGAATTACGACTAAGGGAGCTGGAGCTACAAGGCCAGGCTCCTGAAAATGGTGCCAGCCCTTTTGCCTCAGATGCTACGCCCAGTCTGGGAGCCTCAACATCAGCTATGGGGTTTCATTTAGACCATTTTGTTGAAAAAGACGATGACATAGAGAGGTACCTAGGACGTTTTGAGTTATTAGCTACTACATATGGGTTAGAGAGAGAGAGGTGGAGTTTAAAGCTATCACAGGGACTGAGAGGTACTTCTTACGAAGTCTTCGCAAAAATGAACAGAGAAGACCAGGAGAATTATGACATGTTAAAGCAGGCTTTGTTATTGAGGTACGAAAAAAATGGGGAATTTTATCGTAGGAAATTTAGAAATGCCAAACTGTTGTCGGGGAGACATACCACCAATTCTCTGCCAGACTAGAAACCTATTTGGAGAAATGGACTGCTCTGGGGAAGACCCAAGATCTTAAAGAAATGATCATGATTGAGCAATTGAGAGAGTCCATGGCTCCAGACATGAGAAAATTTCTCATGGAACAAGGTGCAGAGAAATTGGGAGAGGTTTTAAATGTCGCTGAAAGGTATCAGGCAGCCCAGGCAGAGGTAAGTGGTGCTAAAAAGAAGCACATAGACAATTTTAAATCTCCACAGCCATTTAATAAATTTGACAATAGAGAGCAGGGAAATAAAGGTAGGACAAACTTTGAACGGCCAAGAAATGACTACCGAGACAGAAACTCACAGTTCAATGACCAAAAATCCAATGAAAGAAAACCGTTTAACCAAGGAAAAAGATGGTGTAAATGGTGCAAGAAAGATAACCATAACACCGAATTTTGTAGAAGGAAACCTTCAAACATTGCTGCAATGAAGTCGGGGACTCAAAGATTAAAGGTTAATCCTAAGGGACAGCAGGAACCTTATCACCCCCCAGTTTGTGAGGATGTTATTTGTAATGGGGTCACCATAAGGTGCCTTTATGATACAGGTTTGGATTATGATTCAGTTGTGAAGTCTAGCCTAGTGGACCCAAGTCAGTATACCACAGAAACAGTGGAAATACAAGGGGCAACTAAGGACATACCACTCATGACACTTCCCATCGCAAGGATAACGGTGAAAACTCGCTATGTGGAAGGAGAAATCAGAGCAGCAGTGATAGATGAACCAATCTACCCTCTGATATTGGGGTGTAGATACGTCTTCTTGGGGAATCCCGAGAGACCTGTGATCATGGCGACAGTGCAGACCAGGTCACAGAAGAAGGAGGAAGAAGGTGAACCTATAAATGCTCATCCAGAGGAGATGAGGAAGGCGCAGGCTGAGGATAGGACACTCAAGCCATGTTTTAAAAAATTGCCCAAATGCCACACACCTCCGAGCACGGGGGAATATTTTATGAAGAACAAACTCTTATACAGGAAGGCCGGAACTGGAACAAATGGTCACAACCAGCTGGTTCTTCCCACTTCATATAGGGATAAAGTGATGGAACTCGGGCATGCGATTCCCTTCAGTGGTCACATGGGGATCAGCGCCACAGGACAGCGTATAGCTTGTCATTACTTCTGGCCAGGGATAACGGAGGATATAAAAAGATACGTCAAATCCTGCCCAGAATGTCAAAGGGTAGCTCCAAAGCACTGGACTGCTCCTGCAACTCTAGGGGAAATGCCCATAGTGGGAACACCTTTTGAGAGGGTTGCAGTGGATATTGTAGGACCTCTCACTCGGACCAAGAGGAGGAACAGTTACATCCTTACTCTTGTGGACACTTGTTCTATGTGGGGAGAGGCGGTAGCCCTGCCATCAATTGATTCAAAACATGTAGCAGAGGCACTACTTACAATATTTACCCGATTAGGATTCCCGCATCAAATCTTGACTGATAATGGCTCTCAGTTCAAGGGGAAACTAACGGAAGAAGTTTTTAAGCTATTTCAAGCCAGACACTTTCATTGTAGTCCGTACCATCCGCAAGGGAACGGCCAGGTAGAGAGGTTCAACGGGACTCTCATTTCTATCCTGAGAAAGCTGGCACACGAAAAACCGGATCTGTGGGATCAATTCCTGCCCGCCGCATTGTTTGCGTATCGGGAGGTACCACATAGTTCAACCGGGATGGCTCCCGCAACTCTGCTATTTGGGAGGCCAATAAAAGGTCCATTAGAAGCGCTATTAAGGACCTGGACAGATGAGAAGGCGGAAGAGACTGTTACCTCATCTTATCAATACGTGAACGAACTGACCACTCGTTTGAAAGCTGGATGGAAACTGGCAAATGATAATTTGAAACAAGCCAGGAAGAAACATGCAGCATATTTTAATAGGAAGGCAAAGGACAGAGAACTGGCAGTGGGAGAGAAGGTGCTGCTTCTACTACCCGGTAGCCAGAATAAATTACAAATTGGATGGCAAGGTCCATATACGGTTCTAGAGAAGGTGTCTAGAACAAACTATAAAATTGACAAAAAGGGGAAGGAGAAAGTTTATCATGTAAACCTGTTAAAGAAGTATCTGGACAGACCACTCCAGGAAAGCACCCCCTTACTGACCTTAGCTATCGCAACTCAAATGCAAAAGGAACCACTCACCTCACATGAATACCCATTACATCCTTGTGAAACAGCAGCACAGGTAAAAGTCAGTAAGCACCTGACTAAAAACCAGAGGGAGAGAGTTCAACAGGTTCTGGAGGAACATACAGATGTATTAACAGATAAACCAGGCCATACAAATTTGCTACAGTATGACATGAAACTGGTAGACTCAAACCCAATCTGTATGAGAGCCTATTCTATTCCGTTCGCGAAGGAGAAGGCATTGAAGGAAGAAATAGATTATTTGTTGAAGGAGGGGATTATTTCACACAGTGAATCATCTTTTAGCTCTAGTGTCGTATTGTTGAGAAAACCGTCTGGGGAACACAGACTGTGCATAGATTACAGGAAACTGAATGCTGTCACAGAAGGACAAGTGGATCCATTACCAGACACAAAACAGTTATTTGCCAGATTGAACAAGGCAAAATACTTTTCAAAAGTGGATCTTAGTAAAGGCTATTACCAGATCCCAGTGAAGCCTGAAGTGAGACCTTATTTGGCTTTTAGCACCTCGGATGGACATTATGAATTCAACATGCTACCATTCGGACTGAAAAATGCTCCTAGTGTATTTTCAAGGATGATGCGCAAATTGTTGGATCCCCTGAATAACCCGTGTATCACGAATTTCATGGATGATATTCTCGTCGCCACAGAGACATTTGAAGAACACATTGAAGCTCTAGAAATGTTATTTAATAGGCTTAGGGAGGCGAACTTGACTGCTAGGCCAACAAAATGTTGCATTGGATGCAAAGAGTTGGAATTCTTGGGACACACTGTATATCAGGGTAGCATGACCCCTGATCCCAAGAACTTGGAAAAACTGCAGAGAGCACCTAGACCACAAACAAAAAAGGATGTGCGATCATTCGTGTCGTTATGCGGATTTTATCAAAAATATATCAAAGATTTTAACTCTATTTGGGCTCCTCTGACTGATCTGACTCGCAAGGGACTTCCAGATAAAATTAACTGGACTGCGCAAAGTGAATTAGCGTTGCAGGACTTAAAGGAAAAACTCACTAGCAAGCCTATTCTCAAACTACCTGATTTGACACAGGACTTTGTCTTAAGAACCGATGCAAGTAATGTAGGACTCGGAGCGGCTTTGTTGCAAAGATCATCTTCACCTGATGGGGAACTGAAACCAGTCGCTTATGCAAGCCGCAAATTGAATAAGGCGGAACAAGGATACTCCACAAGCAAAAAAGAATGTTTAGCGTTAATCTGGGCCATAAAGAAGTTTCAAATCTATCTGTATGGTAGGACTTTTGTGGTCGAGACGGACCATCAGCCTCTCGTATTCTTATCTCAGGCTAAGCATGAAAACGCAAGATTGCTGAGGTGGTCTTTATTGCTTCAACCTTATCAGTTTAGTATCCAATATATCCCAGGCAAATTGAATGTCGGTGCAGATTTCCTCAGTCGGCACCCCTGTGATCAAAATTAGAGTAATGGCAGGCGTAAGGAGAGATTTTATCTATGTGTATCACTGGTTTTAGAACTTGCCGTAGGCATGTTTTCAAGTGGGGAGATGTGTCACAAAATTAACCGTGATACAACGTTAAAATATCTCCAATGATACAACGTAGGGATAAAAACTAATGCGTAAGCTGCTACAATACATGATCGCCCACGCCGCGGGTCATCATCCGCCATGGAAATTAAATTGTTAGACTTGACGGCAAAACGGAACGGGATGAGAACGGAGATCAAAAGGAAAAATCTGACTGAACGCGTGCTTGATACTAGCAAGGCTAAAGGACGCAAATTGATGGGGAAAGGAGGAAAAAGTCACGTTCCCCAAGTTGACATAAAGTAAAGAAATCGACAAAAGGTACCTCGGATATTATACGCCACAGTCATTTATTGGACGCTTTTGCTATAACTTAGTCCGTTTATTTGAATGCAGTGATGCATTCCAGAAGATTCTAGAAAATATTTGAAAAATAACTTTTCTTAATAATAATGTTAGGAATATAAAACCTAGCTGGCCGGATGGCCCATCTTGAGCAGTGAAATAATATGCTTTCATTTATACAGACGGACAGATAATAAGAAAGATATTGACAAAAGACTGTGTTGTTCATATCAGCGAGCGTCTACATTGAAATAAAACATGTCACTAATTTTCAAAAAATTGTGGCCTTAAAGACGCAAGTGCTAAAATCTAGTTGGAATGAAGAGACGGGGTGGGATGGTGAATTGTGGCTAAAAATAACTTTAAAGGCAAAATTGTGTAGGGGAAGGCAGGGTTGGTTCAAAAAACAAGTGTGTTTTTGTGTGAAACGCAAGTAGAGACGGACGGACCAACAGACAATAAGGCATACTTGACTGAGGTATGACTGAAATGACTTAGTGGTAGGATATTTGAATTTGAAAAAAGAAAAGGCAGTGATTGGCCACAGATGAATATTATCGGCGCTCAGACGCGCATTTTGTGCCAGTCATTATAAGTTGTCCTAGTAGACACAGTGAATTATCAAGTGGTGTAATTCCCAGAAGCTATTGAAATATTTAGAGGGACGCCATCATAAGGCCAGCAGCTCAGCTGAGTTTTGCTAGCATTTATTTAACTGTGTACTATATTCATAATTCTGGTAAGACCGAAATTATTTCTTTGTACATTTTAATATTTGTTTAAGGTTTCGAGTGATTTGATACTGCAATAGCATAATCTGTTCCTTACAACAAGTAAGGGTTCGCTCTAGACCCCCCGCCCCAGTTCAGGGTCTAGAGACAAATAAAATACATAAACTCCAGCAAGGATTAGGAAGGACAGATCAAGTGTTGAGATCAGTGAAACATATCACCTATCCTATTCTATGGCAGGAAGCTAATGAACATATTTCAGAATACGTAGTCTGGGAGAACCTAGCCTATGTGAAACCAACTTGGTAAGATGTGTTGTTTGGTCAGAAAGATCTGACCCGTCTATATGGTGGTGTTGTTGTGTAGTGTTGTGTCCAGAAATGGTTAGAGGATGGAATTATGACACATGACTAATACTTTGATTGCAGAGCTGTGAGTTTCAGTTGGCACCACTGTGGTGTCAAATGAGTTGTTGATTATTACCAGAGTGGACCCGTGCAGTGACATTTTGTCAGAGCAGCCTATTATAGCCCCCAAGCACGGAGAGGTGGGGCCACCAACCTTCTGATATTGCCCCCAAGCACGGAGAGGTGGGGCCACCAGACTTCTGATATTGCCCCCAAGCACGGAGAGGTGGGGCCACCAGATCTCAGCACCAGAGCTACACCTTCAAGCTACGTGAGCGCCTGGTCTGCTGAGAATTCACCAACTCAACTTATTTGCTAACACACCCATAAAATTTCCATCAAATAAATGGACAATGTGTAGTCACCATAGACAGGGAGTGATGAGGCCACCCCAACAGCACATCCATTAAAGTGTTCTCCCAAAATAGATTACACTATAAACAGTAATAATATTAACTAGTCTAGTAACATATATATGTACACACCTTGCATTTATTATGTAATATTCATGCATTTCTTTCATAATTGCTAAACCTTTCATATGTTCTGGCCAAAATAAAACCTTGGTTCAGAACAAATAAATGTAAAAAAATTACTATCAAAAATTTTTACACACTTGAGTTAGTTCAGTGTATTATAACATTTATTAATATTATTAGACTTAGTAAATATCTGTGTGTGTGTATGTAAACTACCACAACACATTACCTATCATTACCCTAGACATTTAACGTAGCCACATTCATTAGTAAAAAAAGATAGGTGTGAGGTCGTAGTGGTAGCACGAAGGGCCTTCTGACAATTCACAGTTACATTTTATCTCAGGAGCCTTCACAGCTGACCTCATGCATCACACTTAGTAATATCACCATCATACAAATCCATCAATCCACTACATATATTGGGGTCTCTTTGTCCCGGGATAATTAGCCCATTAAGTATATTAGGATCTCCTGGGGGGAGAATAAGATTAGGGGAACACATTATAAAAATTAAAAGTGTCCCTTAAAATTACAAGTGTCCCTGAAAATAAAAGTTGGTGAATCTTCACAGCCAGTGGTAGTTAATTAACTAATTAGAATTATTTTAGACTAGAGTAATTAGAAGTACTTTAGTGGTTGGAAATTTTATTTTGCACATTGCTAGATTTGTTTAAAAAGTATGGCGGAGCTGGCAAAATACAGATCAGCTGCTGTGCTGACGGCAAAGGAGATGGGAATGGATGGTCAGATTTTAATTCAATATGTAACGGCTGAATGTGATAAATATATTGAAAGGGAAGATAGAAAGGTAGCTGAAGAGAAGAGGTTACAAATTGAGGCTGATAGAGAAATTAAGAGGCTGCAGATTGAGGCTGACAAAGAGGCTAAAGCATTGGAGGCAGAAGAAAAACGACAGCAAAGGGAGGCAGAAGATAAAAGGTTGACTGCCGAAAGGGAGGCAGAAGATAAAAAGGCCGAAAGGGAGGCAGAAGATAAAAGGTTGACTGCCGAAAGGGAGGCAGAAGATAGAAGGTTGCAAAGGGAGCACGAATTACGACTAAGGGAGCTGGAGCTACAAGGCCAGGCTCCTGAAAATGGTGCCAGCCCTTTTGCCTCAGATGCTACGCCCAGTCTGGGAGCCTCAACATCAGCTATGGGGTTTCATTTAGACCATTTTGTTGAAAAAGACGATGACATAGAGGGGTACCTAGGACGTTTTGAGTTATTAGCTACTACATATGGGTTAGAGAGAGAGAGGTGGAGTTTAAGCTATCACAGGGACTGAGAGGTACTTCTTACGAAGTCTTCGCAAAAATGAACAGAGAAGACCAGGAGAATTATGACATGTTAAAGCAGGCTTTGTTATTGAGGTACGAAAAAAATGGGGAATTTTATCGAAGGAAATTTAGAAATGCCAAACTGTTGTCTGGGGAGACATACCACCAATTCTCTGCCAGACTAGAAACCTATTTGGAGAAATGGACTGCTCTGGGGAAGACCCAAGATCTTAAAGAAATGATCATGATTGAGCAATTGAGAGAGTCCATGGCTCCAGACATGAGAAAATTTCTCATGGAACAAGGTGCAGAGAAATTGGGAGAGGTTTTAAATGTCGCTGAAAGGTATCAGGCAGCCCAGGCAGAGGTAAGTGGTGCTAAAAAGAAGCACATAGACAATTTTAAAGCTCCACAGCCATTTAATAAATTTGACAATAGAGAGCAGGGAAATAAAGGTAGGACAAACTTTGAACGGCCAAGAAATGACTACCGAGACAGAAACTCACAGTTCAATGACCAAAAATCCAATGAAAGAAAACCGTTTAACCAAGGAAAAAGATGGTGTAAATGGTGCAAGAAAGATAACCATAACACCGAATTTTGTAGAAGGAAACCTTCAAACATTGCTGCAATGAAGTCGGGGACTCAAAGATTAAAGGTTAATCCTAAGGGACAGCAGGAACCTTATCACCCCCCAGTTTGTGAGGATGTTATTTGTAATGGGGTCACCATAAGGTGCCTTTATGATACAGGTTTGGATTATGATTCAGTTGTGAAGTCTAGCCTAGTGGACCCAAGTCAGTATACCACAGAAACAGTGGAAATACAAGGGGCAACTAAGGACATACCACTCATGACACTTCCCATCGCAAGGATAACGGTGAAAACTCGCTATGTGGAAGGAGAAATCAGAGCAGCAGTGATAGATGAACCAATCTACCCTCTGATATTGGGGTGTAGATACGTCTTCTTGGGGAATCCCGAGAGACCTGTGATCATGGCGACAGTGCAGACCAGGTCACAGAAGAAGGAGGAAGAAGGTGAACCTATAAATGCTCATCCAGAGGAGATGAGGAAGGCGCAGGCTGAGGATAGGACACTCAAGCCATGTTTTAAAAAATTGCCCAAATGCCACACACCTCCGAGCACGGGGGAATATTTTATGAAGAACAAACTCTTATACAGGAAGGCCGGAACTGGAACAAATGGTCACAACCAGCTGGTTCTTCCCACTTCATATAGGGATAAAGTGATGGAACTCGGGCATGCGATTCCCTTCAGTGGTCACATGGGGATCAGCGCCACAGGACAGCGTATAGCTTGTCATTACTTCTGGCCAGGGATAACGGAGGATATAAAAAGATATGTCAAATCCTGCCCAGAATGTCAAAGGGTAGCTCCAAAGCACTGGACTGCTCCTGCAACTCTAGGGGAAATGCCCATAGTGGGAACACCTTTTGAGAGGGTTGCAGTGGATATTGTAGGACCCCTCACTCGGACCAAGAGGAGGAACAGTTACATCCTTACTCTGGTGGACACTTGTTCTATGTGGGGAGAGGCGGTAGCCCTGCCATCAATTGATTCAAAACATGTAGCAGAGGCACTACTTACAATATTTACCCGATTAGGATTCCCGCATCAAATCTTGACGGATAATGGCTCTCAGTTCAAGGGGAAACTAACGGAAGAAGTTTTTAAGCTATTTCAAGCCAGACACTTTCATTGTAGTCCGTACCATCCGCAAGGGAACGGCCAGGTAGAGAGGTTCAACGGGACTCTCATTTCTATCCTGAGAAAGCTGGCACACGAAAAACCGGATCTGTGGGATCAATTCCTGCCCGCCGCATTGTTTGCGTATCGGGAGGTACCACATAGTTCAACCGGGATGGCTCCCGCAACTCTGCTATTTGGGAGGCCAATAAAAGGTCCATTAGAAGCGCTATTAAGGACCTGGACAGATGAGAAGGCGGAAGAGACTGTTACCTCATCTTATCAATACGTGAACGAACTGACCACTCGTTTGAAAGCTGGATGGAAACTGGCAAATGATAATTTGAAACAAGCCAGGAAGAAACATGCAGCATATTTTAATAGGAAGGCAAAGGACAGAGAACTGGCAGTGGGAGAGAAGGTGCTGCTTCTACTACCCGGTAGCCAGAATAAATTACAAATTGGATGGCAAGGTCCATATACGGTTCTAGAGAAGGTGTCTAGAACAAACTATAAAATTGACAAAAAGGGGAAGGAGAAAGTTTATCATGTAAACCTGTTAAAGAAGTATCTGGACAGACCACTCCAGGAAAGCACCCCCTTACTGACCTTAGCTATCGCAACTCAAATGCAAAAGGAACCACTCACCTCACATGAATACCCATTACATCCTTGTGAAACAGCAGCACAGGTAAAAGTCAGTAAGCACCTGACTAAAAACCAGAGGGAGAGAGTTCAACAGGTTCTGGAGGAACATACAGATGTATTAACAGATAAACCAGGCCATACAAATTTGCTACAGTATGACATGAAACTGGTAGACTCAAACCCAATCTGTATGAGAGCCTATTCTATTCCGTTCGCGAAGGAGAAGGCATTGAAGGAAGAAATAGATTATTTGTTGAAGGAGGGGATTATTTCACACAGTGAATCATCTTTTAGCTCTAGTGTCGTATTGTTGAGAAAACCGTCTGGGGAACACAGACTGTGCATAGATTACAGGAAACTGAATGCTGTCACAGAAGGACAAGTGGATCCATTACCAGACACAAAACAGTTATTTGCCAGATTGAACAAGGCAAAATACTTTTCAAAAGTGGATCTTAGTAAAGGCTATTACCAGATCCCAGTGAAGCCTGAAGTGAGACCTTATTTGGCTTTTAGCACTTCGGATGGACATTATGAATTCAACATGCTACCATTCGGACTGAAAAATGCTCCTAGTGTATTTTCAAGGATGATGCGCAAATTGTTGGATCCCCTGAATAACCCGTGTATCACGAATTTCATGGATGATATTCTCGTCGCCACAGAGACATTTGAAGAACACATTGAAGCTCTAGAAATGTTATTTAATAGGCTTAGGGAGGCGAACTTGACTGCTAGGCCAACAAAATGTTGCATTGGATGCAAAGAGTTGGAATTCTTGGGACACACTGTATATCAGGGTAGCATGACCCCTGATCCCAAGAACTTGGAAAAACTGCAGAGAGCACCTAGACCACAAACAAAAAAGGATGTGCGATCATTCGTGTCGTTATGCGGATTTTATCAAAAATATATCAAAGATTTTAACTCTATTTGTGCTCCTCTGACTGATCTGACTCGCAAGGGACTTCCAGATAAAATTAATTGGACTGCGCAAAGTGAATTAGCGTTCCAGGACTTAAAGGAAAAACTCACTAGCAAGCCTATTCTCAAACTACCTGATTTGACACAGGACTTTGTCTTAAGAACCGATGCAAGTAATGTAGGACTCGGAGCGGCTTTGTTGCAAAGATCATCTTCACCTGATGGGGAACTGAAACCAGTCGCTTATGCAAGCCGCAAATTGAATAAGGCGGAACAAGGATACTCCACAAGCGAAAAAGAATGTTTAGCGTTAATCTGGGCCATAAAGAAGTTTCAAATCTATCTGTATGGTAGGACTTTTGTGGTCGAGACGGACCATCAGCCTCTCGTATTCTTATCTCAGGCTAAGCATGAAAACGCAAGATTGCTGAGGTGGTCTTTAATGCTTCAACCTTATCAGTTTAGTATCCAATATATCCCAGGCAAATTGAATGTCGGTGCAGATTTCCTCAGTCGGCACCCCTGTGATCAAAATTAGAGTAATGGCAGGCGTAAGGAGAGATTTTATCTATGTGTATCACTGGTTTTAGAACTTGCCGTAGGCATGTTTTCAAGTGGGGAGATGTGTCACAAAATTAACCGTGATACAACGTTAAAATATCTCCAATGATACAACGTAGGGATAAAAACTAATGCGTAAGCTGCTACAATACATGATCGCCCACGCCGCGGGTCATCACCCGCCATGGAAATTAAATTGTTAGACTTGACGGCAAAACGGAACGGGATGAGAACGGAGATCAAAAGGAAAAATCTGACTGAACGCGTGCTTGATACTAGCAAGGCTAAAGGACGCAAATTGATGGGGAAAGGAGGAAAAAGTCACGTTCCCCAAGTTGACATAAAGTAAAGAAATCGACAAAAGGTACCTTGGATATTATACGCCACAGTCATTTATTGGACGCTTTTGCTATAACTTAGTCCGTTTATTTGAATGCAGTGATGCATTCCAGAAGATTCTAGAAAATATTTGAAAAGTAACTTTTCTTAATAATAATGTTAGGAATATAAAACCTAGCTGGCCGGATGGCCCATCTTGAGCAGTGAAATAATATGCTTTCATTTATACAGACGGACAGATAATAAGAAAGATATTGACAAAAGACTGTGTTGTTCATATCAGCGAGCGTCTACATTGAAATAAAACATGTCACTAATTTTCAAAAAATTGTGGCCTTAAAGACGCAAGTGCTAAAATCTAGTTGGAATGAAGAGACGGGGTGGGATGGTGAATTGTGGCTAAAAATAACTTTAAAGGCAAAATTGTGTAGGGGAAGGCAGGGTTGGTTCAAAAAAACAAGTGTGTTTTTTGTGTGAAACGCAAGTAGAGACGGACGGACCAACAGACAATAAGGCATACTTGACTGAGGTATGACTGAAATGACTTAGTGGTAGGATATTTGAATTTGAAAAAAGAAAAGGCAGTGATTGGCCACAGATGAATATTATCGGCGCTCAGACGCGCATTTTGTGCCAGTCATTATAAGTTGTCCTAGTAGACACAGTGAATTATCAAGTGGTGTAATTCCCAGAAGCTATTGAAATATTTAGAGGGACGCCATCATAAGGCCAGCAGCTCAGCTGAGTTTTGCTAGCATTTATTTAACTGTGTACTATATTCATAATTCTGGTAAGACCGAAATTATTTCTTTGTACATTTTAATATTTGTTTAAGGTTTCGAGTGATTTGATACTGCAATAGCATAATCTGTTCCTTACAACAAGTAAGGGTTCGCTCTAGACCCCCCCGCCCCAGTTCAGGGTCTAGAGACAAATAAAATACATAAACTCCAGCAAGGATTAGGAAGGACAGATCAAGTGTTGAGATCAGTGAAACATATCACCTATCCTATTCTATGGCAGGAAGCTAATGAACATATTTCAGAATACGTAGTCTGGGAGAACCTAGCCTATGTGAAACCAACTTGGTAAGATGTGTTGTTTGGTCAGAAAGATCTGACCCGTCTATGGTGTTGTTGTTGTGTAGTGTTGTGTCCAGAAATGGTTAGAGGATGGAATTATGACACATGACTAATACTTTGATTGCAGAGCTGTGAGTTTCAGTTGGCACCACTGTGGTGTCAAATGAGTTGTTGATTATTACCAGAGTGGACCCGTGCAGTGACATTTTGTCAGAGCAGCCTATTATAGCCCCCAAGCACGGAGAGGTGGGGCCACCAACCTTCTGATATTGCCCCCAAGCACGGAGAGGTGGGGCCACCAGACTTCTGTTATTGCCCCCAAGCACGGAGAGGTGGGGCCACCAGATCTCAGCACCAGAGCTACACCTTCCAGCTACGTGAGCGCCTGGTCTGCTGAGAATTCACCAACTCAACTTATTTGCTAACACACCCATAAAATTTCCATCAAATAAATAAATAATGTGTAGTCACCATAGACAGGGAATGATGAGGCCACCCCAACAGCACATCCATTACAGTGTTCTCCCAAAATAGATTACACTAAAAACAGTAATAATATTAACTAGTCTAGTAACATACATATGTACACACCTTGCATTTATTATGTAATATTCATGCATTTCTTTCATAATTGCTAAACCTTTCATATGTTCTGGCCAAAATAAAACCTTGGTTCAGAACAAATAAATGTAAGAAAATTACTATCAAAAATTTTTACACACTTGAGTTAGTTCAGTGTATTATAACATTTATTAATATTATTAGACTTAGTAAATATCTGTGTGTGTGTATGTAAACTACCACAACACATTACATATAATTACCCTAGACATTTAACGTAGCCACATTCATTAGTAAAAAAGGATAGGTGTGAGGTCGTAGTGGTAGCAAGAAGGGCCTTCTGAAAATTCACAGTTACATTTTTATCTCAGGAGCCTTCACAGCTGACCTCATGCATCACACTTAGTAATCATCCATCATACAAATCCATCAATCCACTACATATATTGGGGTCTCTTTGTCCCGGATAATTAGCCCCATTAAGTAATATTAGGATCTCCTGGGGGGAGAATAAGATTAGGGGAACACATTATAAAAATTAAAAGTGTCCCTTAAAATTACAAGTGTCCCTGAAAATAAAAGTTGGTGAATCTTCACAGCCAGTGGTAGTTAATTAATTAATTAGAATTATTTTAGACTAGAGTAATTAGAAGTACTTTAGTGGTTGGAAATTTTATTTTGCACATTGCTAGATTTGTTTAAAAAGTATGGCGGAGCTGGCAAAATACAGATCAGCTGCTGTGCTGACGGCAAAGGAGATGGGAATGGATGGTCAGATTTTAATTCAATATGTAACGGCTGAATGTGATAAATATATTGAAAGGGAAGATAGAAAGGTAGCTGAAGAGAAGAGGTTACAAAGTGAGGCTGATAGAGAAATTAAGAGGCTGCAGATTGAGGCTGACAAAGAGGCTAAAGCATTGGAGGCAGAAGAAAAACGACAGCAAAGGGAGGCAGAAGATAAAAAGGCCGAAAGGGAGGCAGAAGATAAAAAGGCCGAAAGGGAGGCAGAAGATAAAAGGTTGACTGCCGAAAGGGAGGCAGAAGATAGAAGGTTGCAAAGGGAGCACGAATTACGACTCAGGGAGCTGGAGCTACAAGGCCAGGCTCCTGAAAATGGTGCCAGCCCTTTTGCCTCAGATGCTACGCCCAGTCTGGGAGCCTCACATCAGCTATGGGGTTTCATTTAGACCATTTTGTTGAAAAAGACGATGACATAGAGGGGTACCTAGGACGTTTTGAGTTATTAGCTACTACATATGGGTTAGAGAGAGAGAGGTGGAGTTTAAAGCTATCACAGGGACTGAGAGGTACTTCTTACGAAGTCTTCGCAAAAATGAACAGAGAAGACCAGGAGAATTATGACATGTTAAAGCAGGCTTTGTTATTGAGGTACGAAAAAAATGGGGAATTTTATCGTAGGAAATTTAGAAATGCCAAACTGTTGTCTGGGGAGACATACCACCAATTCTCTGCCAGACTAGAAACCTATTTGGAGAAATGGACTGCTCTGGGGAAGACCCAAGATCTTAAAGAAATGATCATGATTGAGCAATTGAGAGAGTCCATGGCTCCAGACATGAGAAAATTTCTCATGGAACAAGGTGCAGAGAAATTGGGAGAGGTTTTAAATGTCGCTGAAAGGTATCAGGCAGCCCAGGCAGAGGTAAGTGGTGCTAAAAAGAAGCACATAGACAATTTTAAAGCTCCACAGCCATTTAATAAATTTGACAATAGAGAGCAGGGAAATAAAGGTAGGACAAACTTTGAACGGCCAAGAAATGACTACCGAGACAGAAACTCACAGTTCAATGACCAAAAATCCAATGAAAGAAAACCGTTAACCAAGGAAAAAGATGGTGTAAATGGTGCAAGAAAGATAACCATAACACCGAATTTTGTAGAAGGAAACCTTCAAACATTGCTGCAATGAAGTCGGGGACTCAAAGATTAAAGGTTACTCCTAAGGGACAGCAGGAACCTTATCACCCCCCAGTTTGTGAGGATGTTATTTGTAATGGGGTCACCATAAGGTGCCTTTATGATACAGGTTTGGATTATGATTCAGTTGTGAAGTCTAGCCTAGTGGACCCAAGTCAGTATACCACAGAAACAGTGGAAATACAAGGGGCAACTAAGGACATACCACTCAAGACACTTCTCATTGCAAGGATAACGGTGAAAACTCGCTATGTGGAAGGAGAAATCAGAGCAGCAGTGATAGATGAACCAATCTACCCTCTGATATTGGGGTGTAGATACGTCTTCTTGGGGAATCCCGAGAAACCTGTGATCATGGCGACAGTGCAGACCAGGTGACAGAAGAAGGAGGAAGAAGGTGAACCTATAAATGCTCATCCAGAGGAGATGAGGAAGGCGCAGGCTGAGGATAGGACACTCAAGCCATGTTTTAAAAAATTGCCCAAATGCCACACACCTCCGAGCAAGGGGGAATATTTTATGAAGAACAAACTCTTATACAGGAAGGCCGGAACTGGAACAATGAGTCACAACAGCAGTTACCAGTCCCTCTCTTCCAGTATCCACACTTTCATATACCGGATATAAAGGTTGCTGGATGAACTCGGGAGCATGTGCACGCTCTATTCCCTTCAGTTGTCACATGGGGATCAGCGCCACAGGACAGCGTATAGCTTGTCATTACTTCTGGCCAGGGATAACGGAGGATATAAAAAGATATGTCAAATCCTGCCCAGAATGTCAAGGGTAGCTCCAAAGCACTGGACTGCTCCTGCAACTCTAGGGGAAATGCCCATAGTGGGAACACCTTTTGAGAGGGTTGCAGTGGATATTGTAGGACCTCTCACTCGGACCAAGAGGAGGAACAGTTACATCCTTACTCTGGTGGACACTTGTTCTATGTGGGGAGAGGCGGTAGCCCTGCCATCAATTGATTCAAAACATGTAGCAGAGGCACTACTTACAATATTTACCCGATTAGGATTCCCGCATCAAATCTTGACGGATAATGGCTCTCAGCTCAAGGGGAAACTAACGGAAGAAGTTTTTAAGCTATTTCAAGCCAGACACTTTCATTGTAGTCCGTACCATCCGCAAGGGAACGGCCAGGTAGAAGAGGTTTATTTCAACGGGACGAACATTCCTCCGAATTTTCTATTTCTATCCTGAGGAAGCTGGCACATCCAGAGCAACAAAAAACCCATACCACGAAAAACTCGCGATCTGTGGGATCGAATTCCTGCCCCGACGCGGCAAATTGCCCCTTCTGGGCGTAGAGGTCATGGGAAGTTCGATAGTACCCACATAGTTCAACCGTGAATTGGTAATGGGGGACGAGGGGGAGTCGGTGCTCCCCTTTGCAACTCTGCTATTTGTGGAGGCGCCAAATAAAAGGACCATTAGAAGCGCTTATTAAGGACCTGGACAGATGAGAAAAGGCGGAAGAGACTAGTTACCGTGAGCATCAATCTTATCACAATACGTGAACGAACTCTGACCACCGTCTGAGAAAGTCGTAGTTGAAACGACACCCCCAACTGGATGGAAACTGGCAAATGATACATACATTTGAAACAAGCCAGGTCAACACACAAAGAAAAAACATGCAGCATATTTTAATAGGAAGGCAAAGGGCCAGAGAAGTAACTGGGATGAGGGAGAAGGAAGGGGGCTGCTTCTAACTACCGACCGGCATTCCTAGCCAGAATAGAATTACAAATTGACAGCGAGCATGGGCAAGGTCATGTCACTACCATATACGGTTCTAGAGAAGGTGTCTAGAACAAACTATAAAATTGACAAAAAGGGGAAGGAGAAAGTTTATCATGTAAACCTGTTAAAGAAGTATCTGGACAGACCACTCCATGAAAGCACCGCCCTTACTGACCTTAGCTATCGCAACTCAAATGCAAAAGGAACCACTCACCTCACATAGATGAATGACCCATTTACATCCTTGTGAAACAGCAGCACTCAAGGTAAAAGTCATTTAAGTGCAGCCTGACTAAAACCAAGGTTCTGGAGGAACAGTAGCAGATGGATTAACAGATAAACCAGGCCGATACAAATTTGGCTACAGTAATAGACCTGAGAACTGGTAG
>JAMPIV010013273.1:0-106499 GCA_024509875.1 Oreohelix idahoensis
AAAATATAAGGACAGAGCGGCGCGTTGAAAATCACACACACCAAATCCAGAAGCCAGAGTGAGAAACTGGAAGACAGCATCTGCAAGAAAAGTTCTTTTTTCACGCTGCATGCAGGGCAGATTAGCGTCAACCAATACAGCCTTACCGTGAGCTTATTAATCCTAAGAGGGTTTTTATGATCGAGTTTTATGATAATTCCTGATCAAGCTCATGTTCGAGTTTAACTAAAGACTTGAGGACCGTTGATCCTGCTAACTGAAGCTTAGAGGTCAACCAATCTTCAACACCTTAGTCCCCCGTAGTTATAGGGCGGGCTGAAGGAAATTCTTTCTGATCATCAGTGTGTCTCAGGAACCTCGAACAAATACCAGATGAGTTTATGTGTTATTCAATCCAACAAATCCTGTGAGCAGTTTCTAAAGCGATGGTCGATGATGATAACAGCTATAGACTAGATAGCCAGATATATAAAAAACTATACTGGGACAGACTTTTATAATTTGATTGGAAGATTCATCCAAGATTTTTTTACTATTATTTATTTTAATTTGTAACTATAAATAATCATACATTTTACCATCTTCCAACACCCATTTCTCATTACAAGAATATATAGATGTACATAATAAATTATGAAATTTGACTTGGTAAATTTTTAACTGTTAAATTGTTACTTTTTCTAATTTAATTATATTATCACATAGGGTTACTATAGCGAAAATGGCGCAGTATACTTCTGAAGCCTAACTCTATGGTCCAGCTCAGAGTATTCACAGCCGTAACTCACTTGTGATACCAGTGTACTTCTCGGGCACTGGAACTTCATACTTTCTGGAGAGAGATTCTACTTCTTCTCTACCACTATCATCACACCAGAAAAACCTTTCGCTACAAAATATATGTCTCGATACAACTCCGATCCAATTTGAAGCCGCTTGGCCAAATATGTGCTATTAAAATTACATAGTTCAAAAAAAAAAGAAATGCTACAGAAAAATGTTTTTTTTCTTCTATTTTCTGTTAAAGTAAAAATGTTTAGTTAAACATTTTTAATTATCTTGTAAAATATGCAAACGTACGGTCATTAATAACAAACATAAAATAATAATTTTAACATTTGTGTTACGGCCCTTGATATTTATAGGATATGTATATATTTGATTATGGCCACTGGTAAATAAATGGCTTCCATACATTTCTTACGAAAAACGTTAATTAATGATAATGTCATAATTACAATAATAAATTAGAAAATAACTGCATGGCGTACCAAGTTGGTAACTAAAGAGCCTGTCTGCCAAAATTCATCAAGAAATAATAAGGCATGCGGATTTGTATTGAGAACATACAAAAATACTTTGCCTTTTATTTATATAGATAAAGTGGACCTGATTTCTTTTGATCTCCGTATATTTTCCAATGCTATGAAAGCTCCTATACCCTTTTGTATTCTTGTTTTGATATCATTGTCTGTCCCTTCAACAGTTTCTATATTGTTGCCAAGGTGTAGTGTGTTTTATGCTGAACGGTTCCTTTCAAATAGTCACTAGTGCATGTGCAGTGGACAGCATTGATCAACCGTCTTCACTTCTTCTGATGACTAGGCTCTCAGCCAGTCAAGGTGCATTTGTTATTTCAGGAACCATTTGATTTTAAATTAAATTTATTTGTTACTCAGGTCCCGTTTAGTTCTAGATCTTATCATAACATGACACAAGGTATGAGTATGTTTGTACGTTTTGATGTCGTATTTCTTCTATTACAATCCTATCTCATAATAGGACTGAACTAGTGGGGGAGACATTACACTTTGTTAGTAAAGAAGACACTATGTGATGATCTGACGACCTGGCTCTACTGCCCCTAAAACGTTAACCAGATGCGAGATCAAATGGAGAGTACCCGGTACTTGATGAGAGGACACAGTAACCGCGTTTGAAAATTCTCTGAGAGAAGAGACAACGATTATGAAAACTCTAGCCAGATGTCACTTAGAGATACACCACTCCAAACAATAGCGTATATATATATATATATATATATATATATATATATATATATATATATATAAAATATATATAATATATATATATATATATTATATATATATATAAATATATATATATAATATATATATATATATATATATATATATATATATATATATAATATATATATATTTATATAATATATATATATATATATATATATATATATATATATATATATATATATATATATATATATATATATACAGGGTGTCCATAAAAGAATGTACCTATTTTTTTTTTTCAAGTACTTGACCAGTGTGTGGAGAGACATGTAGCAATTACCGGTTGCAACTCAACTGCGAAAGTTTCACTTGAAATACCCGCCGTGCGCATGCACACTGTTTTGCAAAATGGCGCCGACCAAACAACAGAAGGCGTTTTGTGTGGTAGAATATGCGAAAACGACGTCAGTTATCGCATTTCAACGCAATTTTCGGCGACAGTTTGGGGTTGATCCACCTGATAAGAATTCCATTAAGCGTGGGTATACGAAATTCCTGGAGAAAGGTTGCCTGTGCAGAGGCAAAAGCGCCGGTCGCCCGTTGTCACGGAGTGTTTTGAGGGTATTTTGCATGTATGAATGTTCCCATGCTCCAGCGGGAGTTTATTAGTCATTTGAGTTGTTGTGATTTGGGAATGCTTGCCTTGTAATATTTTAGTTACAAGCAATGTTGTGAGCAGAGGTTAAGACAAGCTGTTAGCTATAGTTATGCGTGAATGATGCTCAGTGGGGTGTGGAAGGTTTTCATGTGTTTGGTGAATACGAATGAAAGGGGTCAGTCAGAGAGAGATGTGTGTTGAGTCAGTAGTGTGTTGGGTCAGTAGAGAGTTGAGTCAGTAGAGAGTAGACAGTAGACAGGAGACAGCGAAGAGCGTAGAGAAGAGAAGGGTGGATGTCTATAGTGGTGCGTGAGTAGAGGGCCGGAGTTGTGCAGTAGATTTATGAAGTAGCCTATTTTGTGGCTGTAGTTATTCCAAGGATCAGAGTGATTGTAGAATACTCGGGATTTGTTATGTCTCCAATATTTGTAATTGCCCTGCGCCCATTGTGACTTATTTGTGAAATAATATATTCATGGAGATCGACATGGTTGTTGGAGTTGGTGTATTACTCCTTAGACAGTGAGCTAGACGAGCGGTGTATAAGTGTTGTCTGATCTTCTATATCCACCCACATACACCCTACTCGTTACATCCGTCATGTTCGGAGGAGGCAGTGGATAGAGTTCGGCAAGCCTTCCAGCACAGCCCCACGAAGTCGGTTCAAAGGGCGCGTCGTGAGTTGGAAATGCCGCGCAGTACGGTATGGAAAGTGCTTCATAAGCGTTTGAGAATGAAGGCTTACAAGCTGCAACGTGCAGGAACTCACTGAACCAGACAAAGCATTTCGCACGGCCTTTAGCGAGAACATGCAGAAATTGCTTCAGAATGATGATTTCGGGGAGAGGCTCGTGTTCAGTGATGAGGCGACCTTCCACATCAGCGGCAGAGTCAACAGACACAACGTACGGATCTGGGATTCAGAACACCCTCATGCATTGAGCATATATATATATATATATATATATATATATATATATATATATATATATATATATATATATATATATATATATATATATATATATATATATATATAGATATATAGATATATATATAGATATAGATATATAGATATATATATAGATATATATATATGGGGGTAAAGGGGGTAAAAGGATCCCGTTACACGCTCATTGGGGCATTTGGGGAATATGGTGTTAGGCCCGTATTATCTTGACCATCGGCACACTAGGGGTGAAGTGGTCAGCATCACGCCGGCCGTCTTAACCTTCCTAGAGTTGCTCTGGTACTCAATTCATGAGGCTGGGTCGACCGCGGAGCCGTTTGCGGTTTAAAAAATCTCACCTCAAATGGGGTTCGAACCATGGACCACCGAGCTAGGAAGCCAGTGCACTAGCCACTGCGCTAACGCGGCTCCGTATATACATACGTATATAACTGATTCTAAATGTCTAGGGAAGCGTGGACCTTCCTATTGCTGTCTGTGGACCAATGGGCAGCGCCCTCGTACATGACGCTCAGTTCGTACATAACGCTCAGTTCGTAATAACGCTCAGTTCGTCCCTGCGTGCAAGTAAGCGAAATACATAACGCTCAGTTCGTACATAACGCTCAGTTCGTACATAACGCTCAGTTCGTACATAACGCTCAGTTCGTACATAACGCTCAGTTCCTACATAACGCTCAGTTCGTCCCTGCGTGCAAGTAAGCGAAATTATACGAGCCGTACAAATAATTTTCAATGCTGTTCTTCGCAGTGGCGCAACTTCAATGTAAGAGGGACCCCGAGCGCAAATTAAGTGGGGCTCGCCATACATAATAGGCTCTTACTTACTTACTTAGTCGTTCCTCTTCTACCGTGAGGTGTAGAGGTTTGGAAGAGAGAGCGCCAGACTATTGTAATAGGCTCAACATTACAAATAATATACAGCAAATCTGTGTTTAAAACATGTAACTACTTACTTCATCATAAGCACGGAGCATACGTCTTCAACAGATTTGTGAAAGATCCTCCTGTTCTCTGCCATGCGCTTACAATCTTCCAATGTTTTCTTTATTAGCATTCATATCCTTCGACATTTGCTGAGGGAGACAGAGCACCTATGGGTTTGCCCAGAGTGCAGTGACGTCGATTCTGATTAACATTAACATGTTTTCTTTATCCCTTTCATTTCTGCCTCTAGAAATGCCTCTTAGGACATGCTTTGATATTTAACACAGAAGAACAACAAAATTTAAAGGATATACAGTATATAAATGTGAGTGTTCCTTTCGGCTATTACTTTCCGAAGCTCACTCGATGATGGGGCTCCCGGGACAAGCATGGTTCACCCGCGTGGTAGTTACGCCACTGATTCTTTGTTATAACTTTTTGTTATCAATACTGATTTATCGAGTAAATTAAATAGTAATTTATTTATATCTAACTCTCCTGAATCTCTGTACTTATTTTTGTTTATTCAATTTTTTGGTGACAATTTTTTTTTTCTTATATGGTGGGAGCTTCATAATGTGCAAAGGTGATGTGGATTCAAAAATACACTACCCCCCCTCCACATACACACACACAGGTGGGGGGGGGGGGAGAAGAGAATAACACTTGGTGAGTCATGACTGAAACAGAAAATGACCCGCCCCCGCCCCCCTTCCCTCCCCCCGCCACTTTATAGAAAAAAGCGAATATGTTTAAACTCGTGTGTTTGACTTAGGGCTATTTCCGATGATCTTGTTTTTACAATGTGCTGACTTCCTTCACGGGGAGGGGGGGGCATCTGTAGTTGTGGTGCCATGCTCTATAGGAGAGAAAAGGGAAATGAATGAATGAGGGAAAACATAGTAGATCTACGTGGAATGAGGGAAAACATAGTAGATCTACATGGAATGAGGGAAAACATAGTAGATCTACATGGAATGAGGGAAAACATAGTAGATCTACATGGAATGAGGGAAAACAGTAGATCTACATGGAATGAGGGAAAACATAGTAGATCTACATGGAATGAGGGAAAACAGTAGATCTACATGGAATGAGGGAAAACATAGTAGATCTACATGGAATGAGGGAAAACAGTAGATCTACATGGAATGAGGGAAAACATAGTAGATCTACATGGAATGAGGGAAAACATAGTAGATCTACATGGAATGAGGGAAACAGTAGATCTACATGGAATGAGGGAAAACATAGTAGATCTACATGGAATGAGGGAAAACAGTAGATCTACATGGAATGAGGGAAAACATAGTAGATCTACATGGAATGAGGGAAAACATAGTAGATCTACATGGAATGAGGGAAAACAGTAGATCTACATGGAATGAGGGAAAACATAGTAGATCTACATGGAATGAGGGAAAACAGTAGATCTACATGGAATGAGGGAAAACATAGTAGATCTACATGGAATGAGCGTCCGAGTGGTTAGGCTGGTTAGAGGAAGACGAAACGGATTTAGAATCAGGTCGCGTTAGGATACAGTCTAGCCAGATGCAAAAAATGGATACCTAACCCTGCTTTTGAATTAAGGAAGGCAAAAGCAGCGATGAAGGAAACTTATTATTCCACCTTATAAACCTGAAACCTAGTTTAAGTTAAGTCTCTAACACTTAACTTCCCTATCTGCTATAGCAGCGGTTCCCAACCTTTTTTCACTTGCGTACCCCTTGGCAGCCCATTTCTATAAATTGTACCCCTAATATTAGCAAAATATTTGAAATTAATATAGTTGCTGTTATTCAAAATTTATAGATTATAACCAGAAATAAAGGGGCCAACCACGGGATTAAAAGACAATGTAATAAAAAGGTCAACAAACAGTGCATATATTTTTACATTAAAAAAATCAGAAGTTACAATAAAAATTAACACATTTAATTTATTAATAATAATAATAATAACGTTGTTATTGTTAAAA
The DNA here is from genome assembly GCA_024509875.1 of Oreohelix idahoensis. Lineage (NCBI taxonomy): Eukaryota > Metazoa > Mollusca > Gastropoda > Stylommatophora > Oreohelicidae > Oreohelix > Oreohelix idahoensis. The sequence continues at coordinate 6,531 of JAMPIV010013273.1, forward strand.
GTTGAAGTCACTTTTTATAACACACATGTCACGTGACCATGACAAATGTTCAGTGCGATCCTTGAGCTTGTTTTGAGGCACATAGTTTTTTTTTAAATCAGGTTCAAGTGATGTAAGATACAGTCTCAATTCTGGACCTGCATTCAGTTTACTACGGTATTTATTTTTTTATAAAGGTATAAGAAGAGAAAGCCCTCTCCACCAGCTCAGTATTTGTAAATGGCAACAGAAACTTAAGCGCCTTGTCGGTCAGCTGTTCATATTCTCTGCTGATGTCTCCCCAAAAGTTAATAAGGAATTTTCCTTTGAATTCAGCAATTAAAGTACTCGTAGTATCAGTCGAAAGTTCAATCAACTTCTCTTTTTCGTTGATTGATAATGTGGCTGCTTGGAAATATTCTTCTTCAAAGGGATTTACAATCCAGTAGTTCTCTTTTCCGGGTTTCGGAAAGAACTTCTCGAAAGATGATTTTAGCCCTTTCAAGTGTTCAATTATTTTCTCGCTCATTTCCTGGGAGAGGTGCACCTCGTTCTCAGATAGGACATTGTGCAGAGTTTTAAATACCTCAGGCTAGCCTTTTTCAATACACGACTTCCAAAAATCTAATTTTTAAATCATAGATTCAATTTTGTCTGAAACATTGAAGATTGTTACCGAACTATTCTGAAGTGCCAAATTTAGTTTGTTTATTTGTAGGAAAATATCCGATAAGTATGCAAGACTCTGAAGCCAATCACAGTCGTGTAACTTGTAAGTTGGAAAGGATGGTCTTCAAAAAAACGTTGGACATATGTATCTTTTTTCCGCCATTACTCAATTTTTTTTCGCTTACCCCTGAACGTCCTGTCACGTACCCACAGAGGTACGCGTACCACAGGTTGGGAACCGCTGTACTATAGAATCACCTTTGTTAAAGCCATTTTTATTGCTGTACATTTCTAGTAATATACAAATTATTTTAAAATTTATATTTTTTTTTTTTTTTTTTGGTATTGAATATGAGTCGAATTATTGATTAAAGATAACTGGCCATCCACTGTTATTCTGTGCGATGAACTGTACGGAACAGTGGCAGTTTTAGTTTGTGCCAGACCCTAGGCAGGCGTGATACTGCGTGGCCCCTTTTAACTAAATCATTTCATGTTTTATCGACAAGTAAATATTTGTGTGTGAGGCCCTAGAAAAAAACCTAAACTCACCATTTTCCTTTGCGTTCCTTATGGAGCATGGATTGACTAGTGTAGCTGGTCCACATGCAGGAAGCATCAAGCATTCTCTTGCATCAGTGGTTTCTGTGGCTATTTGTTCTGTATGATGAGAGGTTGCACAACCTCTTGTACAACCTCATATTAGTCGCCTTGTACAAAATGCCTAAGTAGAAGCACTACTTTTTTGTTTTGGTACCCCCCCCCCCCCCCCTCCCCCAGCCAAGCTTAAATTCCCCATGTATGAAGCCGTCACTAGCAAGGACCATTTATTTTCTGTTTTTATGCATTTACAAACGGTAATACAAGTTGATTCTTAAAGTTTATCACTTCCTTCACTTGTTTTTTTTTAAAACATAATTCTCTCCGGCAGATTCAGCGAAATAGGTCAGTTCCTGTTTAACATGACCTGATTACCAAGAGCGGTTATCACCTGACGTACACGGTACAATATTTATGCCACAAAGCTTTTCTCAAAGTGATTCTGACACATCTGGGACAAGAGAGCTCTACACAAACAAATGAGATGTCTGCTCTTAAAAATGAAAGGATTAACTCATTATATACTGTTCAAAAAAAAGAAGCGCATAGCTATCCGAGGGCGCGTTTTTATGAGTTTGTAAGTAAAATTTGGTGCTAGGGTATATAAAAACCAGCCTCAAATGTTCTTTACAGTGTCAAATGCACGTGTTGACCTGAATTGCGTTCGTTTTTTGTAATCGTTACAACGCAGTGGTCAATAGTGTTTATGACGCAATTTTTGACCACAGCTCATGTTGCGCGCACGTGAAAGCAACAAAATTTGGGGTGAACACTATTCACTGACTACGCAACTGAAACCCTATAAAAGGATAACGCTATACACACAAAAATTCAGTTCATTTTCAAGCAGACATTTATGGCGTCTCTATCGATAAATTTAAGCAACATTGCTATTGGCCAACTGCATGCAGGCGAAAGTAAAAGTCAGGTTGCCAGGCATCTAAACGTGCATCAGAGTACCATCAGTCGACTTTGGCACCGGTTCCAAGCCACTGGCTCAGTTGAAGACCGGCATCGCAGTGGACGACCCAGAGTGACAACAGCAGCGGAGGATCGCTTTATTCGGCTTCGTCACCTCAGAGACAGGTTTACAACAGCTTCCTCAACTGCCCAGTCATTGCCTGCAGGACGTCATGTGTCTGATCAAACTGTCCGGAATAGACTGCATGACGCTGGACTTTGGGCACAACGACCTCACCGAGGACCTGTCCTTACGCGCCGCCATTGCCAAAATCGACTTCTATGGGCCAACCAGCATCGTCCCTGGGCAGCTGACAATCAATGGAGACGTATCTGGTTTAGTGACGAATCTTTCTTTTTGTTGCAGCGTCATTATAGACGGCGTAGGGTCTACCATAGGCGAAATGAACGTTTTGCCCAAAATTGCGTTGATGAAGCTCCGCCGCACGGTGGTGGAGGTGCAATGGTATGGGGAATGATCAGTTACAACGGAAGGAGTCAATTCGTGCACATTGAAGGAGGCTTGAATGCGCAACGATACGTCAATGAAATTCTTCGACCCCATGTCCTTCCACTTTTGGCTGCCCAAAGGTCTGTTTCAACAGGACAACGCCAGACCCCATTGTGCACGGTTGACCACGCAGTTCCTGACTGCCAACAACATTCTCACCCTTCCCTGGCCATCCCTGTCTCCAGACATGAATCCGATTGAGCTGCATAGACGTTGCTCCAGCCAATCGTCGTGATCTGTTCCAGGCACTCCAGGAAGAGTGGGCAGCCATCCCACAGGCCCACATCAGACGTCTGATCGCATCCATGCCAAGGAGATGCCAGTTGCTGATCGATGCAAGAGGAGGCCACACACCATACTAACGGGAAAGCCCGTACGCCAAAAAACTCTCGTGACCCAGATGCAAAACAACTGTCAATTGATTGGTTGAACCCTAAGGTATTCTTGTGTGCAATTTGAACAATTAACTCATTAAATTAAAAAAAATTATTGAATGTCAAAATTATGGCTATGTGTGTGCCTTCAGTAGCTACGCGTTTCTTTTTTTTTTTTTGAACAGTATATTTAAGACGCTGTACCCACGAAATAATAAAGCATATACATTAGTTACATTTTGTATTAGCTCCAGCCGGAGTTTGGTGAACACTTCTTCTTCGTTCTCTATGGAGATCAAGAGAAAAACGGTCCAACACTAAAATAATCTTTAACTAAAATGTGAAGTCAGTCCTATTGTATGGCTCTGAGACATGGAGCGCAACAAAAACAACAACCAAAAAGCTACAGACTTTTATAAACGGGTGCTTGCGTAGAATAGAAGGATCGAAATGGTATGACAAAGTCACAAATGTGGAACTGATGACAAGAACCAGACAAGTGCCAGTGGAACAAGAGCTGAGAAGAAGACGCTGGCGATGGATAGAACACACACTGAGGAAACCTGTTGATAGCATTACAAGGCAGTCCTTGTTCTGGAATCCACAGGGAAAGAGAGGCAGAGGTAGACCAAAAAGCACATGGAGAAGAGAACTGGAAACAGAGGTCAAAATGATGAGGAAAACATGGAAAGAACGAGCTGATGCCACGTGACAGGAGGACGGCATGTGTTTGTTGAAGGCCTATGCTCCTTGGGGAGCTAACGGGTATTGATTGATTGATTTCTCTTATAAAGCTGGCAGTCCTTTTTAGGACAAGTAACTTTCAGGGCGTCATCATGACTCCACACAGAAACAATGAGTCTATTTCAGGACTTAGTTTCAGGGCGTCATCATGACTCCACACAGAAACTATGAGTCTATTTCATGACTTAGTTTCAGGGCGTCATAATGACTCCACGCAGAAACTATGAGTCTATTTCAGGACTTAGTTTCAGGGCGTCATCATGACTCCACACAGAAACTATGAGTCTATTTCAGGACTTAGTTTCAGGGCGTCATCATGACTCCACACAGAAACTATGAGTCTATTTCAGGACTTAGTTTCAGGGCGTCATCATGACTCCACACAGAAACTATGAGTCTATTTCAGGACTTAGTTTCAGGGCGTCATAATGACTCCACACAGAAACTATGAGTCTATTTCAGGACTTAGTTTCAGGGCGTCATAATGACTGCACACAGAAACTATTAATCTATTTCAGGACTTAGGTTCAGGGCGTCATCATGACTCCACACACAGAAACTATTAGTCTATTTCAGGACTTAGTTTCAGGGCGTCATAATGACTGCACACAGAAACTATTAGTCTATTTCAGGACTTAGTTTCAGGGGCGTCACACAGGTGAAACATAATGACTGCACACAGAAACTATTAATCTATTTCAGGACTTAGTTTCAGGGCGTCATAATGACTGCACACAGAAACTATTAATCTATTTCAGGACTTAGTTTCAGGGCGTCATAATGACTGCACACAGAAACTATTAGTCTATTTCAGGACTTAGTTTCAGGGCGTCATAATGACTGCACACAGAAACTATTAGTCTATTTCAGGACTTAGTTTCAGGGCGTCATAATGACTGCACACAGAAACTATTAGTCTATTTCAGGACTTAGTTTCAGGGCGTCATAATGACTGCACACAGAAACTATTAGTCTATTTCAGGACTTAGTTTCAGGGCGTCATAATGACTGCACACAGAAACTATTAGTCTATTTCAGGACTTAGTTTCAGGGGCGTCATAATGACTGCACACAGACAGAAACTATTAGTCTATTTCAGGACTTAGTTTTCAGGGCGTCATAATGACTGCACACAGAAACTATTAGTCTATTTCAGGACTTAGTTTCAGGGCGTCATAATGACTGCACACAGAAACTATTAGTCTATTTCAGGACTTAGTTTCAGGGCGTCATAATGACTGCACACAGAAACTATTAGTCTATTTCAGGACTTAGTTTCAGGGCGTCATCATGCCTGCAGACAGAAACTATGATCTATTTCAGGACTTAGTTTCAGGGCGTCATCATGCCTGCAGGCAGAAACTATGATCTATTTCAGGACTTAGTATCAGGGCGTCATCATGCCTGCAAACAAAAACTATGATCTATTTCAGGACTTAGTTTCATGGCGTCATTATGCCTGCAGACAGAAACTATGAGTTTATTTCGGGACTCAGTTTCAGGACGTCATCATGCCTGCAGACAGAAACTATGAGTCTATTTCGGGACTCAGTTTCAGGGCATCATCATGCCTGCAGACAGAAACTATGAGTCCATTTCAGGACTCAGTTTCAGGGCGTCATCATGCCTGCAGACAGAAACTATGAGTTTATTTCAGGACTTAGTTTCAGGGCGTCATCATGCCTGCAGACAGAAACAATGAGTCTATTTCAGGACTTAGTTTCAGGTCGTCATCATGCCTGCAGACAGAAACTATGAGTCTATTTCAGGACTTAGTATCTGTTAAAATCTCACATTGCACTAATGGCCAGACCACACGATATTGTGTATTTTGACATGCGCCCTAATATAACCTAGGTTCTAGGTTGAACGCGGCGCGCCCTTTTCAGGGCTTCTTCATGCTCGCTGATGGAAGTTAGTAACCGTCTTTAGGGCTTAGTTTTTATCAACACTATACATCAGTTAACAGAGTTCATTAATATTTTAATGGCAAATGGCGCCCTGATATAACCAATGAGCTTAAGTCTAGATTGAAAGGAAGGTGCCTGGCCACAAGAAGGCAAAATCATCCAGAAAAATTAAAGAACTAAAATGGACTCCATTTTTTCCCCTGCATGCGTTTTTGTGACGGTACAGCCTCCCCTGCTTTGCAGTAGTGGTCCAACAGTGGCCAAAGCTAAAACTATCTAAAATGGGCCTTTAAATGTATCTACCTTCGCACAAGATTACTTTTGGCAGAGATGTAGATAGAAGGGTAATGACACTTCTGTCTCAAAGGAGTATTCACAAGATATTCAGATAAGCGAAAACAATGCTGCTTTGGCTGGTGTACTTTTACTGTAATTTTCCTTTCATCGTTCTCAATCATTTCTCCACCAATTTTCTTCATTAATATCTGGTTTTACTCAGACGATCCTACGCTATCATTCTGTATAACTTTATTACCGTTCTGTTCATTATGTATTTAGCCATCTTTACTAGAAGTTAGTCGGAGTCTTGATAACTTAAGTTTTTTAGCATTAAATCACAAGTAACTTCCGTTATACTGCACAACTGATAATAAAACTTATATCTGGACAAAGGTAATCCTGTCTAATATCTGAACATGCAGGTCGGGTCAGTTATAAACCATTATCTGCTTCATGACTTCACTGGAAAGTTAGTCCATCTACACAAATCCTGTTAGGCTGAAGCCTCCCTATTTATTTTTATTTTGCCTAGTTCGCTTGCCTGCCGATCTCGCGTCGTTTCATATGCTAATGATGTCGTTTTCCGAATCCCGATTCTACTAAGATATTGGACTCAGCCTCGCGACAATGTGTTTGTTACGAAGCTAAGTAACAAGCCAATCGTTTTCAAACATGCTTGTCCCGTGGGGGAATTCAAAATATTTCCGAAATGGGAAAATTTTGAACGTAATATAAAGGTCCTGTTTTCCATATATGGCAATCGTGACATTCAAATATTCTCGTCAATGATTACATATAACTTCTTACGTTTACCCGGAAATATTACACCGTTTCCGCTCAGGTGTGTCTGTCATCCCACCAGGTCGATTCTTGACTGCGCTTCTTATGCAAACACAAACTCCTGTTTGACCATCTGTGCTATTTCTTATCAGGACAATAATTAGTCGGTCACACGAGCCATGTCAGCGCTAAGTAAACTCGCTTGGCCATTTACGTGCAAAAGCAGTCGTACCCTTGTGGTACAATATGATTTATGTCGGTCAACCTTGCATCCCCGTCTAATCTATCCGCAGAGATTTTTTTTTTTTTTTTTTTTTTTTTTTTTTTTTTCCTTAACCAGCGGCACTTGGGCTTTCAGCCCCTTCGGCCCAATGACATGTCATTGCGAGGCTGGGGAACCTGAGGACTTTCCTTCCAACCCGGTCAGGAGCTTCGCTCCTTCCCATCCACAGAGGGTTTATCACAGGAGCCGTTCAGGCTATTCAGTCAAATTTTCCGGCCGTAAACATTTCTTCAAACGCCGACGCCCGGGTTTGAACCATGAACACCTGGTCGCCAGTACAACGCCGAAGCCATTACACCAGCGCGGCTCCCATCCGCAGAGATAGACAGGTAAATACACAGACATGACGAATATCGCTCAGATGAGTGTAAGAATTAAATACCCAATATCTGCTACACATGGCAGAGAAAGAAAGAAAGTGCGACAATTGAAAGCACGCAATAAAAATCAGTACAAAAATGTAACTGATACTGCCGTAGTGAAACAGAGATCTAGAGGGGTCGCCCCCATTCTGTCACAGTTTTTTTTAATGCAAGCAGTAAATAGATATAGCAAGAGTCTGGCACCCTTATCAAGTAAAACTCATTGCTACAGAATCTACTTCTGTAAGAGCACATGCATGCTTTGTTGCAGGCTTCCTGAAAGGTAACCAGCAGCAGGGGTGGCTACACGCGTGATAAGAAGCAAAAGGAAAAGAGGAAGTGAATAAATATATTTATATAACATACATTAAATAATGTAGTTGTTGTAACTTGACTGAATGAAATCTCAAGTCTTGTTAGTTCTAAAACTTAAATGTGAAGACAACAAACAAATAAACAGAGGTCCTATAAATGTTAGGAATGAGACGAAAGATAATGAATGGGATCAAAATCAGACAGAAAAACTATTCTGGCCATACAAAAATATATAACATCTTGATAACAACCATAATAGTAGGAAGGGTTGACGACAAACGTGCAAACGGAAAACAGCGCTATAAGTGGGAAGATAATATCAAGAGATGGAGAGGAAAGAGTCTATCAGAGTACACCATCAAGACAAGAGACGATGAGATCCATTGCTGGCGACCTTCGTTGTGAAGCTGGCAGTTTACCAGATCATAATCAAGCCTAATACAGAACACATTTTTTTAAAATACTTTTAGTTTAGATAAGAATGAATATGACTTTGGGAAAATAATGTAAAGTTCAATGTGATTACGTAATCTCAAATTACTCGAATTAGAAATACCATGAGCTGGGGAAAATGTTGATTTTGAAAAGGCTTTTGACAGTATACATAGGGACAGTTTATAAAAAATACTGAGGGCTTATGGAATTCCAAGCTGCAAAGTGTCAATCATAAAAAGCATCTATGCCAACTTTACGTGTAGTGTTGGGCAGAGCAACCTAACCTTTGAGGTGAAGACAGAAGTACGACATGGATGCCCCTTATCAACCACTCTATTTTTAACAGTCATAGACTGGGTGATGCGCCAGACAACAGAGGGCAGTCCAAGAGGAATAAGATGGACTACATTTTCTACATTGGAAGATCTGGAATATGCAGATGACATTGCACTACTAGCAAATTCACATCAACATATCCAGGAAAAAACGGATAGACTTAATAGGTTTAGCCAGCAGGTGGGCTTGAACATCAATTTAAAGAAGTCAGAGGTCATGACGCTCAATGTGAGCAACCCTGAGCCCATATCAGTAAGGAATCTGCAACTGGTACAGACAGACACCTTCACATACCTAAGATGCATAGTAACACCAGACGGCAGGAAAGGCAAAGACATCAACATTAGAATGAATAAGGCAAGAACAGCCTTTTTTAGCCTAAACAACATCTGGAAGTCCTCTCAATACAGCAGAAGCACAAAATTAAGATTATATCAGAGCTGTGTGCTTTCTGTGCTTCTCTATGGCGCGGAATGCTGGAGAGTTACAGAGAAGGAAATGTCGAAATTGTCCTCTTTTCACACAACATGCCTAAGAAAAGTTCACCGAATCTTTTGGCCGAATACCATCACCAACCAAGATCTGCTTACTCGGAGCAAGCAAGAGGACATGCACACTATCATAGCTGGCAGACGCTGGAGCTGGGTTGGCCATGTCCTCAGAAGAGACCCCGATCCCATCACAAGAACAGCTATGCTTTGGACCTCTGAAGGAAAACAAAAGAGAGGCCGACCAAAAACAACCTGGTGGAGGACTGTGGAGGCTGAGATGCAAAGAATGAACCAGAGTTGGGGCACTTTACGAAGGATGGCCGCCGACCGAGCAAAGTTGAATCAGTTTGTTGTTGCCCTACAAGACGCCACTAGGCGTGATGGCCACTGACTGCTTTGACGGTCGGCGGCTAAGGATCAAAGACGAAAGAAAACAAGAACCAACTGAAGAAATATTTGAAAAAATATTTGACAAGTGCAAGAAATATCTGACGAAATATTTGGCAACTGCAAGGAATACTTGACAGTTGCAAGAAACATTCGAAGAAACATTTGACAACTGCAAGAAACATTTGAAGAAATATTTGACAACTAGAAGAAACATTTGAAGAAATATTTAAAGAAATATCTGAAGAAATAGTTGTCAACTGGACAAAAAACATTTGAAGAAATATTTGACAACTAGAAAAAAACCTTTGAAGAAATATTTGACAACTAGAAAAAAAATTTGAAGAAATATTTGACAACTTGAAAAAAACATTTTAAGAAATATTTGACAACTGGAAAAAAAAATTTGAAGAAATATTTGACTAGTAGAAAAAAACATTTGAAGAAATATTTGACAACTAGAAAAAAACATTTGACGAAATATTTCACAACTAGAAAAAAAAACATTTGAAGAAATATTTGACAACTAGAAAAAAACATTTGAAGAAATATTTGACAACTAGAAAAAAACATTTGAAGAAATATTTGACAACTTGAAAAAACATTTGAAGAAATATTTGACAACTAGAAAAAAAACATTTGAAGAAATATTTGACAACTTGAAAAAACGTTTGAAGAAATATCTGGCAACTGGAAAAACATTTGAAGAAATATTTGACAACTAGAAAAAAAAATTTGAAGAAATATTTTACAACTTGAAAAAACGTTTGAAGAAATATTTGACAACTGTTAGAAATATTTGACAACATTTGACACATGCAAGAAATATTCAAAAAAATATTTGGCACGTGCAAAAATAACAAAATTAAAACAGTTTAATAGCTATTTACCTACAGGCTGGAACATTTGAGCAGGACTGGGTGTCGTGTGGTGTGTCACTGGGGCAACTACTACAGTAGTTTTTGCCAGGAATAGTCTATGAGATATAGATATAAGGTCTCTAGAAATTGGCTCGTTAAGAAAGAATAAAGACCTATTCGAGATAGGGACAAGAAGACAGGAATGCGAATGCTTTCCACTAGACAGTGTTTTCTAATTAATTATGGAAAGAGTTCTGTTTCCCCACGACCTTACCTTCTGCCCTTAGATCCCGTAAAGAAAAAGCCCCCAACCTCATCTGAGTAGAGAAAGGTTCCTATAGGTGAATATGTAACACCGACAGCACGAGTGATACATTAACAAACTCTTGATAATGATCAACCGATCGTTGGGTTTATTAATGAAATATCCACACATATAGGGTTAGTAATGGTTAGAACGTGATGATGGCGACAGACGATTCACACAAAACACACAGATGAGATAATAAAATTACAGTTAATTAAGTAATAGTTAATTAAGAATGAACTGGTGTAAAGTGAAATGATGATGTGATATGATACGTGTTACCAAAATGGTGAGTACTCTACACAGTCCATGTGTCTCTAAATGCTTTTCCTAGATATGAGGATTCACATGTATGCCTAAAATGTCCCAAGTTGTTATACGTTATGTCGAATGGGGTAACTCTAAGCTGAGGACGTTCTGATGAATACTGTTGTCGTACGGAGAACGCTGACGAGATATCTATATATATTCCTTCACTGTTTGAGTATATCTCTGTAGTGTTGATCAACAGTTAATAGCTGTCATATGAACAAAAGGTCTGTTGTCTAATCTCCCGAGGGTACTGGTCAGACTGGATATCTTCACGAAATGTTAGTGATATGTAGACTCATAATCTTGCGTATGTAGTCGTGATTCATATACTTTCGAGTCTGCTTCATAAAATGCGCCTAAGAGTGTGTTGCACGTGATATAAATATGCGATTCCTCTTTTGAGCTCTTTTGCTTGACTTCAGATAATAATGATCTTTCGAGTGATTAGAATTTATGATGACTCTGTATTGAACTTGTGATAACGATGTATTGAACTTGTGAGCAAGCAGTATATGGTGACGAAAAATGCTGCGTCCACCTTATGACTTGTGGGTGAGACAATATCCCATTTTAATTGAGGAATGAAAGATGTCATATGGCGAATTCTGCTAGCCAAATGTCCGTTTTTAATAACTTATTTCTGGTTAGACGTCAGACACGTTGCGTGTAGACTCAGACTTCTGATGAACTGAAGACACACAAAAGTCTTCGTAAGTTTTTCACATTTAACATCACTGGTTGACTTGCATTTAAACTATTGCTCATTATTCATCTCTCTCTCTCTCTCTCTGAGTTCAATTCTAATGATGTTAAATATCTTGTGCATGAGAGTTTGTGCGCATGGGAGACTGTGATGATGATAAAGGTGAACTATGAACTATTAATTACCTCCTATCATCCTATCATCTTCTAGGAAAATCTTCTGATTTTATTAATCAGTTATGCCAAGAATTATTTGAAACTTTATCTTTCGCACATTTTAGCTGTGAGGTTAAAATAAACAAAAATAAGAAAAATGTATTAATAAGTATAAGATCTACTAACCTTCTTTTCCCTTCGCAAAATCCTTTAAGAACACAATTAATCACAGAACTGAATTATCATCCACTCTGAATAAACACGTGTATTAGGCTATGCGTTTTTGGGTTTAATCTCTTCCTCACAAGGTAAAAAACTGGACTTCTACACTCTAGTAGATTATGCGGTATTATATATTTCTGGAAGTCACCTGGCCAAGCTGGGCATCCAATGTGGTAAACCAACGCTTGTCTGAACCGCGGTGAGACGTTTTCCCCTGGCCAATCTGGGCGTCCAATGTGGTGTCACAGAAATTACCGCATGCCCATGTATGATTCGGATGACCATATGTGTTTTTACCTGATTTATCACGATGCAATGTGGGCTTCAAACGATAATGTCGGGCATGTGGACTCAATCAAAGGATTTTATTTCCCCCGATGAAAGAGCAAATGTGGTTCTCTAGATACCGGTTGCGAGTAATCACAACGATGAAATAGCAAATATGGATCGCAAATGTTGCATGAAAGAGCAAATGTCGGAGAAAATACAATACGAAAGATGTAGGAAAAGATAGAGCAATAAGGCCTTTGCGCTCGTTTATCACAATAGCCCCTCCTCAAGTGTGATGTCAATCGTACTCAGGAGAGCTAAGCCTTCTTGCTCGGGATTCCTTAATCATTTTCCTCATCTTCGTTTTTCTCTTTGTTTTCCACCCTTTCCTCTACTTGTTTGTGCTCTCCGTCCTGCCTCATAGGATGACGGCTTAAAAAAATCCGCTCCTACGTTATGTTTTCCTTGGATATAGTCCACTTGGAACGTGTAAGGTTGTAGAACAAGCGACCACCTCATCAGTCTAGCATTCAAATTCTTTGAATTGGCGAGGAAGGTCAGAGGTTGGTGATCACTCTGGATTGTAAATTTCCTTCCGTACAGGTATGCTTGAAATTTTTGTATTCCCCAGACGAGGGACAAACATTCCTTTTCGATTGTGGAATAGTTTTGTTCTGCTCGGTTTAACTTCCGACTCGCATATGCGACCGGAAATAGATTTGGTGGGCTTCTGTCATCTGGCTGTAGTAATGTAGCCCCGATTCCAATGTTACTGGCATCTGTGCGCAAGATGAATTTTCTAGTTAAATCCGGAAGCCGTAAAATAGGTTTTGTGGTGAGTTTCTCTTTTAAGAGTGCATATGCATAAATGTTATAGAAGAATTTTGCGCATTTGCTATAAAGAGCACAAAACAAATGTCTATGTTAGAGAGAAGATAAACACCTATGCAGGCCATCAAGAACCACTTTTGTCAATAGTGAAACGTCGAAAGCTTGCCTGGTTTGGGCATGTAACTCGTCATGACTCCCTTTCGAAAACGATCCTCCAGGGAACAGTCGAAGGTAAACGGAGAAGAGGAAGGCAAAGAAAATCCTGGGCTGATAACATCAAAGAATGGGCAGGACACGGTTTCTCCACACTTGTACGCATTGCTGAGAATAGAGAGCAGTGGAGGACCCTGTCTGCTGATGCTTCCACCATGGCACCCCTACGACCCATGACGGGTTATGGGTTGAGATGAGATGAGATGATGCATGTTCACATTCTGCTGACCATGTCACTTTATCTGGGTTTCCTTTCTTGGTTAGCGATGTAAGCGGTGCACAGAGGCTATTAAAATCCTTTATATATCTCTGGTAGAATCCACAGAGAGATACAAATGACCGGACATCCCTTTTAGTGGACGGTCTCGGTGCATTTCTCAGCTTCTCAACGTTTTGAGTCTCGGGGAACATGGTCCCATGGGATATAGTATGTCCTAGGAACTCTAGCTGTTCACACCCAATTTGACATTTGGTTGGGCGGGCGGTTAGTCCCGCTTCTCTGAGTCTGTTAAACAGCAAGGATAGCGCTGATATATGTTCTTCAAACGACTCAGTAGCTACTAGGATATCATCCATAAAATTGCTGATGGCGGGATGATTCAAAGGATCCAATAACTTTCGCATCATCCTTGTGAAGACACTAGGAGCATTGTTCAGTCCAAATGGCATCACATTAAACTCGAAGTGTCCATCTGGAGTACTGAAGGCTAACAGGTTGCTCACCTCAGCTTTTACCGGTATTTGATAGTACCCTTTACTGAGGTCGATCTTTGAAAAATAGCGAGCCCTGCTCAGCTTAGTAAATAGCTGGTTCTGGTCCGGTAACGGTTCTGGCTGGAACTGTGTTAACGCATTCAGCTGTCGGTAGTCGATGCACAGGCGGTGTTCTCCACTGGGTTTGCGTAACAGCACCACTCCCGCACTGTAAGGGGACTCCGACTTCGAAATTATGCCTTCCTTAAGTAAGTAATCAATTTCTTGCTTTAATGCCGTCGCCTTGGCATACGGAATCGGATAGGTTCTCATTCGGACAGGCGTAGGATCCGTGACTTCCATGTCAAACTCCATCAGGTTTGTCCGGCCCGGTTTGTCTGTCAGAGAGTCGGCGTGGTTTTCCATCAATCTCCTTACTTTTTCTTGCTGGGCTTCCGTTAGGGTGGAGCTTATTTTCACATCTAAATGTGATTCCTCCTGTATCACCGGGTACTCTACGGATGATAATGGCTCTTCTTCCATTTGCATAGCAATGGCCATAGTCATGAGGTGCGCTGGTTCGGCAGGGGCTCGCTCGTAAAACTTCTTAAGCAGATTTAAGTGGTAAATTTTCTGCTTTCCGTTCACGGCGATTTTATAGTTGGTGCGAGAAATCTTTTCCGCCACTTTGTAGGGTCCCCTCCAGCAAATCTGCAAATTATTACTGCTACTTGGCAGAAGAAGTAGCACCTTCTCTCCTACTGCTAGTTCTCGGTCCTTTGCATTGCGATTGTAATATTTGGCATGTTTCCGCCTAGCCTCCCGTACTTTCGCTGTGGCTAATTCCCAGCCAGTCTTCAGGCGTTGTTTCAAGTCTGTGACGTACTGGAAGGCTGATGTGACAGTGTCGTCTGCCTTGGCATCTGTCCATGTTCTTAGTAATGCTTCTAATGGACCTTTAATAGGTCTTCCGAAGAGTAATGTGGCCGGAGGAACTCCAGTTGACGCATGCGGTACTTCCCTATAAGCAAATAATGCGGCAGGAAGATACTGATCCCAAGTTTCTGGCTTCTCCTGTGCCAACTTCCGAAGAATAGAGGTGAGCGTTCCGTTAAACCGCTCTACTTGCCCGTTACTTTGGGGGTGATAGGGCGAAGTATGGATATGCCTAGTCTTGAATATTCTAAGCACCTCCTCTGTCAACTTGCCTCTAAATTGTGACCCGTTGTCTGTGAGAATTTCATGCGGGAAGCCCAATCTAGTAAAGATATTCAGTAAAGCGTCAGCTACATGCACTGAGTCGCATGCTGGCATGGCTATGGCTTCGCCCCACATGGAACAGGTGTCCACTAAGGTAAGGATATGGGAGTTCCTCTTCTTAGTTCTCAGCAGAGGTCCAATTATATCCACGGCCACTCTTTCAAATGGGGTGCCCAAGATTGGCATCTCCCCAAGGGTCGCGGGTGCCGTCCAGTGTTTTGGTGCAACTTTCTGACACTGAGGACAAGACTTGACGAAACGTTCAATGTCGCCGGTGATCCCTGGCCAATAATAGTGGCAGGCGATCCTTTGAGTCGTGGCGCTCATTCCCATGTGTCCACTAAATGGGATAGAGTGGCCCATCTCAAGCACCTGGTTCCTATAGGTTGCAGGAACTACTAATTGGTTGTGTTCCTGTCCTTCATTTCCAGCTCGGCGATACATCAATCCATTTTTCATAAAGAAGTCTCCCTTGGTAGGTGGGTTGTGTGTCCTAGGTAATTTTTAAAACATGGCGCCAGTGAGGAATCTTCCCTTTGGGCCCTCTTCAATTCCTCGGGGAGGATATTGGTATGAGGTTCCTGCTCTGCGTCTTTTCTTGACTGTCCTCTAGTCTGTACGGCCGCCATGACTAGTGGTTGAGTAGGTTCTCCAAGGAACACATATCTACATCCCAAGATTAAAGAGTAGATTGGTTCTTCCATGATAGCTGCACGAATCTCTCCTGTCACATAACGAGATTCCACTCTGATAAGTGCAATTGGCAGTGTCATGTGTGCAACATCCTTCGTCGGACCTTGGATGTCGACACTCTCTTCTGTTATCTGGTCAGGGGTGACAAGAGATGCCCTGACCACCGCATCGAAAGCAAGTCCTGTGTCATAAAGGCACTCCACAGATTGTCCGTTTACAAGGACTGATTCGATGACAGGAGGATGAGAAACGCTTCCGGTCCTGTGCTCATTCCGGGGTGACGATTTTGTCTGCAAACAGGCAGCATGTTGGGGAGGAGGTCTGCGCTTGCACTCATTAGTGTTGTGATTGTTCAAGCGACAGTACTTGCACCATTTATCTCCATGTCTCTGGCGTGGCGCAGCATTTTTCTTGTTTTGCTCTTTGTAGTTATCTTGTTTTGCGTGCTGTTTATGCGAGATGTGTGGTCCTTTGCTTTGTTGGTCTGGTTGGGAGCGAGCAGGTTGCTTTGGCGCCTGATCCGAAAACTTCTTTCTGGCTCCTTGAGACTCCATGAGAGCATTTTGGAATCGCTCTGCCAGTGTAAGAATATTTTCTAACCGGTCAGCGCCGTTTTCAGTGAGAAATCTACGCATTTCCACCGACATAGACTCTTTTAGTTGCTCTATCACAATCAGCTCTTTCAACCCGTCATAGTTCTCGGTAAAGTTTCCCAGTGTACACCACTTCACTAGGTAGTCTTCAATACGGGCTGCAAACTGTGAGAAAGTCTCTCCTGCATCCTTCCTAGAACCTCGAAATTTTTTTCGGTAAGCCTCTGAATGAAGCTCGTACCTCGCCAAGAGAGCTTTTTTCAATGCCTGGTAGTCATCTTGCTCTCCGGCCGGAAGTTTATTAAAAACTTCGTAGGCGGCTCCTCTTAGGCCCTGGGAAAGTTTCAAGTTCCACTTCCGTTCTTCAAGCCCAAACCCTGTTGCAAAGCGTTCAAAGCGGTCTAAAAAGGCGTCCATGGTATCGTTCCTTTCTGAAAAAGGTTCCAGCGGAAAGTTCATGGCATTGGGTGGTGCAGGTTGCGAAGTAGGCACACCATCTGAGCGGGGTGAGTACCCTCCATCCAAGTTGGAAGCCGCTGCACTTTTTGCTAGCTCTATCTGATTGGTCTGCCCTGGATTTCCAGTTGCTTCATCTTAAGTGCATGCTCTGCTACTGATTTCTCTTTACGCTCCGCTGCTTCTGCTGCTTCTTTCCGCTCCGCTGCTTCTGCTGCGGCTTTCCGCTCCGCTGCTTCTGTTGCTTCTTTCCGCTCCGCTGCTTCGGCTGCGGCTTTCCCCTTCCGCTCCGCTGCTTCTGCTGCGGCTTTCTCCTTCTCCATTGCAAGTTTCTGCACTTCTATCTCTCTTGCATGGAGTTTATCAGTCTCCTCACTCACAAATTTCATCAGATCTTTTCCACTTAACCCGTATTCACGCTCTGCCTCCATTAAACTAGTTCTAATTTTTGCGGCATCTGCCATGATATGCAGTATGGGTTCACGAAGGGAAAAATTGGCAGTGACCTCCAAGCAAATTGTTTAGACTCGCACGAGTAATTATCTCTTTAAAACCAGCTAGGTTTAAATTAATAATCAAGTTCAAATAGTTCTTTAAAAAAAATCACTCACTTAGCGTATTCTGAAAATTATATAACAGATTATCTCGAAGTTTTCTATGAAAAATTTGCTAAATATTTATGATAAAAATTTTCCCAGCAGTTACAGAAAAAGATTTTTTAAAAAATCAGTTCCTTACAGTATCTTCTGTTCTCAAAAAGTGCTTACTCTGTCCGTTTGATACTCAATTTAAAAAGTATCACTCGTGCTTTAGAGATATAAATTATCCCCCCTATGAAATAGACAAATTATAGTAAGAGTCAGTCTAGAAGGTAATCCCTCAAAATGCCAACAAATTTTGCAATTATCGCAACTGTATAGCAGGGATGAAAATGTGATTTATCACCCTTCTAAGTCCGGGTTCACTAATCCTAAGACGAGTCCACAATTGTCGTGTGGTGTGTCACTGGGGCAACTACTACAGTAGTTTTTGCCAGGAATAGTCTATGAGATATAGATATAAGGTCTCTAGAAATTGGCTCGTTAAGAAAGAATAAAGACCTATTCGAGATAGGGACAAGAAGACAGGAATGCGAATGCTTTCCACTAGACAGTGTTTTCTAATTAATTATGGAAAGAGTTCTGTTTCCCCACGACCTTAGCTTCTGCCCTTAGATCCCGTAAAGAAAAAGCCCCCAACCTCATCTGAGTAGAGAAAGGTTCCTATAGGTGAATATGTAACACCGACAGCACGAGTGATACATTAACAAACTCTTGATAATGATCAACCGATCGTTGGGTTTATTAATGAAATATCCACACATATAGGGTTAGTAATGGTTAGAACGTGATGATGGTGACAGACGATTCACACAAAACACACAGATGAGATAATAAAATTACAGTTAATTAAGTAATAGTTAATTAAGAATGAACTGGTGTAAAGTGAAATGATGATGTGATATGATACGTGTTACCAAAATGGTGAGTACTCTACACAGTCCATGTGTCTCTAAATGCTTTTCCTAGATATGAGGATTCACATGTATGCCTAAAATGTCCCAAGTTGTTATACGTTATGTCGAATGGGGTATCTCTAAGCTGAGGACGTTCTGATGAATACTGTTGTCGTACGGAGAACGCTGACGAGATATCTATATATATTCCTTCACTGTTTGAGTATATCTCTGTAGTGTTGATCAACAGTTAATAGCTGTCATATGAACAAAAGGTCTGTTGTCTAATCTCCCGAGGGTACTGGTCAGACTGGATATCTTCACGAAATGTTAGTGATATGTAGACTCATAATCTTGCGTATGTAGTCGTGATTCATATACTTTCGAGTCTGCTTCATAAAATGCGCCTAAGAGTGTGTTGCACGTGGTATAAATATGCGATTCCTCTTTTGAGCTCTTTTGCTTGACTTCAGATAATAATGATCTTTCGAGTGATTAGAATTTATGATGACTCTGTATTGAACTTGTGATAACGATGTATTGAACTTGTGAGCAAGCAGTATATGGTGACGAAAAATGCTGCGTCCACCTTATGACTTGTGGGTGAGACAATATTCCTTTTTAATTGAGGAATGAAAGATGTCCTATGGCGAATTCTGCTAGCCAAATGTCCGTTTTTAATAACTTATTTCTGGTTAGACGTCAGACACGTTGCGTGTAGACTCAGACTTCTGATGAACTGAAGACACACAAAAGTCTTCGTAAGTTTTTTCACATTTAACATCACTGGTTGACTTGCATTTAAACTATTGCTCATTATTCATCTCTCTCTCTCTGAGTTCAATTCTAATGATGTTAAATATCTTGTGCATGAGAGTGTGTGCGCATGGGAGACTGTGATGATGATAAAGGTGAACTATGAACTATTAATTACCTCCTATCATCCTATCATCTTCTAGGAAAATCTTCTGATTTTATTAATCAGTTATGCCAAGAATTATTTGAAACTTTATCTTTCGCACATTTTAGCTGTGAGGTTAAAATAAACAAAAATAAGAAAATGTATTAATAAGTATAAGATCTACTAACCTTCTTTTCCCTTCGCAAAATCCTTTAAGAACACAATTAATCACAGAACTGAATTATCATCCACTCTGAATAAACACGTGTATTAGGCTATGCGTTTTTGGGTTTAATCTCTTCCTCACAAGGTAAAAAACTGGACTTCTACACTCTAGTAGATTATGCGGTATTATATATTTCTGGAAGTCACCTGGCCAAGCTGGGCATCCAATGTGGTAAACCAACGCTTGTCTGAACCGCGGTGAGACGTTTTCCCCTGGCCAATCTGGGCGTCCAATGTGGTGTCACAGAAATTACCGCATGCCCATGTTTGATTCGGATGACCATATGTGTTTTTACCTGATTTATCACGATGCAATGTGGGCTTCAAACGATAATGTCGGGCATGTGGACTCAATCAAAGGATTTTATTTCCCCCGATGAATGAGCTAATGTGGTTCTCTAGATACCGGTTGCGAGTAATCACAACGATGAAATAGCAAATATGGATCGCAAATGTTGCATGAAAGAGCAAATGTCGGAGAAAATACAATACGAAAGATGTAGGAAAAGATAGAGCAATAAGGCCTTTGCGCTGGTTTATCACACTGGGGGAAAATTTTGGGACCATCGTTGCTGATTGGAAGAAAAGTTTTCACTAAAGTTTGAAAATTGCAGGACAAAAAAGTAGATAACCGTTTGATAACTGGAACAAAGAAGCTATTTGTAAACATTGAAGAGAGAGGATCGGATGTTTTCATTCCATATTTGGGAGACATGACCTCTGCAGTAACGCGCAGAAATTTCCAGGCTGGACCGTAAAATTGCTTCGAGCTTGATATAACTGGACCATTTATAAATTAATATTTTTGTAATAGGCCTATAGGTACAAATATATATATCCATACTGTCTGTTAAATCGTTTGGAGCCAGTAAATTAGGGGGAAAGCTGTAATATTTTGAAATAGCAAAGAACGTTTTTCCTTGTAACATTAAGAACGCTTCGTGTGTTCAAAGAGAGCTAACTATAAAAATAACAATTTATTATTTTAACGTCCCTTAATATTAAAGTGGAAATAATTGTATAACCAATGTTGCACGGGGCCTTAATTAGGCATACTTGTAATTTTAATAAGCGTACGTCCTAAAGAAACTTTTTTAAACTACAAAAAGATATGTGTCACAGCAGTATTAAACGTATTTGGCTGTTTATAAATTTACAATAATTATTCAGTTTTTCCCCACTTTAACTTTTAGCAATTAAAATATTTTTAATCTGTTAAATGTTACTTCACTGTGAAATCTTACGATTTAAGGAGAAGGCATGGAACTGCAGCCGAAAATCTGTTATCGCTTCTCGGCCTTTTGGCTAAGATCAAAGTGTAAAATAGCTAGTCGTTGTAATGGCTGTGGCGAGGTGAAGTTATTTGATAAGAGAACCCCCGGGACTAGAATACGAAGGTAGGGGGATGGTATCTTTATGTAGTAAAACCTACCACTGTTTCGGGGAGCACGATAAATCTAGTACTAAGGGGCTCAATAAACATCACAATAAGCTAGACTTTTAGATGTACTCACCCAACAACGGAAATTCCCTGTCATATTTTTACATAAAAAGAATAGTTGACTCCGACAATGTCACCACTTCACCTCTCCCCATCTAAAAATATCTCTCTTCCATTACATGTCCTGTTCGTATAATGTTTTTCTTAGATAAAGTATACGATCAATGGTTTCCTTGCGAAGTTTGCGCCGACCATCAATCCGAGTTTATTACTAGTGAGGGTAAAACAGTTAGTCGTTGTAATAAGAACCAAAACAAATACGTCAGCTCTTGTGGGATTTTCCGATCTGAGGAACAATCTTAAGCCCGGTTGGTCTTTTCAAATTCAATATACGAATAACACCGCAACTCCCTGTAATTTTTTTTACATAAAAAGAATAGTTGACTCCGACAATGTCACCACTTCACCTCTCACCATCTAATTTCACATGCAGTGATAAAAAAATATTTATATAAACACTTATTACGCCTCTGTTTGCTTTAGATGTCGTATATATCTGTGTGTGTGCTTATACATTGTCTTACTCCGGCACCCCACTACACCCCAACACACACCCGCCAGTCATCGTCAATACACTCTCCATTAAAAACCCCACCGACCAACTAACGACAATAATTAGCCTTTGCTCCCCCATTTTATCGGGTTTTTGACGTCATATTTCCTTATATAAACCATTGCTCCCCCAAAAAACGAGTCGAAACCTCCGCAGTGATAATAAAAATTTATATATAAACACTTATTACGCCTCTGTTTGCTTTAGGTGTCGTATATATATGTGTGTGTGCTTATACATTGTCTTATTACTGTGCCCCGCTACACCCCAACACACACCCATGAGTCATCACCCCCGCCAGCCAAAAGCAATACCACCCGCACTCTCCATTAAAAAACCCCACCGACCACCGAACGACAATAATTATCCTTTCCTCCTCCATTTTATTGGTTTTTTGACGTCATGTTTCCTTATATAAACCCATTGGTTTTTCTCTCATCCCTATACTCTCATCAATACCTACACACAAACACCAGACAATACCAAAATCACCCACACCACACCACGCTCATTAGCCATCTTCCTCTATAAAATTTATACTATAATACAAAGCGCCTGAAACTAGAGATTTAGATTGACATTTCGTATTCTTTTAAAAGAGATCATTAAATATATATTTAAAAAAACGTAAAAAAATCCTTGGCAATTGTATAAATGGTGTCTACATGTTGTAAAATATATATTGTATGTATGTTGTATATATGTATATATATGTATATATGTTGTATATATTGTATAAATGTTGTAACACCTGAATAAAGAAACATAACAACACACTGCTGAGTCATACACAACACTTAAAATAACATCACAATACAACCTACCTACTTATCTCCCCTAACCCCCGCCGCCATTATTGATCTAATATTTTTCCTTATATAAAAGACATGCGCATCCTCCGTTATCGATCGGTATATTTCCCTATATAAAAGTCTCGCGCATCCTCCGGAATGCTAATCGTTTTGCGCCTACTATATTACTGCCAGTAGGCGAAAAGAAGCTCTCACGGCAAGCAGAAGAGAGGAGAAAACGTCGAAAGGAACACCGTGACAATTAAGCAGCTGAGAGCTGTCCCGTCAGGGGCGCATTCCCATACTCAGTTATGACTGAAGGGGGCTATTATTGTTTTTTCTTAATTTCTTCCTTTCGTATTTTCTTAATTTCTGTCTGTCTTTCTTTCATTCGTTCTATCAGTTTTTCTGTCGTTCTGTCTTTCTTTCTGTCTGTCTGAGAGTCTGTCTGTTCATCTGTCTATCTGAGAGTTTGTCTGTTCATCTACCTGAGAGTCTGTCTGTTCATCTGTCTATCTGACTTTTCCCTTCCTTCTTTCGTCCTTTCTTTCTTAATTTATTTCTTACGAGTTGATACAATCTTCTAATTAAGAATTTCCTTTGCAGTTCACGGAACCTCTCGCTTAAGACTTGCTTAAATTTCGGGGGGGGGGGGAGGGGGGGCGGTCGAAAAGAGGGGTAAGAAGTGAATGACACTCCGATGAAGCTGTAGTACTGGCACGTGACCACAGGCAGCAGAGATAAGAAAAGAGGAACGAAAGACAGGCCGAGTCAAAAAAAAAAGGCTATCGTGATATCAGATGTAACGACTGATTATGACAGAATAATCTCGCATAAAAAAGTTTGAAATTTAAGGAGGATGTCACGTGTTCTGCGAAGATGTGCGTATGCTGTAATGATGCATCATGTGTGATTATGAAAACAGGGACAGGAAAATTGCACACTTCACGAAAGTAACGGAAGTTGGAGACCGGAAGAATATGAAGTGGATGCACGGAAGTCATGTGATCTGTTAGATTTGCTGTGTAGGAACGAACAAGTACAAATAAAAACATGTTTTAGAGACCACTTTTAATATTGTTATTAAATGCACTGCCCTATTGTATGGCTGTAAAACATGAAGAACAGCAACCAAAAACTCGACAGACTTTCATAAACAGGTGCTTGCATAGAATAGAGGGATTGAAGTGGTATGTCACAATCATGATTGTGGAACTGATGACAAGAACCAGACAAGTGCAAGTGAAACAAGAGTTAAGAAGACGTTGGAGATGAATCGGATAGGGCAGACAATGAGGACACCTGCTGATACCTTTTCCAGGTACTTCTTGTTCTTGAATCCCCAAGGTAAGACAGGTGGATAGAGACCAATGAACACATGAAGAAGACAACCGGAAACAGACAGAAAGGGATTATAGAAGACACCGAAAGACCTTGAGCTTATGGCACGTGACAGGAAGACTTGGCACACATTTGTTGAAGGCCTATGCTCCTGGGTGAGCTGAAGGGCGATAATGAATTAAATGTGATAAAAACAAAAAACAAAAACAAAAAATAAATTGCTCATGTATTCGATTGTGTAGAATAAAAGTGGGCGGCAAGATATTATTAAACAGTAATTCGTCATATCGTTAAAAAAATGTAACGATGTGAAGAATTAAAATTTTTTAATGGACAGATAAGTTAATAGTTCAATTGCTGGTTTCGTAGATTAGAAGAATTGAAATGGTACAAGGTCACTAATGTGGAACTGGTGAGGAGAATCAGACAAGTGCCAGTAGAACAAGAGATGAGAAGAAGACGCTAGCGATGGATAGGACACACACAATGAGGAAAGTGGTTGATAGCATTACCAGGCAGTACTTGTTTTGCAATTGCCATGGTAAAAGAAGTAGGAGGTAAACCTAAAAAACACACGGAGAAGAGAACTATAGACAGAAATGACAATGATCAGGAAGACCTTGGGTGGATGGCACGGTCAGGAAGACTAGGCATAGGTTTGTCGAAGGTCTATAACTACCCGGTGAACTAAAATGTAATGATTATATGAAGTATACAGTAAATTAACGAAATAAAAGATTGAAGCAGTAAATCGATAACTACCGGATATCAAAGTTGGAAAAATATATTGAAATTTTTGTTACCAGAAAAAGATGTGGCAATAACATTTTGACTTCACAGTTTGATGGGGGGGGATGGGGGAATGGTTCACATAAAGTCTCTACAAAGAATATAGAAAACGAAATCATTGCAATGAACATTGAAAATGAAGCCACCTCATTGCAGGGCACAACGATAATGAATCCGACGCATAACAAAATTAAATTCTCTGCACTGAAGAGCTCATTAGAAATGAAGCAATGTTCATGATTACAATCATTTATAAATCAGTTTCCAATGTCCGAATCAACAGGTCAAGGTCAAGATACTCCCACAGCACATACTGCCGTACAGGAGACTTCACTATACAAGGTCTAGCATCAAGAGGTCGGGTAATTAGTTCCCGTCATCACTGCCTTTTTCTTCCCTAACTCAAGAGCAAAGTCAGGTACCTATTTACAACTGGGTAGACTGGAGCGTAACGATACTGTGAACAGAACCCGGCACAGCTGCGCGAGAGACATGAGCTCTAACCACTCTGTCTATCCGACGCTCCAAAAATCAAAGGTACATAAATCAATTTTTAATGCCAGAATCAAAGGTACATAAATCAATTTGTAATGTCAACATCAAAGATTTACCGCCTGCATCAAACATTTTTTTCCCATCTTAGCTGACTACTTATATACTGAAGCACATTAAAAACGCACCACTATTATACGAGGGGCGTTCAGAAAGTAATGCACCACATCGTTTTTCTCACCTAATAATGAAGATAGAAGCATGAAATTTTGCATACTTCAAATATGGCATATGCCAATTCTGTGCACCAAATTGCACCGCAACCGGCCAAATAATACGGCTGCCCCAAACCGTTTAAATGGAGCGTGTTAGCAGCTTGCGTTATAAGCAGCGAATTGTGATAGAATTTCTCGTTGCAGAGAAGGAAACTGTTGTGAATGTTCACAAACGTCTATGTGATGTGTATGGAAGTTTTGCAATCGACAGGAGTACAGTCAGTCGCTGGGTTCAGAGAATCAAAGAATCAGGAAGTGGAGATACGGAGCTGCTTGATCGGCTGCGCTGTGGACGTCCTGCCACAGCCACCAACGCAGAAATGTTGAAATGCGCTGAGGGCATTATTCTTACTCCTAGTCGAATCACTACTCAACAATTGCCCTTACAGCTGTCAGTCAGCATTGGTAGTGCAAATGCAGTTATAAAAACTCTCGGATTTTCTAAGGTATGCGCAAGATGGCTTCCTCGAAGCCTCACAAATGACCACCGATTGCAAAGGAAAGCAATTTCTTCTTGTTGGAGCGTTCAATGCTGATGGAGAGAACTTTTTGGCTAAGATCGTTACAGGTGACGAAACCTGGGCACATCATTTAGAACCTGAGACAAAAAGACAGTCAATGGAGTGGCATCATCCGCAATCATCAAGAAGAAAGAAATTCAAGACAATTCCTTCAGCTGGAAAGGTCATAATCACTGTCTTTTAGGACATTGAAGGTGTGATTCTTGTGGACGTTATGCCAAGAGGAGAGACAATCAATTCGCAAGCTTACATTAAGACATTGAAAAAACTCAATCAACGTTTTCGCAGAGTTCGGCCGCACAAGAATCCAGCAGACCTGCTTCTCCTTCACGACAATGCGCAACTTCACACAAGTCTGGCAACACGGGACGCAATCTTCAGATTGGGTTGGACTGTACTACCCCATCCACCCTATAGTCCCGATTTGGCACCCTCTGATTTTCATCTATTTGGTCCACTTAAAGATGCACTCCGTGGGACAAGGTTTGAAGACGATGAAGGAGTGATTCATGCAGCGAAGAAATGGCTACATGATCAAGACAAAATTTGGTACGGGCTAGGAATACATGCACTTGTTTCGCGCTAGCATAAAGCCGTACAAGTTGATGGGGATTATGTTGAATAATACCGATGTTTACATGACATATCCATGTATATTGTGTATAAATTTCATTGCTTTTTGAACAAACAGCTCCTGAAAAAAAACGATGTGGTGCATTACTTTCTGAACGCCCCTCGTATATACTGATGCCGAG
Source organism: Oreohelix idahoensis (assembly GCA_024509875.1). Classification (NCBI taxonomy): domain Eukaryota; kingdom Metazoa; phylum Mollusca; class Gastropoda; order Stylommatophora; family Oreohelicidae; genus Oreohelix; species Oreohelix idahoensis. Next base: position 33,153 of record JAMPIV010013273.1, read on the forward strand.
AAGCTGGGGGGAAAAAAAGTGTGGGAATGGATTTTCCCCGTGTTTGTCATGAGGTAGAGAGCGAATGGCTGCTGGAATGGAAGGTGCATGATTCAACCCACGGGTTTGTGTACAGACTACATGAAAACAATGAAAGTTACACGTGCAACACGATTCCCAACAGCTATGACCCTGAAAATGTGTACTCGTTGCGGCAGTATACTCGGTATAAAAAGGCCGTTGAGACAAAACACCCAGTACATGTGCTTGAAATGCCACGACTATCTGAAAACGACCACCAACGAGCCATTAGTATGTTGGAGACCGGAATGAGCTCGCGGGCCATTGCCAGAAGGATGAATTGCCACCACAAAACTATTGTACGTCTCAATGAACGTTACGGAACCACTGGAGTGCCCGGGATAGACTTCGGAGTGGCCAACCACGAGTTACTACCCCTGCGCAAGATCGTCATATTGTGCTGAGTCACCTAAGGAATCGTTCTCTCCCGGCAAGTCAAACAGCAAGAGCAATAGTGGGTAGACGTGGGGAATTCTCTCCAATGACAGTCATACGACGACTCAGAGATACAGGCCTTACTGCAAGACGACCTTATGTCGGGCCAAACTTGACTCACAGACATCGTCAGCAGCGCCTGCAATGGGCAGAGCAACATGTCAGATGGACGAGACTGCAGTGGAATGCTGTCCTATTCACAGACGAGAGCAGATTCAACATATCCTTTGCTGATGAACGTATGCGGATTTGGCGACGGTGTGGAGAGCGCTTTGCGGATTGCTGTGTTCGTCAGCACAACCGATTTGGAGGTGGCAGTATTCACATTTGGGGAGGATTCAGTTTTCACCATCGCTTGCCTCTTCACGTCTTCCGTGGAAATGTTAATGCTGTGACATAACGAGATGAGGTTCTGGATGCATTGGTTGCTGCTGCGTTCACAAATTATTCAGACTTGCAGCTTCTCCAGCAGGATAACGCACGTGCGCACACCGCATGCATTACGCAGCAATATCTACAGCAGCAGAACATTGTGACGATTGATTGGCCTACCATATCACCAGACATGTCCCCTATAGAACATCTGTGGGACGAGCTTGGACGCAGAGTCTACAGGCAAGGTTCTCCAGCTAATCTGCAACTGCTCGAAGCTGCTCTTACATGTGAATGGAACTTTATTCCCCGGAATTTCCTTCAGAGACTTGTGCGTTCCATGCGGAGCCGCTGCCAAGCTTGTTTGCAAGCACACGGTGGACATACCAGATACTGAGGATAGTGTGAATGAATTTTTTTATTGGTTGCATTTTTGGTTTTCTCCCTTGCCTGCACAGAATGCAATGAATTTCATAACAATCAAATGTACAAATTAATGACCAGCATGGGTTCATAGGAAAATGAATAAAGATTCCAAATATGTAAACTTGTAAACACTTATATTTACATGTCACACTCTGTTCCTGGATTATACAGGTGGTGCGTTTTTAATGTGCTTCAGTAATATATCATCTCATCTCAACCCGTAACCCGTCATGGGTCGTAGGGGTGCCATGGTGGAAGCATCAGCAGACAGGGTCCTCCACTGCTCTCTATCCTCAGCAATGCGTACAAGTGTGGAAAAAACCGTGTCCTGCCCATTCTTTGATGTTATCAGCCCAGGATTTTCTTTGCCTTCCTCTTCTCCGTTTACCTTTGACTGTTCCCTGGAGGATCGTTTTCGAAAGGGAGTCATGACGAGTTACATGCCCAAACCAGGCAAGCTTTCGACGTTTCACTACTGACAAAAGTTGTTCTTGGTGGCCTGCATAGGTGTTTATCTTCTCTCTAACATAGACATTTGTTTTGTGCTCTTTATAGCAAATGCGCAAAATTCTTCTATAACATTTATGCTCGAAAGCCTGAATCCTTCGCTCCGTATCTGCAGTGAGTGTCCAGCTCTCACACCCATATAAGAGAATAGATAATACAATTGATTTGTATAATTTGATCTTCACAGGAAAACTGATGTTACTTTTCCAGATCACATTCAGTCTTGTCATGGCAGCTGAGGCCATCTCAAGTCTTGTCTTGATTTCTTTACTTGATCTTCCAGCACTACATGTAGTGGACCCGAGATATTTAAAGGTGTTAACTTCTTCTAACGTTTGCCCATTTAACGTAATGTTGGTCGGAACATGTTTCTTATGGCTATTCACCAATATCTTGCTTTTTTCTATATTAATTTCCATCCCATATGTTCTTGTTACTTTCTCCAGTCTAGAGGTAAAGTCTTGAAGTTCTGATTCTGATCCAGCTATCAGATCGATATCATCAGCAAAACGTAGGTTGCAAAGAGGTCGGCCTCCAATCGATATGGTTCAGTAATATATAGACCAAACAAAAACAACATCGTAATGTTTTCGGTTTATAACAAGTAGTCTGACAGCAGATATTGCGGTAGAAGAGTAAATGTTACCCTTCACTACACTAGTTCTAGCTAGCAATATTTGTTCACATCTAGTTTCATCAGACATTAGTCAAATTCACAGATGAAACCATTGGCGTACTGATGAAGGGGGGGGGGGGGGGGGGTGCAATGGCAGATGGCCTGCCCCGGGTGACGGCCATGAGGAAGGGAAGGGGTGCCATCTGACACTATTGTAATAGTACTTACTGTTTAAAAATCTACTTGCAAGCATAATATATGTTTCTGTGTATTTATTAATTATTGGGTGAAAAAAAAGGGGGGGGGGGGGTGCCAAATAATTTAAGTACGGTCCTGGATGAAATAAAACAAAATGATATGTGGTTGTTAATAATGGTTTCAAATTTATGTCAAGGGCAGAGATCGAGGTCAAAATGAACACAGTAAAACATGGACCATTTGAGATCCTATAATGAAAAGATGGTTTGGAAAACAATGGGCTATCTGAAGAATAGGACTGATGAAAAGACGGGAGTTGATCTTCAAGCCATTCAAAATTACATGTCAGGCCCGTGTAGGTCCCGGGGGTCTATGAAGAGATTATGGCTGCTGCTCACTCAGGCGTGTCGTACAAGCCAACTAATATGAGGTTGTGAATGAGGCTGGTCATTTCATTATGTGAAACAAATTGCCAAACAAACCACTTCAGCTAGAGTACGTGAACGTTTGGGGGGCAGGTTTCCTACAAGGGCATCAGCTGTAGTGGTGGCTCCATCAATGTTTTAACAACAACATCACCACCATCAACAACAACATCACCATCAACAACATCACCACCATCATCCTTTCTAGATGTCGGCAGATATGATTACAAGGTTCATTATGTTGGGCACCTGTGACGTAGGTTCCCTATTAGAGGCCTTCTTTTTCCTTATCTTTCTTTTCTTCAGGTTTTTTTTCTGTAACAAGCAGGGGCGCATTGAGCGATGGGCATTTCCGGCGCTGCCTGAGAGCCCATGGCTGAGATTTAGACATTTATTTTCAGTAATCGAAGAGGTATCAGTAATAAGGAGCCAATTACCCTTTTGTGCCCAGAGCAGTCAGTCAGCCTCTATCACGGGATTTTTTTTTTTTTAAACAACTTTGTACTTGTCGTTTGCGCAACACTCCCAGATGTCTCTTGAATCTCACGTTCGTAGGTTGTAAAGCTTCCTATCGTGTTGTAGATATTTTGACTTATTGTGAAGATTTCACCGTGAACCAAAGTAAATATTTTCCTTGGCCTTGTTTTCTTCACTGTTTTTCTTGTCACGCGCTATCAATGTTTTAAAAAATAAAGTACTGTTCGTGTTCACTAAAATTCCCAGATTTCTCCTGAATGTAAGTCCAAATTTTGTAAAGCTTCCCGTAGTTTGACTGACATTACGAAAATAATTACGTACGGAATCAGTTAATGAAAAGATTTCAGCGGGAGCTAACGTAAACATTACATGATCAAAGAAAATATGAATCTATTTCGGACAGTAATTTTCCTACTAATTCATTTACTTGAAAGAAGTTACGAATGTACAGTAGAAACAGATCTAAATAAATTGGAAATTCATCATCATCTTCTTCTTTTCATTCCCTGTGCAGCAATGAGCCACCACTGCAGTAGTGCCGAGGAAGCCTGCATCAAATCAGCCATGTGCTCTTGTAGTGGTGGCTTCTGTAACTATTTGTTTTATGTGGTGAGTCTACCAGAACAAATCAGCCATATGCTCTTGTAGTGGTGGCTTCTTTAACTATTTGTTTTATGTGGTGAGTCTACCAGAACAAATCAGCCATGTGCTCTTGTAGTGGTGGCTTCTTTAACTATTTGTTTTATGTGGTGAGTCTACCAGAACAAATCAGCCATGTGCTCTTGTAGTGGTGGCTTCTGTAACTATTTGTTTTATGTGGTGAGTCTACCAGAACAAATCAGCCATGTGCTCTTGTAGTGGTGGCTTCTGTAACTATTTGTTTTATGTGGTGAGTCTACCAGAATTACGCATAGCTAAAACAAAAAGCTGTAACGGGCTGGGTTTGTGCCAAAGAGACCTCAGTGCTTGAAATTAGTAAGAAGATAAATAATAAGACAAAGATTAAAACATAACAAACAAATATTATTGTTTGAAGTTTAGATAAAAATGAAATTATGTTCTTCTTTTTATTATTACTATTATTATTACTACTACTTAAAGTAAAGAAAAAGTTAAAAGTTGTACAGGTTAATGGTTATTTAAAAACAAGACAAAACTAGAAGGGTACAATTATTTTACCTGGAGTCTTAAAGACGGCTGGTTTAATCCAGAGTGCTGTAATATATGAAACAGTAAACAAGCGATTCCTCCATCTACATGAAGTATCCAAGCTCACGCGAGGCAGAAGTGCTGTTCTTGGTACGAGCGAGGCGGACAAGTTGCTGTCCGTGGCATGACTGAGTTAGCGGACACATTTTGTACTTGGTGAGGGCCGCGAGACGTCAACATTGATGTTTGGCTCACTTGTGGACATTCTGGCAACCCAAGACATCTCGTACTTTCCATAAATTACTTGACGACTTTCGTTGTTGTTACTTCCTACTTTCATTTGAATGATTTCTCTTAACAGTTTTAATGATTTCCTATTTTCTACAGTACAGTGTTACGAAATCAAATTATATTGTCGGCAATACAGAAAGTCACACATAGTCATTTGAAATGTTGTAGCATTGTTTAAAAAAAAACAACTTTAGAGTGAAAAGTTCTTATCGCGCTCTTAAAGCTAAACTTTCTTCACGTGAGAAGTTAAGTGACAACGCACAAAGCTAATGCTTTCAGTCTTACGATAATACACAAAACTAAAGTTTAGCATAAGTTACGCCTCAACGAATAAAACTAACGAATTCATGTTGAAGTCTAACCATCATACCCAGAATTAAACTTTCGTTTAAGCAGTAACAACACAAATCACTAAACTAACGCTTTCATCAAGAAGTTTTAGAATGATTGTCAGGGATTGCTTCCCCTGCTTTGCTGTAGTGGTCAAACAATGGCCAAAACTGAAGAGTATCTAAACTGGGTCATCAAAGGTGTTTACCTTCGCACAAGATTACTCTTGGCAGAGATGTAGATAGAAGTGTAATGGCGCTTATATCCGAAGGGAGTATTCACAAGATAATTCAAAAGTCAAGAACCATGCGGCATAACGCTGAGCAATGGTTAACTCATATTTGTCCGTCGCCTTTTGTGAAGGATTTAAGCAATATTTTTTTAGCCCGTTCAAGCCCCCAGCTGAGTTAATTCGGCGAATTTCCTCTTATAATGGTATAGCTCTGTTTAGAGTTAAATATATCTCTAGGCGTATATATATATATATATATATATATATGTATATAATATATATATATATATATATATATATATATATATATATATATATATATATATATATATATATATATATATATATATATATATATATATATATATATATATATATATATATATATTATATACATTTTTTTTTTTTTTTTAACCAGCCACAAGTTGGCCGATAGAAGAACCATCATCAGCCTATGAACAACGTTCTAGCAACCAGATGTTTTCCAACTACTGGAAGTATTTTTCCCGCTAAAGAGTGAACCGGCCAATTTGGAGCTGCAACAACTGGGGTGAGAGAATATTAATTGAATTGAATAATGTTCACGGAGTAATTCTGTTACCAAGGGATATTACAGACCTGCCATACCAGGCAATTAGGTAAGAGTGTGAGAGGGGCCACTGTTTGCAAGAGTGTATGAGTATTTTCTTGTTTGAGGGAAAACTATCCATATATCTGATTTGTCTAAAGTTTATTTTACTCTGTCTCATAGAGTACCCGTACTGTTCATTCTGTAACAGAGTGATAACCTTCAACCTTTGGGTAAATTATTTTAGGGTTCTTTTTCTCCATTTGGGGAGGGTGCACGTTTTTTTCTGCTTTATTTCATATGCATGTAAATGACTCTTTGATCTTTTTTCCTTTAGATATTTTGATGTTGTCGAGTTTAATGATAATAAACTGCAAAAGAAACTTACCTTTGTGTGTTGGTCAGACCCATACCCATTTATCCCTAGTTTTCACGTTTGTGTGTCTTGTGTCATATAGCTGTGTGTGTGTAGATTAACTTATCTTTTTTGATAGGGAGATAAAAGTTGTCTTGCACTAAAAGTGTGGCCGGGGCAGGGGAATGTCTCTTATGTATTACTGAGAGTTTTCTTTTTTATATAACAGAGAGTAGATGTTTAACTGGCTTAATCGCCAGAGATCTGGATTTCTTTCCTAAATTAGGGTTACCAGGTTCGATATTCTTCTCTTATTGATATAGTATAGCGAACGTTGTTAAATTGGGTTTAATGCTCAACATAATTTTCCAACTGAATGATTTTATGAGCCTTGGTGTTCAATGAAATGACTTTTTAATAACTTTCAACAGGAACTGGTTTTAAAACAATTTGTAAAAAGTTCTTGCAAAACATGGCATGTTGACAGTAATAAACATAGGTATACACAGGTTAATATGTTCTCATTGATGCCTATTCTTATTTGCATCTTTGAATCTTTTCAATTTGCAAAGCATAGCGTGGCTCCTCTATCCTTCCAGTTTCCTTCATTTTATTATATTTTCTAGGCTCAACGACATTATTCCATCTCTTCAATTTTGTCATATATTGAGCCACTCAGCCTTCGTAGGTATTCCTAAATGTTCTCTCAACTTAAGGACTTTCCTCTGTAAGCATTTCATTCAAATATACGCTTGAGTTTTCATTGTTGCACATCTTCGAACGTAGCTCTGCTTGGGTTAGGACCGTGAGCTCTAACAGTTTAAGCATTTAGTTTGACAGTACTTACTGAATTAAGGAATTCACAAACACTTCCCACTAATAATTGAATATACACAACTGCATATTATATGTGAAGTTGATCTCCTCAACTGGAATTTACACTGAGCAGGAAAAACATGTCTTCACTAGACCGCTCCAAATTCAATACTGCTAATGGCGTCGCTTCTGATTCCTCCCGGGGAAAGAACTGAGCCTTCCCATTGGTTGGGGATCACATGACTAATGCTTCGCGTTATCGAAGCGAAGCCGGCCTAGTTAAACATCTGTGTCAAACTTTTTTAATATCTTCTGTTTCTCATAAGAATTTATTTTATGTTAATCTGTGCCTCTATTCTGTTTTTTGTAGGGTATAGTCTATTTCTGAAGAAATCCGATATACACGGCTACAAAAGTACGGATAGGCTGGAAGAAATTACCTAATCACTCCAGAGACATATCTTTTTCCTCAATTCTACCACCTGTGAAACAAAATCTATTTCTATACATTCCCGCGTATCTGTCAACGTCAACTCTATATACTCAGACGGGCAAAAAAAATAACACAATTAACCTTCCGTACGACATTTATTATAATTAGAATGCACATCATTTCTTTCATCATTCCCTCCCTGCCCCATATGAAACTTGGGACTACCTATGCTTTCCGTTCTCTGTAAGAAACTAGCAATAAAGCAGTCACCAGCCCTTGCAGTGGTGGTTCATGAAATCACCATTTTATATGCTGAGGTTGCCAGCCTCAAATGACTTGGACATCCACTAGCAATTTTCATATATTAATATTCACATGGCTATATATATAGTAATGAAAAATATAGAATGTAAAATGTACAACTACTGTTTGCTCAGAGAAATAAAGACACTTGCAGAGGCCTTTATACACGTTCTTTGGGGGTCGTTACTTTAAGAATAAATTCCCATTTTGACTCCGTGTTTTAGATTCCTCAGATTCCAGTTTTTCTTATTAGAATGATAGACTTTTTCTGGGCTGTCCTTCACAATGCTCTAAAAAAGTCCGGTCTGATAAATGGAATTCTGATTCTAACTTCTGGCAGTCTGGTTGTCGTCTTGGCAAGCGATTCTCATAGTGTCTAGACTTGCAAAAAGTGTCATGTTATATTCTCCGTCTTCCCCCGCATATGTTTATTACAATGTTAAGCAGGGCTGCAGTCGTACGGGGTGTTGTGCCTTCATTCCACGTGTCTGCCGATCGTTTCAAACATGCGTGTTTAGGTGGGGAAATTCAAAATTGTTTCAGCCTGAAATTCTGTGCGTTATGCAAAAGGTCACCTCTACCATATATGGCAATAAAACATCCGATTGCCTTCTCTGCAATGCCTACAAATACGACATCTTAGTTTTTCTCATTTTTCTCTCCTATCGCTTTTATTTGGCATTTCATTTTTCCCTTTCATACATTTTACTATTTATGCTGGACATAGCATGGGGAAAGTCTCTAACACGCCACTCTCCTATGGCAGTATTTGCTAAGGGAGTAATTCTTATCTTATTGTGTCGCATTCACGCTTCATGAAGACGTGTTAAGTTACGCCATGTTATTAGACGGTTAGCGACAATATTTTATCGCATAATATGTCTGGCCATCTTTTCAAGCGACGGAGCTTGTTTATCCAAGCTTGTGTTGGGCAAGAGTGCTGAATAGAACAAGAGTTGTTTGTCTGGCGAAACACAGGATAACCCGTGCACGAGGCGGAACTTATGACATAAGCGCTTCCGGGTCATCCTTGATACACCAACATTACTGTCTGTGTGACACATGTGGGCATGTTGTCATGTGTGTCTACCGATCTGTCTGTAAGTTTGTACACAAGGGCATCGGACAGCATATTACCATATATGGGAGACGTGCTCTATGCAAAATATTTCCATGTCGGAAATATTTTGAAAGTACCACACCCAACCTGTTTGAATATGATTGAAGCGTTTATTTAACTCCACAACAAACGAAGGCAGGGGATATAGTCTGACCATTTCGCAGTTTCATTTCACTGTGAATTTCACGCTCGCAAAGACAACATCAGACCTCGCCAGAGTGAAGACTAGATTCATAATTCCTTTTGTTAACCGGACCTTTTATTGGAGAACCAGATAAGACTTACAAAGCACAGGAAATCTCTACATTTTAAAAAGGAACACAAGGACTAGGAAACTGAAGACACACACAGTCAGAGAGGAATCTATTGTACAATTAAAGACATTCCAGACGCGTGTAAGAGAGCGATTCGTCTCTTTTATTCATCTTAGCAAGAAGTCTATAGTCAGGATTGGCTTATTGGTGGTACCAGCAGAAAGTACTATCTCTGGAACCAAGTGAAGGTAGAAGTGGACTGACGTTGTGCGAGACGCCATCATAAGAGGGTCTTATAGACAGACGCAGAACCAGCTTGGCCGTTACTCCTTGACGTTCTGAGAACATGCGGCGCCTGAACTTTGGCCGGAGACGAGCGCGAGCAGAGTGAAAAGAACCAACCCATAAGGAGGATTAGAATTATCATTGGCAGCTAAATTAACCTATATGCTGCCACTTGAACTTCTTATAAAAAACCATTCAAGTGATGAAAACCTTTTCATAAATATTCAAATTATTTTCCAACTGTTACAACCTAAAGTGATTATTAAATTTTGTTATTTGTAATGTTACAAATCTAACTTCGATTTAATTATTTTAAAGTTACTGCATGTTTGTCTCAGTCAGATTACTACACACACTCTAAACAGAGCTATATATTATAATAATAATTCCACTGAGTAACTCAGCGGTGGGGGCTTAACGAGCTAGAATAAACCATTGCTAAATTCTTCATAAAAGGTGTCGGCATATTACAGAATTAACGTGCTTATCGACAGCCAGCATTGTTTTCGCTTATCTGAATATCTTGTGAAGACTCCCATGTGATGGAAGCCTTACTACTCTTCTATCTACATTTCTGCCAAGAGTAATCTTGTGCGAAGGTAGACACCTTTGAAGCCCATATTAGATACTCTTGAGTTTTGGCCACTGTTGGACCACTACTGCAAAGCAGGGGAGGCAATACCGTCACAGTAAAAAACAAAATAAGAAGATGATGAGGAACTGTAAACCGATCATTATTATTGTCACGTAATTGGCCGTTCTCTTTTGCGTATTTTCTCTCTCTCTCTCTCTCTCTCTCTCTCTCTCTCTCTCTCTCTCTCTCTCTCTCTCTCTCTCTCTCTCTCTCTCTCTCTCTCTCTCTCTCTCTCTGCCATTATCTATTTATTTCTCATTTTCGGAGCACAAAAATCCGTGCCCCAGTCCCTGTTTACATTTTCACACTTCAATTCGTGTCAGGTCAAGGTATCATTGATCATCTTTCTTCTTGCTTTGGCTTTGTCAGAAGATTTTGTGATGGAGTTAGTGATTCTGTGTTGCTTCGCACATATTCACAGCATGACCTTGGCACATATTCACATCATGACCTTGGCACATATTCACAGCATGACCTTGGCCAAGTGGTCGTATAAACGTTACCATCCTTATATTAATTTCCTTGTTCTTTTTTTTGTGTGTTTTTCCTGTTTTCTTTAAATTTTCTGCATCTCGTGATGTTTCGAAAGATTTTTCCAACTAGCAGTTGCTACATTTGACAACGATTATGTGACAGAAACCCTGCTTTGAATACTTTGATTCTTCATTGAGCCTACATGACATCATAAATTTACAACATTCGACACATCTCATGCCTGCTATAATGAAGTTATTCAAGTTCCAAACTCATGAGAATAAAGGCATTATTTGCTTGTCCATTTTTTTTCATGGGTTGAAAGGATACTTTTATTCAATTTCTTCACAGATGATGGTGCAACTTCATTATCGATAACACGTCCTTCATTATTTTTTTTTAATTTGCTTTGCTGCCACTAATACCTGTGTGCTGATTGTCAAGAAATTTGCGTTTTCTTGACTTTCTATTCTTTTTTTTTTTCTTTTTTTTTTGGTCACCCATAGTGTTCTTGCTTAATTGATTTATACAGCTTACCACAACAAAGTAACGTTTTCACTCAAACAGGTGCAACAAGAATGGTTGAGCATGATAGAATTGATATTTCAATGCAAAAGTTGATAGAAAAAGGAAGGGAACAGACTTTATGGAGAGTAATGTAACTTCCCATAAATGGTTCTCTGGCGTTTTCATGGTACAGAAGAGTTATGGAATGATTATCAATTCATATTTTTAGTGTGGGAATCATGTTTTCAGAAAGTGGTTAGTAACCAGGGGTAAACAATGCGTTGTCGAGGAAAATTAATATCACCCCTGGTCACTTATCCCTTAAAAAGTAAAAAACTATGCATCACTGGACAATATAATCCTATTGTTATAGTTGTTTGTTGTTGTTTTGAAGAGGTGATGGGTGGAGAGCGGGCACTTAACAGCTGATCGTTATTGCCTCTTCTCGTTCCATCTTGGTCTACCCTGTTCAACCTGAAAATTGGTTATAATTGGGGTATTTAGTGTCATTTTATTTACTAATTTTGTATTCAATTTAAATAACTATTGTCTTTTGCAGTTGCTGATTTTAATTTATATTAGTATTTGTCCATTTTATTTTCTCTTTTGTGTTGTTCATAGATAACTATTGTCCTTTACACTTGGTTTTAATTTGTATTAGTATTTGTTCTTTTTGAGTTGCTTTTTTTAAACCTCGTTGTCTTTCCTTGTCCTAAGAGTAGTTAGTAAGTTTTTTATTTTTTAAATGATTTGTTAGTTCTTGTTGCTTAATTTCTATTTGGAAATTACACTGATGGATCCAATGGTGATAGTGGACAATTAGGTGCAGGAATAGTAATACCACAGTGGGGAATTAAAAAGTGCTACAGTGTAACTGAAGGGGCTTCGGTTTTTACCACAGAGATGGTAGCAATTCTAAAAGGTTTAGAAATAATCGAAGATAACCCACCAGAAGCTGTTACGATATTTACAGACTCACTATCATCACTACAAGCACTAGAACACCCAGCACACATAGGTATAGCTGGTAACGAGTTGGCAGACCAGAACGCCAAGTATGGAAGAATAAGTAAAAACAAAATAAGAGCAGGACTGGGAAGGTCAGAGATCAAGAGCCAAGTGAAGCTAACTATAAAAGAGGAATGGAAGACAACATGGAAGAACAGTAGAAAAGACAGACACGCTTTCAAACTGCTGAAAGAACCAACAAGGATGTGCCAGGTCAGAGAAGAATTAAAGATACCATCGAACAAAAAACTGTGGCGTCTCCGTCTCGGTGCATGTCGTAGATTTTTCGATAGGAGTATTAAGACTTAGGTTAGGTCCCTTCTGAATAGGTTGGAATGAGTGATAGATACAGTGAGAGCTGGTGAAAAGCAATAGAATTTCCCACACGTGAGATGATAGAATGTGATATAGAGGCTGTCTTTGAGAATCGAGATAATCTTCTCTCTCTCACCTATCTTCTACGACCGCTTTTAAAGGGCGTCAGACAGTCTAAACACAGATATATATATATTAATATATCTCTATCTACTCACGGGCACGCACATACACGTGACGACAGTTAAACACACAGGCGTGGGAATCTATAACAATGAATTTATATGTATTTGAACGAGCTGACCAACGCACTGATTTAGTTCAAGAGAGATTTTTATTATTATCATCAAAAAAAAATCTTCTCACAACACCAAAAAATACATCAAGGAAAAAAATATATACAAATAGTCATAGAATTCAAGGAAAATGCTACAAGGATGATAGCCCCGTTATGATCTTAGCTCTAGGTTTCGCCCACAGCCCCGTTAAGAGAACAGATGATGGCCCAAAGAGTTATAGATACATAGGGTTGAGTCTAAGAGGTTTCTTTCTTTCTCGTAAATGTATGAACAGAGTTGAATAATCTGATTTAGCCTAAGAAAAAAGAAACTCTAGCTTTTGTAACAAATTCTGCAGATTAAAAAAAGTTAAGACAGCAAATGGGTGACAATAATACAACTGTAAAATAACACTCTGATCTGCGTACACTCATTCATTCAGCCATGGCCATGGGTACACAGTTATACTCACAACTTTGCTCGCTGCCTCTGGGAACATAATAAATTCTAGGACCTCCACACAGACCCGAAAATGCAGTCCTTGACCAAGAAATCCCCAGTTCCAAAAGACGTACTAAACTCTCAGGGAACGATTCCTTGGGTGTTCTAATTTTTCGAATGTCTGATTACGTCACAGGAAATTTGTCCAGGCACGAAAGTTAGCAGAGCACAATGTCATTAGCTTTGGTTTCTAGAATTTAAGGAATGTCGGATCGGTGTCTACTTTCAGGCGGGTACTATATTTGGTCACCACAATACTAGTCACAATCTCTGTCGGAATGTTAATCTTGTAATATTCTCGCCGCCAGGCAGCATGTACATTTAAATTTGTGGAGCAATATGAACTGGCTCAAAAGCCCAATATATATATTTCTAGTCTTTAGAAACCGTTAGTGGGATTGCTATTACTGTCTCTCTCTCTGATGGCTTATGCACTGTCAGACCCGTGTTACTTGAAACAAAACCAAACCCACGTGGTTAAAGATAGGAAATGTCTATGCTTCTCACAAATATGTCTCTCAGGCTACTAAACGCTGGCAAGTTGGGTACCACCGTTTCACTATATAAAAGAAAGAACACATATCAAATAATTTACATATATGTACTCAATATAACTTACATTTAAAACAGCAAGCCTACAGCTTGACTTATTATTTAAACTTTCCGGTGAAATAAGTTATAAAATCAATCATCATGAATTCAGGAATATCTGCGTATTCCGTCACTATTCACTGATGTCGCATCTAGCATTTATAAGTTTGATATAAAATATTCTCGACTGAGTATTAGCCGTTAAATTAAATTCCTTATAGCTACTAGTTTTAGTAAGCTAAAGATATAATTTATTATGTATTTCCACTGTATGCGTCACTAGAAAAATAATACAAACTATAACTTAAGCACTCAGGACACAGAACTAGTTTAGAATGAAATAGGCGATTTTAACACTAAATCACTTTCACAAAATACTAGATATAATATATATTACCTCAAACACGCACTACAGGGTATCGCACAATTAAGAATCATACGCTTATATTTATGGAAGTCTAGAAGTTCGACAAATTGTCGCAACAAACTAAGAAACTTCGCTTATACAGCTCTACTCTTCGCGAACCACCTGTCTACTGCGATTATAGAGAAAGAATGAAGATAAAGTTTCAAACTAGGTTTAATATTTGAAACAGACAAAGGATGAACTATCTCCCCCGCCCCGATCTCTTCCCCTTCTCATAACAGCTACGTTTAACTTATAGGCGTGTCGTAACTGCCACCAGGGCGATTACGCACCTGCGTTGACAAACTGACCGGGAAAAGCGCGTGTCAGTTGCAAATCTCAGACAACCGTCTGCCGTGCCACGAGTAATCTCACCCTTCGTTTAACAAACTGACCGAGAAACGTGCGTGTCAATTTCAAAGGTAGACAACTTGTCTGAAAGGCAGGGCAGTTTTCACACTACAAGCTGACCATGGCCCGTGGAGCATGAGTGTCATATGCGAAAAAACCAGACCCTCTGTCTGCCTGCCCGTTCCGGCGGAGTGAATTTTCACACTACGGCCCAGAACTCGGCCGAAGAAAACACTGTCCCCGGGGGAACAGCAGACAGCTGTCGGCTCTCCCGGTCTGACGGAATGCATTATAACGCTTCTCGTCTGACTGACATCCACGTAATACCATCTAGTGTGATACTCAGTTTTGAGAAACAAAACAGGTAAAGTTTAAAAATACTGAAGAAAATATTTTTCGCAAACGAGTGATGCGAAAAATACAGGAAAAACAAGTAAGGAAAGATAATCAAATAAAAGGATGCGCGTGAGAGAATAGGCAGAAGATCTAGGCAATTTAATGACCATAAAACCTATGTGACAGAACGTCCCCCCTTTAAGATATGGAAGCACTCCATGTCTACGTTATGGAATTAAATTTCCTATAACCGTAGCTTCGGGGTGTCTGTCTTCTTCCCTCTCATCTTCCCCCTCCATCTCTCTCCAATTCCTACTCAAGTCTACTCCCCAAAGTTTCCTTCCTCTGGAATGTTTCCCATGCGCGCTTGAAAGAGCGTCGCCGCTTCTGACATTTTTGAAAGATTTCCTGTGATAGCGGTGGAATATCCCTGCCACTATCATCATCTTCGTCAGCTCTGGCGATCGTCAGGAGATGGTCGGAGGTCGGCACTGGTCTTTCCAAGTATCTCTTTAAGAGATTTAAATGGAAAACCTTTTCCTTTCCTTGAATAGAGATCTGGTAGTTAGCCTTAGAAATCTTTTTCAGGACGGTAAACGGCCCTTGCCATCCGATCTTCAGTTGGTTGTTCTCGGTAGGGAGTAACACCAAAACTTTCTCTCCTGCTTCCAGTTCTCTCTCTTTCGCGACTTTCCTGTATCGGTTAGCGTGCTTTGTGCGTGCTCGCTTAAAGTTAGTCGTTGCTAGGTCCCACCCTAGTTTCAACCTTCCTTTAAAACCGACACATATTTACTGGCTGAGACGACTGTCTCATCCGCCTTCTCGTCTGTCAGAGACTGAAGTAAGGCTTCAAGCGGGCCCTTAATGGGTCTGCCGAATAAAAGCGTAGCTGGCGGAAATCCTGTGGAAGTATGAGGAGATTCTCTGTAGCCAAATAAAGCTGCAGGAATACAAAGATCCCAATCTTCAGGTTTCACTTGTGCCAGTTTACTTAGCATCATGTTGAGGTTTCCATTTGCACGTTCCACGAGCCCATTTCCGGCCGGAGTATATGGCTTAGTGTGGATGTGTTGGGTCCTCAAGATCTTCACGATCTCATCCATCAACAGGTTTCGGTATGGGGATCCGTTATCCGTCAACACTTGTTGAGGGAATCCCAACCGAGTGAAAATCTGCACGAGGGCTTCTGCGACATGCTTGGCATCTGCGCATGTTAGCGGGATAGCTTCTGCCCATAAAGTGCATGTATCGACTAAGGTCAGGATAAACCTGTTCCTTCTTTTAGTCCCTTCGAAAGGCCCTAAAATGTCGATCACAACCCGTTCGAATGGTGTTCCCACTATTGGCATTTCACCCATGTGGACTGGGGGTGTCCGTTGCTTGGGTGGTACACGTTGGCACTGGGCACAGGATTTGACGTACCTGATAATATCAGTGTTTACTCCTGGCCACCAATAATGAGTGGTTATACGTTGGTTTGTGGCGTTCTGTCCCATGTGTCCGCTGAAGGGAAGAGAGTGCCCCATTTCTAGGATTTGGCTTCTGTACTGTTTCGGTACTAAGAGCTGGTTGTAACCTTGATCAGGCTTGCCCGTTCTCCGATAAAGTACGCCATCCTCAGAAAAAATGTCCCCGTGCTGTTTGGGTTCCTTAGCCATGGGCAGTTTCCTAAAGCAGGGTGCCAAAGTAGGGTCCTTGTATTGCGCTTCTTTAAGTTCCATAGGTAACAAATTAGGCGCAGGCTCCCGTTCCTTCTTGGTTTGCCCTCTTGTAGTTACTGCTGCCACAATCGGCTTTTCCGGTTTCCCAATACACACGTATCTCCCGCCAAGTATGACTGGGTAGATGGGATCATCCATAACAGCCGCTTTGATCACGCCTCTGACAAAGTCAGAGTGTATCTCCACCAATGCGATGGGAAGCGCTGTAGGTGCATCACTCTTACGAACTCCACAAAGTTGGACGGTCTCTGCTGTCTCTTGACCGGGTTTGACCAGGTTCCTGGCAACAATGCAATCATAAGAAAGCCCCGTGTCAAATAAGCAAGAAGTTTGAGAACCGTTCAAAGTAACAGTACCTCGCGTTGGGGGTGTATCCCCAACAGGTTGGGAATCACTGTCAATAATTCCGCCTTGCGAGACTGTCAATAAGCATCCGATGCGTTTTGGCTCGGTGTGCTCGGTCTGATCATATGTCCCGTGCTCAGGGGTTCTCCCTTTGCCACCTTGTCCTTTCTGGCCACGCTGCCATGTAGGGCGGTCGGGTTGATCAGACTGTTTGGGGTGGTTGGGGTACTTGTTCTTGTAGAACTTGGATTTTTCAGGAGGGGGGTTTTGAGGTCCAGTTTCTCTGTGGTTATTTTGGTTAGAAGCCTGAGAAGATTGCTCTAGGTTATGTTTTCGAAAATGCTCCTCTGTCGGTTTTCGCTTTGTGGCCGGTAGTTCAGCCAGCGCATTATGGTAACGCTCAGACTTCTCTAGGATGTCGTCGAGCTTTTCTGCACCCTGCTCAGCTAGAAATCTCCGGGTATCTGCAGACAATGTGTTCTTTATTTGTTCTGTTAAAACAAATTCCTCAAGACCTTCATGGGTAGAGGGGAGCTGCGAAAGCTCAAGGCACTTTGTTAGATATCCCTTTAGACGAGACGAGAACTGCTGAAAAGTTTCAGAATTCTCTTTCCGGCTGTTGCGAAACAGTTGCAAAAATTTTCGAGCGTTCATTTCAAAGCGCTCCAGTAACGCTTTCTTCAACAGATCATAGTTGTCTTGTTGGCTGCTTTCCAGTTTGGCGTAAACATCATACGCAGAACTTTTCAAAGCCTGGGAAAGCTTCATGTTCCAACGCGACCTCTCTAAACCGTACAGAGTTGCAATTTTCTCAAATTTTTCTAGCCAAGTGTCAATCTTCTCATTAGGACAAGGGAAAGATTCTAGAGCGAAAGACATAGCAGTGAGATGAGTAGATTGAGTGTTAGAAGGATCAGTTAAGGAGGAATGAGAAGACTCTCCATTGCTGGGGGTAGAGGCAGCACCACGACTTTGGAATTCTAGAGTTTTAAGAGCTAACTCATGCTGTCTCTCTTCCCTCTCCTTCTCATGCTGTCTCTCCTTCTCCTTCTCTCTTTCCTCATGCTGCATCCTGCGAATTTCCATTTCCTCATCCATCTTCTTCTGCTGTAATAGCCGGTCTTCCGCTTCTTTCCTCTCCGCTGCTTCTTTTTCCTCTTTAGCTTCAGCTGCTTTCCTCTCCGCATCATATCTCTCAAGTTCGTCTCTGACAAATGCTTTCGCTTCCTCTCCTTCCAGTCCCTCCTCTCTCGCTTCGTCCCTGAGGAGTTGTCTAAGCTTTGCCCTCTCGGCCATATTATGTCAGTGACTGAGACTAGTGGAGAAAGAAATTAGGAAAAAGAATAACCTGTTTCCTACCACTTACGAGAAAAAAATACAAAAAAATCCGAAAGACGATATCCTTAACCCTGGGATACCTCCTCCAAAATACAATCTAACTATCGCTGCTATTATCGGCAATAAAGCACTTAATGCAAAACACGACTACGCCAACTAAATGGTAGTTAAGATTACTTCTGAAAAATAGGTTGCTACAGTGGAAAAGCAAAATAATTATTGCCAAAAATTAAAGAGAAAAATAATCCCTTAATTTTAATCCACTATCAAGTTTTCCCCTGAAGACAGTTAGGGTGAGGGAGGCAATTAATCTGGACAAATAGTCCGAAACGCACTCCTTAACTTTAGTTCAAACACCTTCCTGCTTCAGAACCCTTGTGAATGTTATACACTCACAAAACTTTACCAGCGTTTAGTATTACAAAATCATTAATTAACATGTATTCCGACAAAATCAACCTGTAAACCAAATGTATAATGTTTCTTAATGCTGTGGAAAAACAATTATCAGTTTGTGTGGTCAGCACGCTCGTAAACAGATCGTTAGTCTAGGGGATAAATTATTTTTAAAAGATACAAAACTCACAAGACATCACACTCTTACTCTATTTCAGAATAAAGAATCTTAAGTACAAAATCCAGATAGACGAGTGCACGTTTGTCGTACTCGTCTTCCTATTCTAAGTTCAAAGACCGGAAACGAGCAACCATTTGTCGTAGTCGTCTTCCTATTCTAAGTTCAAAAATCCGTCGGACGAGAACCCATTTGTCGTAGATTTCAGTCGATAGACATGGAGAACAACAAAGAGTATTAAGACTTAGCTAACTTTCATAAAGTTAGGTCCCTTCTGAATAGTTTGGAATGAGTGAAAATAGATACTTGTTCTGGAAGCAGCAAAAGAGGCAGAGGAAGACCAAGAAGTACATGGAGAATTTGATTTGAATGATGGCACGTGACAGGAGGACTTGGCATGTGTTTGTTGAAGGCCTATGCTCCTTTGGGAGTGGAGGGTTATGATGTATGATGATTAAGACTTAGGTTAGGTCCCTTCTGAATAGGTTGGAATGAGTGATAGATACAGTGAGAGCTGGTGAAAAGCAATAGAATTTCCCACACGTGAGATGATAGAATGTGATATAGAGGCTGTCTTTGAGAATCGAGATAATCTTCTCTCTCTCACCTATCTTCTACGACCGCTTTTAAAGGGCGTCAGACAGTCTAAACACAGATATATATATTAATATATCTCTATCTACTCACGGGCACGCACATACACGTGACGACAGTTAAACACACAGACGTGGGAATCTATAACAATGAATTTATATGTATTTGAACGAGCTGACCAACGCACTGATTTAGTTCAAGAGAGATTTTTATTATTATCATCAAAAAAAATCTTCTCACAACACCAAAAAATACATCAAGGAAAAAAATATATACAAATAGTCATAGAATTCAAGGAAAATGCTACAAGGATGATAGCCCCGTTATGATCTTAGCTCTAGGTTTCGCCCACAGCCCCGTTAAGAGAACAGATGATGGCCCAAAGAGTTATAGATACATAGGGTTGAGTCTAAGAGGTTTCTTTCTTTCTCGTAAATGTATGAACAGAGTTGAATAATCTGATTTAGCCTAAGAAAAAAGAAACTCTAGCTGTTGTAACAAATTCTGCAGATTAAAAAAAGTTAAGACAGCAAATGGGTGACAATAATACAACTGTAAAATAACACTCTGATCTGCGTACACTCATTCATTCAGCCATGGCCATGGGTACACAGTTATACTCACAACTTTGCTCGCTGCCTCTGGGAACATAATAAATTCTAGGACCTCCACACAGACCCGAAAATGCAGTCCTTGACCAAGAAATCCCCAGTTTCAAAAGACGTACTAAACTCTCAGGGAACGATTCCTTGGGTGTTCTAATTTTTCGAATGTCTGATTACGTCACAGGAAATTTGTCCAGGCACGAAAGTTAGCAGAGCACAATGTCATTAGCTTTGGTTTCTAGAATTTAAGGAATGTCGGATCGGTGTCTACTTTCAGGCGGGTACTATATTTGGTCACCACAATACTAGTCACAATCTCTGTCGGAATGTTAATCTTGTAATATTCTCGCCGCCAGGCAGCATGTACATTTAAATTTGTGGAGCAATATGAACTGGCTCAAAAGCCCAATATATATATTTCTAGTCTTTAGAAACCGTTAGTGGGATTGCTATTACTGTCTCTCTCTGATGGCTTATGCACTGTCAGACCCGTGTTACTTGAAACAAAACCAAACCCACGTGGTTAAAGATAGGAAATGTCTATGCTTCTCACAAATATGTCTCTCAGGCTACTAAACGCTGGCAAGTTGGGTACCACCGTTTCACTATATAAAAGAAAGAACACATATCAAATAATTTACATATATGTACTCAATATAACTTACATTTAAACAGCAAGCCTACAGCTTGACTTATTATTTAAACTTTCCGGTGAAATAAGTTATAAAATCAATCATCATGAATTCAGGAATATCTGCGTATTCCGTCACTATTCACTGATGTCGCATCTAGCATTTATAAGTTTGATATAAAATATTCTCGACTGAGTATTAGCCGTAAAATTAAATTCCTTATAGCTACTAGTTTTAGTAAGCTAAAGATATAATTTATTATGTATTTCCACTGTATGCGTCACTAGAAAAATAATAC
This sequence comes from Oreohelix idahoensis, assembly GCA_024509875.1. NCBI lineage: Eukaryota > Metazoa > Mollusca > Gastropoda > Stylommatophora > Oreohelicidae > Oreohelix > Oreohelix idahoensis. Next base: position 54,313 of record JAMPIV010013273.1, read on the forward strand.
AAACTATAACTTAAGCACTCAGGACACAGAACTAGTTTAGAATGAAATAGGCGATTTTAACACTAAATCACTTTCACAAAATACTAGATATAATATATATTACCTCAAACACGCACTACAGGGTATCGCACAATTAAGAATTATACGCTTATATTTATGGAAGTCTAGAAGTTCGACAAATTGTCGCAACAAACTAAGAAACTTCGCTTATACAGCTCTACTCTTCGCGAACCACCTGTCTACTGCGATTATAGAGAAAGAATGAAGATAAAGTTTCAAACTAGGTTTAATATTTGAAACAGACAAAGGATGAACTATCACCCCCGCCCCGATCTCTCCCCCTTCTCATAACAGCTACGTTTAACTTAGAGGCGTGTCGTAACTGCCACCAGGGCGATTACGCACCTGCGTTGACAAACTGACCGGGAAAAGCGCGTGTCAGTTGCAAATCTCAGACAACCGTCTGCCGTGCCACGAGTAATCTCACCCTTCGTTTAACAAACTGACCGAGAAACGTGCGTGTCAATTTCAAAGGTAGACAACTTGTCTGAAAGGCAGGGCAGTTTTCACACTACAAGCTGACCATGGCCCGTGGAGCATGAGTGTCATATGCGAAAAACCAGACCCTCTGTCTGCCTGCCCGTTCCGGCGGAGTGAATTTTCACACTACGGCCCTGAACTCGGCCGAAGAAAACACTGTCCCCGGGGGAACAGCAGACAGCTGTCGGCTCTCCCGGTCTGACGGAATGCATTATAACGCTTCTCGTCTGACTGACATCCACGTAATACCATCTAGTGCGATACTCAGTTTTGAGAAACAAAACAGGTAAAGTTTAAAAATACTGAAGAAAATATTTTTCGCAACCGAGTGATGCGAAAAATACAGGAAAAACCAGTATGGAAAGATAATAAAATAAAAGGATGCGCGTGAGAGAATAGGAAGAAGATCTAGGCAATTTAATGACCATAACCTATGTGACAGTGCAGCATACTTTATGATAGAGGAACCACACTGCCAAGAATGTCAGGAAGAAAGAACGAACGAACGAACGAACTTTATTTTCGAAGAGTAAAGAATTGGGCGCGCAGGCCCGTCTAACATTCTGCCCTTCCACTCTCATTAATCTTGCATACTATATCCTTTCATTCCCACATGATGCTTTAAGCATTAATTTAAAGGCATGCTACATTATAAAGTTACCATAACAGCATTCATTTACAGTATGCAATCATAATAAAAAAATTAGTATTTTTTTTTAAACAAACAAGCTAGTAATTAGGGGAAAAAAGTAATAATAAAATAAAATAAATTAAACAATAAATAAAAATAAATAAATTCTGTATATCGACACTCACTCATGCGGTCAATCCGTCTACAATTAATCTGTATTTTTGAATGTGTCATCAATCATCAATACAAAAATTACATAAACACATTCTCGCTTATGTCCATACATTCTTGGTGGAAAATGAAATAATAATAATAACACTTCCTTACGCACTTCTGTGGCAGGAAAAGTCTTTGAGCAGTAAAAAAAAAAAAAATTTACATTTCTAAAGTACAGTGGTATGCGGGTACATTCTCACGACTCACATTTATAAATTACAGTATTATGTGGGTACATTCTCACATACATTACTGTTGGTGTCGTTTTCATAGTGATGAATTGAAACGCGAATGGTTACAACGGAATAAATGTCAACAATGTTTTTTCAAACGAAAACCAACAAGTATCTTGAATTAGGTGAACTGGTCAAGTATTGGCAGCACACAAGTCGTTGGTAACTTTACATAGATTTTATTCACCAGGACACGAAGTGGACAAGACGGACATCGTCACAGGCGCAAAGATCACAAACAAATATTAATTATTGCTGCTAAAGTTCCTGAAGATTCTCTTCTAGTAAAGACCTCTGTCCATAGACTAAGGATTACAAAACGGTTACCGTATAATATCCTTCTCAGTCACGACCGTTGACCTTCTTTCAAGGACGTCTATCATGGTCTACAACTCTTGAAATCTGTATTTTTGTTAAAATGTGTCATCAATCATCAATCACACAAAAAATTACATAAACACATTCTCGCTTACCTGTCCATACATTCTTGGTGGAAAATGTAATTTAATAATGTGCATAATAAACAATATAACTTCTTCTACTTACGCACGATTCTGTGGCAGGAATGATAAAAAGCTAGATTAGTAGAGCGGCCTTTTTATACAGCATTAAAATAAAAAAAAAAAAAATTCACATTTCTAAAGTACAGTGGTATGCGGGTACATTCTCACGACTCACAAAACCTGACGTTATAAAGTACAAAGTATTGTGCATGTGCGTGAATCAATACATTCTATCTCAATACATTACATTTGGTAGGACCGACGACTACCCCCTTAGGTAATAAATGTACGTAACAATTACATTATATAATAATATTTTAAAGTGAATATAATAATAATATTACATGGATATAAAACAAATTATTCACAAAAACGAGCGGAAGAGGAAACGAAATGTTGACCTATGGATGAGATGTTGACAGGCAAATGCTGTTTCTATGGGGGTAGATAATCAGTGTTGATGAAGTGTTTGAAAAGTGCTTTGTTAAAAGAATATTGTGTAGGTAGGCTTTTTAGGTGGTGTGGAAGGCTATTCCAGAGTAGGCACCAGAGTAGGCTAGACTCTTTTTGAACAGGTCGATCCTAGGTTTGGGCAGACTGATGTAATTGTTGTCCCTCTCTTCTACTGGTTTGAAACAACGATCGTAGGTACGACGGGGCATTGTTAGATAGAATTGTGTGAGTCAGCTTGGCTTTGTTGTAGAGAAAACGTTTTTTTAGCGACAGTATTTTGGGTTCTGTTCCTTTACTTGTGTGTGGTGTCGTGCGATTATCGGTGATCAGACGTACTGCTCTCTTTTGCAGGGAGTGCAGTCTCTTCGAGGTGGAAGCAGGGCAACAATCCCATAGTGTAGAGCAGTAATCTAGATGGGTCTATATATGTGAGGAGTAGAATAATAGTCTAGTGTCTGCGTCTAAGAAGTGTTTAATTTTGGCTAGATGGTACGTCTTTTGAGCTAAGTGTTTGGTTAAATTCCGTACATGGGAGTTCCACGTTAAGTGCTGGTCAATCGTGATCCCTAGAACTTTGTGTTCTGTTACATGTTCAATTTGTATTGATTCCGCGTGTAGCTGTAGCGATCTTTTGGTGCAGCTTAGGAGTTTCTGTCTGGTGGTAATCAACATAGATTTCGTTTTTGCTGTGTTTACTGGCATACGATTCATATTACTCCATTTTGTTAGATTGTCTACATCGCTTTGAAGAGTCATTTCAAGTGCCACGCAGTCATTGTCACTAATGTAGATAGTACAATCATCTGCAAAGAGGTCACAAGTTGAATATTTTAGATGTAGTGGCAGGTCGTTGATGAACATTGCGAAGAGTAGGGGCCCAAGAATAGAACCCTGCGCTACTCCTGTATCTATCTTCGAGAAATCTGATGTCGAGTTGTTGTGAAGCACTAACTGTTGTCGATCTTCAAGGAATGATTTGATGATGTTTAGTGGATTAGGACCTATTCTGAGGGTTTCCAACTTTTGGACCAAGATAGTGTGGTCAATCATGTCAAATGCTTTTTTGAAGTCAACAAAAACAGCACCACCTAATTTTCCATCATTTACGTTCGACAGCCAGTTGTCTGCCATTTTGGTGAGAGCTGTGTGACAGGAATGTTTGGGTCTGAAACCTGACTGGCTATCAATGAGCAGTTTGTTTGTTGTTAAGTGTTGAAATGTGGTGTTGTAAATGTGTTTCTCTAGTGGTTTTGAAAGAGATGATAGAAGGGATATTGGTCTGTAGCTGTTGGGATCGCTATGTGAGCCAGATTTATAGAGGGGATACACTTTGGCAGATTTAAATGCTGTGAGGAAGTAGTTGTGTGCAATACAAGAGAATGACATAGACCACTACCTGATCCACTGCAAAAAAGTACGAACAACAAAGGCTTGAATTAAAAACTTACTATAGAAATCACAATATAAACATGACAGGTGATAAGTTTTTAAATATAGATGCCCCAGGAGATGCCCAATCAATACTTAAAAGATATATACATAAAACAAAGGAAAACATATAAGGTTAGTACTTCAGAAAAGACATTCTATTGTTATAGTTTTTTTTTATTTTTTTATTGTGTTTGCTACATTTCTTTGTAGCACGCCCCTTTCAACCATCTACCATGTACATGGAGCTGTTGGTTATATCAGGACGTGTTTCCTTTATTATAATATGTTTTTGTTTGTATTTATTTTATACTATATTATCTCTAGTAGGTATTTTTCCTTTTGTAGTTATAGTTCAAAATGGCTTTTTTAAATCCAAAATATGATATTTTCTAAGCTGATATGTTTTTAATTTTCATTGGACGGTTTATTTGGTTAATCTGTATGTATCTGGGGGGAGTCTTTCACCAGTGTGGACTACTGGCTCGGATCCTTATTTATTTTTTATATGTTAGCTTTAGTTTTTGTAATTTAGTGTTTTATTAACTTTTGTACTTCTGAAGGGGTCTTTGTGCCTATGAGATTTTCGACACTCATTTCTACCTTGTGTTTACTACAGTATGTCTTAATGTTTTGCCTCTGCTGGTCATATTTTTTGCCTAGTTCTTCCCCCTTTGGCTCATTTCCTGCTATCCCCACATGTGATGGTATCCATGTTAGTGTTGTACTGCATCCTATAGTGTGCAGATATGTATTAACCTGTAGTATTTCCTATTGTTATAGTTACGTTGAGGTCTAAATAAAGATACAGTATAAGGTCGAGTAGCAAAATCTGGTTTAGAAAATGTGCGTACGATAGTAACGCACTATTAGATTTTACTATATGGGAGGTAAGATTAAAAGTTTTTTATTTTAAGACTAAAGGAGGTAAATCTTTTGTGGCGCGCCTTAAGAAAAGGTCGTGGATTTTGCTAGTAGATTGTTGAGATGTCAGTGGTTATGGTTTTATAAATTTGCATACGCTAATAAAAGTATTACGAATAGTGTTGAATGCAGGGCCTATTGACTTAGTTAACAAAGGGAGAGAAATTATTATTACGTCCCTTTGGAATTTTGTGAGTTCGAAGAACGGGAACGAAACAGGAGGCACGAGACTTTTGTTGTAGTGAGTGAGCGATGTTAATCGAGAAGCTTCGAAGAAAATTGTAATAATAAATCGGTGAAAATAATCTAGTCAGTCAAATTTTGAACGCGCTTAGCGTAGGTTTTGCAAAGTTTTGCAAGTATTAAAGTTGTGTAGCGGCGAGCGCTATTTGGTGGTTCATTCTGGCGAAGAAACCACTGAAGGTGGTTGGTGCTGTGGTTACAGTATTATACCAAGTTGTTTGCCGAACCAGCAAGTCGTTCTTACGCCACCATTCTATTGTTAGACACGTTTGTGTATACAAAATCAAGAAATACAATGTTGCCAGTTCAAGATTTCGTTATAAAGTTTCAAGACTACAAGTCTAACAGGTATGTGAGTTAAGCAGCAGTGTTAACCTGTATAGTCCAAAGTGCAGCTTATAGACAGTTACCAACGTGTCTAGTAGGGAACATAGACATAGGCGGAAATCTCCACCTCTGGCGGTTTAGGCCTGTATTTCAAAGATACGCCATAACAGTACCTACTAACAAAGTGAGAACAAGAGTAGGAAGAGAAATGTCCACTATTGAATACAGCAATTATAGATAGGAAGAGTTGTCAAGGACAGAAAAACAGTTATCGCCAGCAATGGTTCTGCAGCTATGACTAACCTAGGCAAGTTAGAGACAACACTTAGATGCAGATAGACAGCGACTTAGACAGAGAATGGAAGGAGGGAGATGAGTCACATTCCCACAGATGATCTTGAAGCTGTAATTAAACTTTTGATATTTTCTTTGTCATTGCTGTCAGCGCGAAGTCACTCGCCGACTTGAGCCATCATCCATCAGTGTTTGTGAGCTGTTGTTTTGTTTTGTTGTGAGCTTAGACAGTCATAATATCTCCATCAACATAACCTGCCTGCTGATGGGCAGTGATACGAATTTTCGCTAATACGATCAACATAACCATCAGCACGCACGGCCACACTATGTATTGTGGAGAGAAATGGTCTGGCTTAATAAAAACATAAAAAAGAGTGAAGTTTTTCCACAAAATTTAATGAAATTCTACCCTATGGCTTCCTTAAGGATTAATTGTAATTGCTGAAATGATTGCACTAGATTGACTTTAGGCGTGAATTGTTTGTTAACGATTGCGCAACCATTTCCGTGCAGACTAGTCAATCGGGGAGTGTCGCTTCAGTGTTCATACTCGCGACTATGAGTGTCTGACTAGTGACACAATCACTTCCCTCGAAGTTACCAGTGATGGTAATTACCTATAATATCAAACTGGCGAGACATTTGAAGAGTGAACTTGTAAATGTGATAATACTAGACGGAAACCACACTACCTTACATAGAAAGTGACTTTTGAAAATTCACATCTTATGTGTCACGCATAATTTTTCCATGAGGAAGTGTTGGGATAACTCCATCATACCACGCATGGTTGACAGCTATTGTCTGGCATTTGGAATGTAAAATTACAACACTACTGATTGCAGCCTTGTCAAATAGTAACAGCAATGTGCGTGGGCCGGATGTTGCAATATAATCTGGCACTTTAGCCGGTCTAGGGCACTGTGAAATTCAACTCGTCAAGAAGATAGCCAGACTAGCCAGAGTAAGGACTAGAATCAGGATTCCACTTTAAAGGACCAGACACCGTGTTTGAGCATCTTGTGGACTTGTATCCCAGGAAAACTCTATTTCATTAATACGGAAAGCAAAGAAATCCAGGAACCTGAACACTAATTCATCGTGGGATTCTATTTGCAAAGTAATACCACAGACCACGTTAGAAGCGTCTTAAACATGTTGCCTTAACTACGTCTCTGAGCCAGAAGTCAGTCTGTATTCCCAAAGAAATTATGGGTAAGTTGTACATTTTATAATTCTTCTTCTTCTTCTTCCTCGTTCGCCCTGAAAAGGACGGTGGTTGCGTTGTGTCTGTTTGCGCCTAAGCTGTGATATCTGCATCTTTCGGTCGACACATCCAACTTCTGCACGGCATGTTTTAGGGACCGGGTTTGCCTTCCCATTTCGATCCGTACTCGCTCAGCCAGACTGCACTGCTGCAGACTGTTTCCAGGACCACCACGTGGAGGTGGAGTACGGTCTTGATCAGCTCTGGTTCGCTGATCCTGATGCAAGCAGTCAAGCTATGGGTCGCTGACTGCACTCACTATTGCTACATCTTGGGGTCCCTTATAATTCTATATTTTGCATTTATTAACATGTGAAAATTGCTAGCGGATGTCCAAGTCATTCGAGGCTGGCAACTTCAGCATATGGAATGAGGATTTCATGAACCACCACTGCAAGAGCTGGTGAATGCTTTAAGTGAGGTTCTCATAGAGATCCAAAAGCAGAGGTAGTCCCAAGTTCCATATGGAGCAGGGAGTGTATGATGACATAAATGATGCACATAAGTATTATATTAACATTTTTAACCAGTGCATATGTAAATGTAAACATGTTCAATATAAATGTAATAGATGTTTTCCGCTCACTGGGGTTAAATGTAATGCTCAGAGAGGGTAAAGTTCTGAGGCAGATGGGATAGTGGAATGAAAAGGGGGACACACCTGATTTTATGCCAGGAAAGCCAATACTCAGGAGGGTATTTGCTTCTCTCTCCTTTCATGATACTAGTCGGTGGTACCAACTGGTGGTGCTATCTGTAGAACAAGTGAGTGATATAAGTGGCCTTCAGTCAAAGCTAGACACCGTTATGACACGGGTCTTAAAGACGCTGGAGCAGCTTCTTTATTACTCCATGATACCTCTGGGAAATTGTTACCACCACTAGACTTGACCAGTGAGAGAGTGAACCAGTCTACAATCTGCAATGAGCCAAGCATCGGCTGGAGCAGAAACCAACCGACAATCTTACTTGCAGCTAAAAACACATTCAAAGCTGCCAAGTGAACTTTCCTAAGAAGAAAATTACCTTAACTAACCATAACATCACCTGTGATGAGTTTTTAAAGAATTATTCGTTTTACACTGTTAAATATAATTTATTATTAAATTTGTTATCTGTATATCTACAAATTTATAGTTGATTTAATCATTTTGAGTGTACTGCACTCGTATATCTCAGTCATTTTATAATACACTTAAACAGAGCTATTAAATTTATATTTCACTGAATTAAATCAGTTGGGGGCTTGAACGAGCTAAAATACATCATAATTCTTCATAAAAGTGTCGGGCAGATACAAAGTTAACAATTGCTCAGACCATTTCAGCATTGTTCTTGATTTCTAAAATATCGTATGAACACTCCCTCAAGATAGAAGCATCATCATCCTTCTATTCACAACTCCGCCAAGAGTAATCTTGAGCGAAGGTAGATACTTTTGAAGATCCTCATTAGATACTCTAGGTTTTGCCATTGTTGGACCATCACTGCAGAGCAACGGGAGTAAATCCCCTGACATTTATCAATTGTAAGAAGATAGTGATGATGAATTGTAAAACAATCACGATGAAGCATTGTAAAAGCCTCATGATGATGAAATGTAAAAAGATGACGATGATTAAAGGAAAATAATGACGAGGTATTGTAAAAAGATGAACATGATGACAAATTGGAAAAATGGAGATTATTGCGTTGAATTGTAAATCTAAGAATATGACGCCAATTTGCAAAACATGAGATGATGATGATCATAAAGGTTTAAGAAAGAAATAATGATCATGACGAATAGTAAAAAAGAGGCGAAAAAAAAAAATCTGATTCAAAAAGTTTACACGGAAAAACATGAAAATAAACAATAGCCGTATTTTTAGAATAATACAGACCGTGATGCGAGCACTGCCTCGGAAGTCTGTGCGTGGTGCTGCCGGCTAAGGGCCCTCCCAGTTTTGGCCAGTGGGAAAGGAGTTGCGTGTTTGTTCAGATGATGCTCTCTGCAGCAAACCTCTACATCTTCGAGTCGAGTAAAAGAGGAATGAACAAGCCCGTTAGGGTAAACGTCTACACCTTCGGGTAAAAGACGATTAGGTGAACCTGTACACATTCGGGTGACAGAGGAATAGGCGAATCTCTATATCTTCGGGTAGAAGAGGAATAGGCGAACTTCTACACCAGTGACCCTGAGCCATTTTTGCACCGCGGGCATATTTTAGATTTATAATTAGGGTAGAGGGCACCAACCAAATATAGCAACTCAATTACTTAACAAGTTCATTGTTACAACAAAATATACAAAATACTTATATAAGGCTGAATAAATGCGATTGGTGATATAGTAATTATTCAGGATTTTTAAAAAAAATTAATCTTCAAATTATTTGAGTCAAAAGTATAATTAGCGTGAACTTTGACACTGCATGTCACTGGTCATTTGTTCGTAGTTAAGAGTTTCTATCGGAAATTTTATTGAGACCACTAACTGCAAATACCTTAGAATCTTAGTTGAGGGTAAGCTAAAATTTGTGACCATCAAGCAAAATTGTATATTTATACATTTAAAAAAAAATTATTTAGCATAAAACAAACACCAGCGCTTGCTGAAGTGGTTTATGAACATACTATTTTCATATGATGAGGTTGCCCGCCTCCTATGACTTGTATAACCACTTAGCAAGTACAGACATGTCACATTCACATGGTAAAATAAATGTTTACATTTACCCCAAAGTAAAATTAGGGAACACAATCTTCTGGCACAGATGTATAGACACAGCATGTTGATGCGATGCTTCGAATCTCTTGTCTGAGTAATATTATTATTCCTCTTATGACTGGTGTTCTGATTCCTTAAGTTTCCAGTCATTGTATTTAAAAATGCGGGCTCTCTTTAAGTTATAAAGACGCCCAGATACTTTGATCTGTCACTTATGATTTTGGAATTCTCTGTCCGATCCTTCTCTCTGGCTCTGATGAATTGCTAGCTTGACGTGGTGATGCAGTCTGATTTGTGTCTCCGATTTCGCTAGATTATATTCCTATTTCTCAGATCAAGTCCCAGATTGTATTCTCGACGAATTTGCCAATGAAATAAAATGTCTATTCCGTCCCTCAAATTAAACCAATCCAATCTCTTTAGAACTAAATGGGTCGGGGTGTTAAATCACTCTATCCCCCGCGTGTTTTAAATTTATCACTTTTAAAATTCCGGCGCGTGACCTCTTTCAAATATGTCAGTAATACTTCCGATTGCCCTGTATGCAAACTTACAAACACATTTGTGAACTCGCTTCCTTTCTAAATGACGTTCCCACCATAATCTCCACAGACGGGTTATCTGTATTACTGCTACAGAAATGGCTCAGCGGAAGCGATTATCTCATTATCACCTGTGTTTTCGTGCATCCGCCAGACGGACAATCACGGATCACCGGCAGCTTAGACAAACAATATGGCTTTCTTTCCGTACTATGTCGGGTCGTATTGTTATGAGGAGTGGTCGGCACCACATTGGATCATCTGTGACCGTCTCTATCAAAGGTGGCTAGACAACTTTAGTGATACAAGTATTATCCGCTGACCTGTTCAATTAGCTTTGTCATGCTATGATTCACATGGTGAAACGTAAATAAGTTTTAGACCGGCAAGGCAAAAAGTGTAGGTGCATAAAATATGTCAAATAATAAGACAATGAGGGAGAGAGAGAAGGGGGCAAAAGTACATACACAAAACGTTTTGTGACACCCCTGCTCTACACCTTCGGGTAAAAGAGGAATGAAAGCCCAGTTTAAATGCTTGAATGGAACCATATGGATCAAAGGTTTTGTGATAAAATTACATTGATACATCGATAAAATTATTATTTATAAGTATAAAAGTCAAAATAATATAAGTAGAAACAATAATAGTATAGTTGTAACGCGTCGTCTTTCCCCCCGCCAGTCAACGCTTTGATTTTAGCAAGACAGAACGTAGTGTCTAAGGGTACTATGACCTTGGATTTATAGATAACAATTTTGACAGTATTAGCCTTGGTTCGGACTAAAAAAAGGAGAGAGGCAAATGTATTTTTAGACTGAGGACACAAGTGGTTGAAACACGCCAAATTGTAGGAAACGCGGGCAAATATTGTTGGCGGCAAATGGAAAAGAAAGCCACAACACTAAAATTTGTTAGTGCATTGAGTACGTAGTGGAACTGTATAACCACACATGCCTTACTCTGTCTGCAAATTGATACATTTTATGACGTCACCAACTTGTTGTTGCTGCAATTTGAACGACGCGCGAACGGAGGAGAAATGGCGTAATTTATATGATAGTGGAAATTGAAACTAACTCTGGAAAAATATGGACTTCCTTGTTAATAGGTTTAGGATCATAAAAGTTAGTTAGTTTGAGAGCTTATCTTCTCTTGATAAATAATATGCTTTAAAATAGAAAATCCGACAGACAATAAGAAAGATATGGACAAAAGACGGTATTGGTTATGACAGACAGACCAACACATGCTCGTCTTTACTTTCACTAACGTTGATTTTTTGACGCGTCCTTGAAAAAGGCAGGAAAAGGGTACATGTATTCTATTGGAGGAGGGGTAGACAAGGGGAGAGAAATTATGGGATGGCTTAACAATAAATATATTTTAGCAGTAGAAATCTAAGAATGAGTGAGGAGATAACTTGTTAAATCCAAAAAACAAGTCTGTTTTTTTCTTTTATTTTCAAATTCAAAAGTAGTCGTTCGCTCATTGGCCAACGCCTTTTGTAATATTGAAACCTTCAAAGTATCGACGCCATTTGTTATAAAACTGTTCCTTGAACAGGACGTTTGAAATTATGTGAAGTGTGACTTGCCTTAGTAAATAAATATATAACTAAAACTATAACAGGCAGCACAGTCCAGCCGGCAGTGCATCTGAAGTCTGCTAATCAACGTCCCTGTGTGTATTCATTGAATTTGTGGTAAGGCAGAAATTATTCATATATATTTTGTTTAAAAATGTGAGTGAGAGATACTGCCATATGAAAATTATTGCGACTGTAAGTAATGAGGTCCCTAGCTGATGTATGCAGGGCCTAGAGGTAGATGTATGCTATAACACATTGCCAGTTTTGTAAAGTGCACATGTTTGTGAAATAAAAATGTTTTCTTAGGTGGCCAGATGGACGCAGCTCACCTATCTTATTGTATGGAAGAAAAGAAAGATTAATAATATTATTGCAGATGCAGGGCCGCCTTTAGAGGAAGACATGTGAACAACACTGGTACACTTTGTAATGGATGTGCTGGGTTGGTCAATTAGATATGACCCAGATCTTTATTTCTCATGTATCATAATTTGTAGAAATAACAGTTTAAGTATGATATCAACAAGCAGACATTATTTCATTGTTACAGGGTTTTTATCTGGCACTAGCCCGGTGCCAGATGTCATTGAAAAGCAGTTGAGAAGTCTTTTCATTTCCAGTAGTGACAGGGGTCTACAGAGTCCACCCTGTTACTTTTGGGCCAGTATCAAAGTGATCGTTTTACAGCAAGAATACGGACAGTTCAAGTTGTGCCAGCTAAGTATAATATCTGGCACACGATTTTTCATCAGCATCAAAGACTAGTGCACCCTTGTATAACATAATAAAAATATTCCCCAAAGAATTAAACATTGAAAGGTGTATTAAAGAACTGGGGATGATTAAAGAATCCCAAACAGCCATCCAGTGTTAGAAACCAGTAATAGTAAAAATTTAGTAACACTATTAGTATATTTTAACAGTATATGTTTGGACAAACTGTCCCTTTGGGTTAAAGATTTGCATTCTATGTATATACCTTGAGTTCTTTTAATTTTGAAAGTCCTGACCAGAAGAATACTAGGTTCAGGACCAATAAAATTGTATAGAAAATATTTACATATAAAAATTTAACCCAGGTGTTAGTTCATTTGATCATAGACTTTAATAGTTGTTTATATGTGTGTGTGTTAGTGTCAAATTACCATCACACCACACTTGCATAACCCTAGACATTAGACGTAGCTATCATACATACTAGTCAAGAATAGGTCTGATTGAGGTCATAAGGTGGTAGCAGAAAGGTAACCTGATAACTCAACCCAAAATTTGTTATAATCAGGGACCTTCACAGCTGACCTCATTCAGTACAATAGTAATAAAGAACAACAACATTGCATAACATAAAAAACCACCACAGGTTTCATAGTAATACAATGCAATCTTTTAGAAGGCAAGTTCGAACATAACAGGCCAATCACCTGATTGTCGTAATATTTGATTGCATGTTCACCCTGGGGGCCATTTCGCTCCCTAGGAAACTTCTACACCCAACGGTAGAAGAGGTAACGACTAACAAAGAAAAAAGTATTTGTAGAAGCAGTAGTGATGGTGATAGCAGCAACTATAGTAGCCGCACATGATGTAGAAGTATTGCTTGTTATAAAAAGGGGGAGGGGGAGTGGAGGGGAGGGGAAATGAAGCAGAAGCCACGAACAGTAAGACTAGATTAAGAAGATGAAGATGAAGAAGAGGAAGCAGAAGACGGGATAAGGAAGACTGACCCAAAAGACAAATGAAGAATAAAATTACGAAGAAGCATACCACGTGACAAGACTAGGCAAAGAAGATTAAGATAAAGCTGAAAATACATGATTAAAAAAAATAAATAAATAAAAACCGAACAAACACAACCAAGAAAAAACAATATTTTGCGCACGTCTCTGTTCGTGCGTGTGTTTTTGTGCGAATATACCAGTGATTATGGAAAGGATAATTTACAGAGGAAGAAAGCAGTAATGGCGGTCAAATGATATCACAAAATAATCAAATAAATATCGCTCCCAATAGCCTGAGCAATTATTATTGAACGAGAAAATGAGATCAGCGCAAAAAATGATGACGTAATTCTAACGTTTCATGGGAAACTTTTTATGGCGAACCAAGGATTATGGGATTGTTAACTGATAGTTAAAGAGAGGTTGATATGGGGTGAACTGATTTCGAGAATTTGAATCTGCAATTCAGAGAGAATAACAGCTGATAAGAATAGAATGGGTTAAGTGAGTACAAATAATTTTTTGGACGATTTTATAACTGGTCTTGTGTGCCTGTGAGTGTCATAGTTTAACTGGTGATTAAATAGACAGGCTGGACATACAGAAACGAAACAGGCAGGCAGGCAGACCGACAGATAGGCAGGCATATAGATAGATATACAGACATACATAGAGACAGACAGACAGTTGACAGTTGAGAGACAGGCAGGCAGGCAGGCAGGCAGGCAGACAGACAGACAGACAGATAGATAGATAGATAGATAGATAGATAGATAGATAGATAGATAGATAGATAGATAGATAGATAGATAGATAGATAGATAGATAGATAGATAGATAGATAGATAGATAGGTAGATAGATAGGTAGGTAGATAGGTAGGTAAATAGTTAGGTAGATATGTGGGTAGATAGGTAGACAGACAGGTAGACAGACAGGTTGATAGGTAGAGAGGTAGAAAGAGATAGATATAGAGAGTTATAGCGAGTTATAGAGATTATGGAGAGAAAAAGAGAGAAAAAAGAAAAAGAGTGATAGAGACAGATAGAGATAGAGAGAGGGAGAGAGATAGAGATGGATATAGAGAGAGAACATAGAGGAATAGTGGGAGAAAGATAGAGACAGAGAGAGATAGTGTGATAGAGATGGATGGATGGATGGATGGGTGGATGGATGGATGGATGGAGGGAGGGAGGGAGGGATGGAGGGAGTAACAAGTTCACTACTCTTCAACTCCCCAAGAAGCACAGGTCAGCAGGTCATTGTGACGTACGTCATCAGGTCAAGGTCACATTATTCTTCACCATTATCATTTCCGTCTCCAGATCTATTTTCCACACGTTTTTCAGTCTACCTCTATATCTCTAACCCCGAGACTTTCAAAGCCAGGACTGCCTAGCATTGCTATCAACAGGTTTCCTCAATGTGTGTCTTATCGATCGCCAACGTCGTATTCTCCTCTCTCGCTCCTCAGGCACTTGTCATCAGTTCCACAGTTGTCATCGAGCAGTGATATTAACACAAAAAAGGAAGATTAAAAACAACTTGATGACAAACTTAAATTGACAGTTTGGAAAGAGGGTGTTTGTAACTTCTTTGGGGACCCAAATACGCAACAATAGAGAATGCAGTCAGCGACCCATAGCTTGACTGCTTGCGTCAGGGTCAGCGAACCAGAGCTGACCAAGACCCTACTCCACCTCCACGTGGTGGTCCTGAAAACAGGCTGCATCACTGCAGTCTGGCTGAGAGAGTAGGGATCGAAGAGGGAAGGCTAACCCGGTCCCAAAAAATGCCGTGCGGAAGTCGGATGTGTCGGCCGAAAGGCGCAAATATCGCAGCTTCGCTGTAAATGGACACAACGCAACCAACGTCCTTTTCAGGACGAACGAGAAAGAAGAAGAAGAAGTAACTTCTTTGTCGCTTGATCTCAAATGACCAGATTTATAAAGCTGGCATTCCATCTCAGGCTTGTGTGTTTGTAATGCTCCTAGCAAACCCAACGCCCTAATATCTGGCCTTTGGCTAGGATCATGTGTCTAGACACAGGGACCGGTACAGTGACATTCATGTGTCATTAGGTCCTTTGTGTGAGAACACAGAAGATCACTAGGTGACACATTTTGTCATTGGGTCTTCTTGTGTTAGGACATGTGGTCTTGACCAGAGCCGGGTTTGGGGCGGGGACAATGCGACCTCATGCGAGGAAAAAATATGCGACCTCATGCGAGGGGAAAAAAAAAAGTGTTTGTAACTGTCATTGAGAACACCGCTCAAGAGGTCTACATAATCTTGACTGATGTGTGGTATCTGTGCGTCTGGTTGATATATGAAGACATATCTTGGCTCGCAACATGCATCGTTTTGCCTTTGCAATCACCAATAGTGGTCCTTAAACTTTTGATAATATGTATGAAAAGGAATATTAATAGCAGAAGTAGTTGCGGCTGTAGATGAATGCACTAGAAAAATAACAAAAAGAATTTTCAGATGGCGTGTGACGATAAGGGAGAGGTTAATGAAAAGAAGGAAGGTTAAATTTTGGACAAGAAAAACATTCCCGAATTAGAATCAGATCTAAACTCTAAACTTCTGGACGATAGTCTAGTTATTATAAGTGGCACGCACGTGGTTTCCTCCAGAAGATGGATCATCTAAGCATGACAGCACGTTCATAATCAATCAATGGATGAAATTTCGAGGTTTCTATTCTGATTTTCCCCTCCTTTTATATCCCACTTGTGTGCATTTTGATTCATGTTGCCAAACACAGCCCGTAATTTTTACGCAGAATAAGCATTTATAAATTCCCAGAGAAAGCTGGCTCGGAATAATTTCAGCTTTACCGAGCAAATTTGGCCAGAAAATGCTGGACACGTGTGAACTAATGCTGGAGTTATTTGTGACACATGAGAGTGTAACGTGAACGATTATCCATACACATCCAGACGGTCACGTCATGCAAATCCATTTATCAAAATGTTTACAAGCTGGTCTGTTGTTCAGTTCTTCCCAGAAATTGAAGTAATTCACTTCTGTTTCTTTTTAAAGTTAATATTAATACCATTTCAAAGCGGTCTGACCTTTCTGCAATGTATTTGGCTATTCTATCTATCTATCTATCTATCTATCTATCTATCTATCTATCTATCTATCTATCTATCTATCTATCTATCTATCTATCTATCTATCTATCTATCTGTCTGTCTGTCTGTCTGTCTGTCTGTCTGTCTGTCTGTCTGTCTGTCTGTCTGTCTTTCTGTCTTTCTGTCTTTCTGTCTTGTCTCTCCGTCTGTTCGTTCGTCTGTCTATCTGTCTATGTATCTTAATCTAGCTCTAGGTTTGTCTGTCTCCCTCCCTCTCTTCTGTGACAGAATGGGGCGACCCCTCTCGATCTCTGTTTCACTCCGGCAGTAATCGGTGCATTTGTGGTACTGATTTTATTGCGTGCTTTCAATTGTCGCACTTTTTTTGGGGCTATCCATAAAAGACCTCCACATGAGAGGGGGGAGGGAGGGGTATGTGAAAAGTGGACAATTGTGGACAGAAGGGAAGGGGGGGGGGGGGTATTTAAGTTGAAAGTGGACGTAAAATTCACAAACGACATGTCAACTCTCACTCACACATAAATCTATCAAGAGTAACAAACCCTCTTACCTTCGAAAGCTTCTTACTGAAAAGCTAAACTCAAATAAATGTTCTTCGGATTTTGTCCCTCTTGCCAGGCCTTCCAATCCTTCTAGACTCAAAATCTCTAATACGAAGAGGTTTTAACTTCTACGCTCCTGTTCTCTGGAACAAACAACCTTTCTATAGTAACTCTCTGGGAACTGACATCACAGTTATTATGATTTCATAATTATATTCTTTTCTATGCGAATTTACATAGGTTTTTATTTTGTTACTTACTGTAAGATATTATGTTAAAACTGTTTCAGTTGTATGCAACACTGAGTTGAGACTTGTATGTTACTATATAATGTGCAATATTTAGTAACTCCTGTTTCACATAATTAAATTGAGTTATCTGTATACAAATGATGTATTGTATAGAACTAAACTAAGTTTAAAATATAGGTATAATATTTAAAATTTAAGCTTATGTGTTTAATCAAGACCATGTGGAATGGACGTCCACAACAGGTTGGGGGGGGGGGGGTGTCAATCAAAAGTGGACAGAGGGGGACATGGGGGAGGGGAGGGTTAAAAAAATGCCAGAATTTTGTGGACGTCTTTTATGGATTGCCTCTTTCTTTCTTTCTATACAATGTAGCAGATAGTTTATATTTTCAAGTATTCTTTCACTGCTTTCAGTATATTGTGTCTTGTCTGTTATCTAACACTCCTTGCGGATGATAAACACCTCACATTTGCAAGGAGAGGTAGAGATAATATTACTAGAGGCAGGTAGGTCGAATTCCCTTGTACCAAGCTTGGCCGTGGCAGATTAACACGTACATCGCCCAGCCCAATCTGCCTAATCACCGATAAGACGGGTGCGCACATCACCAAAGCTTGGAATACGGGGAGACAACTGATGGACAGACACAGATAAGAGATTACTTTCTGATAAAGTAATGAATTGTTACTTTTGGAACACATTGCCATATGAGGTTAACAACATGTTCGCGAGTCTGTACGCAAGGCATCGTATATCTTATTGCAATATATGGTAATACGTGACCTTTTTGCTGTACGTACCTTGTTTCACGTGTGTTAAGGTCGTGTTTTTGGTCTAGGGGAGTTTATCAGTAAAATACTTGTAGGTACAGGTTGGATTTTTTGGTTATTTCGCTTGTAAGTTGTCTAGCGGTTAGTTGGGTTTAATAATAACATCGGGAATGTTCTCCAACCTTCTAGATGAGTTGAGTTCATGTCTCAGCGGCGTTTTTGCGCGAGCGATGAATTTTTTACTGAGTTGTTTTTAGGCGGGGAGATTTTTTCGTGACATTCGAATGCCGAGATAGCTTAGAGAAGGGACTGACGATTATGGTCAGTGTGTCCCGATATGGAGAATAGTTTTGGTGAAAAGGATTATGATATTTCCTAAGATTTCATAAAGCCGTGGATATAAAGGCTGATATATGTATTCTGCAGAATGTACATTGTTAAAGATTTTTTCGGGCCTTGGATTATAGGCCGTTATGCGTTGATATCTCCGATGAGGGAGATTTGTGGAGGTCGACAGATTATTATTATAGGGAAGGTGTTTTTCTCCCATGAGTTATGTTGAGCCTGACGATACAGACATTATTGTACTGCGATATAGGCAGTTCCTTTTGCTGTAGGGATAATTTGGACCAGGAAGCTTTATCATTTTAAACTGCCGTACTTATGCAGCTGTTGTGCCTGGGATTTTTTATGCTATGCACTTAACTACCTATGGATTTGGTGCTTATGAGATGTATCCTATTTCGCTGTGTACTGTATCTGTGACAATGTACTTAGTGATGTCCTCGTGACTGTGGAGTATTAAACAGTGTAGAACGATTAGGAGTTTCAACTTTTTCCTGACTCCTACATGTGCGTTGGTGTGTGTGTGAATATTTTTGACTTACGTTAGAACTACATGCATTCGCGTTCTCTGATGTTTGTACACCCACACACCTGGTCGGCCACCTGTGAGCCCGACGAATGCTGATGTGCCTTCATCAGCGCACCTATCATAACAGAACATTTACCATCCTTCCTGAACCACCACAGTTCTACTCCATTATTAGCTGTAAGTACCCGGCGTTGCCTGGAATTCTCTCACCCTTCAACAAACCAGAAGATTTATCAGCTCCAGGAGGTTTTATCAACGTGGAATATTTTTAAAGTACCACACCCTCACACGCCTGTTTGAAAATTATTGGAGCGTTTATTTTAACTCCATAACAAACAGATGCGTCTGAGACCGGGAATATAACCTGACACGTTTCAGTGTTATTCCACTTTGAATATCGCTTGCCAAGATACCAGACCTTGCTAGAGTGAAGCCTAGAATTCAGAATTCCTTTTTAACATACCGGACACCGTTTATTGGAGAATTTTGGACGGACTTTCATAGCCCAGGAAATCTCTTTCATATTAAATACGGAAACCGGGACTAAGGACGCTGAAGGACCACACACGAAGTCAGAGAGGGAACTGATTAAATTAACGACACCCCAGACACGTGTAAGAGGCCGATTCAAGTCTCTTTTATTCATCTGAGCAAAAAGTCTTTAAGCTAAGCCAGGATTAGCGTAAGTTGGGATTTTACATTCTATATTTTATTACTTTATTTTATTACTTTTATTACTTTTATTACAGCCGGAGCTGTTATTATATTTTATTATATTTTATTTAAAGATCTTCTCATCGTGTTAGGTGATTGGAATGCTAAAATAGGGCCAGATGCATACGGTCACTGGGCTGGTACAGTGGGGAGATTTGGGACAGGTGAAACCAACGATCGAGGACTAAGGCTACTAGAATTTGCCAGCAACTATAAACTAACCATTACAAATACACTATTTCCTCATAAGTTATCAAGAAGAACAACGTGGCATGCCCCAAAAACTGAGATACATGGCCAAATTGATTTTATTCTTGTATCCAAAAGATTCAAGTCCAGTATTAATAAAGCCAAGACTAGGACTTTTCCTGGCGCCGACATTGGTAGTGATCACGACATGGTATTGATGACGCTCAAGCTTAAACTCAAAAAGAACTATAATCAAAACAGATGTTCTCAGTTAAGATTCAATTTAGACAAATTGAAAGATCCAGAAATCGCGGGAATCTTTGAGGCAACTGTTGGAGGAAAATTCGCAGCTCTCAACTTTTTGGAGGATGATATCAACTCAATCACAGAGAACATGAAAGACGTGCTCATTGAATCAGCAACAGAAATACTTGGTAAAAGAAAGAAAATAAACAAACCATGGGTTACAGATGACATTCTGAAGTTATATGATACACGGCGGGAAATGAAAAAGGTTAAGAAAGAGGTTCCTGAAGCAGCATGGCAATACAGTATGGTGAATAAAAATATTAGGAAGAAAATGAAACAGGCCAAAGAAAAATGGGTAGCTGATCAATGTGAGTCCATTAATACGGGGCTAATAAAAGGTAACAGCAAGGCAGCTTTTGACACATTAAGAAAACTATCAAAACCCCAACAGCCCAGGGTAACTGTCATAGAAGATAGCAATGGGGCTCTGCTCAATGAAAAAACAGCTGTAATGAGAAGGTGGACAGAATATTGTAAAGAATTATATAACTGTAAACTTGACACTGACTTAGGCATATTAAACAACATTAAGTGTGAAAACAGGGAACTCGGAAATGCAGCAATATTACGGGAAGAAGTGGAAGAGGCTATATGTTCGATGAAAGGAGGGAAGTCACCGGGTGTGGATAATATCCCAGCAGAGCTCTTGAAATATGGAGGACCAGATATAGTAAAAATCATGACAACAATTTGCCAGAAGATATGGAGTACAAAAAAAATGGCCAAAAGAATGGACGCAGTCATTAGTAATACCGCTTCCAAAGAAAGGAAATCTAAAAATGTGCAAGAACTACAGAACCATTAGCCTTATTAGTCATCCAAGTAAGGTGATGTTAAGGATACTTTTGAACAGAATAAAACAGAAATCAGAAGAAATCTTGTCAGAGGAACAGGCTGGCTTTAGACCAAAAAGAAGTACCTCAGAACAAATCTTCAATATTAGATTACTTATCGAAAAACATCTCCAACATCAACACGATTTATACCATAACTTCATCGATTTCACAAAAGCCTTCGATCGAGTCTGGCATGAAGGCTTATGGCAAGTAATGAGAAAATTCAATTTTGATACCAACATCATAGATATCATTGAAGCACTATACAAGGACGCAAGCAGTGCTGTTTTTGCAAGCAACGACATTGGAGAATTTTTCAAAACAACTGTAGGAGTTCGCCAGGGATGTATCCTGTCACCAGTGCTCTTTAATATATATCTAGAACATATTATGCAGGAGGCTCTCTACGATCATAAATCAACCATATCGATTGGAGGCCGACCTCTATGCAACCTACGTTTTGCTGATGATATTGATCTGAAAGCTGGATCAGAATCAGAACTTCAAGACCTTACCTCTAGACTGGAGAAAGTAACAAGAACGTATGGGATGGAAATTAATATAGAAAAAAGCAAGATATTGGAGAATAGCCATAAGAAACATGTTCCGACCAACATTACGTTAAATGGGCAAACGTTAGAAGAAGTTAACACCTTTAAATATCTCGGGTCCACTATATGTAGTGATGGAAGACAAGTAAAGAAATCAAGACAAGACTTGAGATGGCCTCAGCTGCCATGACAAGGTTGAATGTGATCTGGAAAAGTAACATCAGTTTTCCTGTGAAGATCAAATTATACAAATCACTTGTATTATCTATTCTCTTGTATGGGTGTGAGGGCTGGACACTCACTGCAGATACGGAGCGAAGGATTCAGGCTTTCGAGCATAAATGTTATAGAAGAATTTTGCGCATTTGCTATAAAGAGCACAAAACAAATGTCTATGTTAGAGAGAAGATAAACACCTATGCAGGCCACCAAGAACCACTTTTGTCAATAGTGAAACGTCGAAAGCTTGCCTGGTTTGGGCATGTAACTCGTCATGACTCCCTTTCGAAAACGATCCTTCAGGGAACAGTCGAAGGTAAACGGAGAAGAGGAAGGCAAAGAAAATCCTGGGCTGATAACATCAAAGAATGGGCAGGACACGGTTTTTCCACACTTGTACGCATTGCTGAGGATAGAGAGCAATGGAGGACCCTGTCTGCTGATGCTTCCACCATGGCACCCCTATGACCCATGACGGGTTACGGGCTGAGATGAAGATGATTTTATTACTAACATGTGAACTAACATATATATATATGTTAAACATGTGAATTTTATTATGTGAAAATCGTTAGTGGATGTCGCAGTCATTTGGAGCTGGCAACATCAGCGTATAGAATGATGATTCATGAACCACCACTGCACGGGCTGGTGATTGTTTAGTGCTAGTTTCTTAAAGAGAACTAACAGCATAAAGTAATCCCAGGTTCTTATGGAGCAGGGAGGAAAAGATGAAAGAAATGATGTACATTCTAAGTATAATACTTACATTTTCAAAGCAGTGTAAATGTCCATATAAACATAGTCATTTTAAAATTAATGTAAGTTTTCAAGCTTTAAACCAATGGAAATGTCTATGTGAAAATATTCATTTTCTTCTTCTTCCTCTTCCTCGTTCGTCCTGAAAAGGACGTTGGTTGCGTTGTGTCTGTTTACGCCGGAGCTGTTATATCTGCGCCTTTCGGCCGACACATCCGACTTCAGCTCGGCATTTTTTGGGTCCGGGTTTGCCTTCCCTCTTCGATCCCTACTCTCTCAGCCAGACTGCAGTGATGCAGCCTGTTTCCAGGACCACCACGTGGAGGTGGAGTAGGGTCTTGGTCAGCTCTGGTTCGCTGACCCTGACGGAGGCAGTCAAGCTATGGGTCGCTGACTGCATTCTCTATAGCTGCATCTTTGGGTCCCAAAAATTAAAAGAAGTTTCAAACTTTTCAAATTAGTGTAAACATAAATGAAAACATATACAATTTATATTGTGAAAACTTTTCAATCAGTGGAGATGTAAATGTAAACAGATTCTGTCTGTATTTTTAACCTTTTCATTTAAATGTAATGTAAAGCTAAAGCTATTCTATGTAAATGTAAAGAAAGTTTTATCCCGAGGGATTAAATTTAATTCTCATCGAGGGTAAATTCTGAGATAAATGGGATGGTGGAATGGGAAGATAGGGACCCATAACCATGGGTTGGAAAAGGCAATACTCAGAAGAGCGTTTCGTTTTTATTCTTTACCACAGTTATTGGTGGTACCAGCAGAAAGTACTATCTCTGGAACCAAGTGAAGGTAGAAGTGGACTGACGTTGTGCGAGACGCCATCATAAGAGGGTCTTATAGACAGACGCAGGACCAGCTTGGCCTTACTCCTTGACGCTCTAGGCACGTGCGGCGCCTTTAACCTTAAACGACGACGAGCGAGAGCAGTGTAAACAGAACCCATCAGCGGGAGCAGAAATTACTATTGGCAGCTAAGTGAAAAATATACGCTGCCAAAGTGAACTTCCTTCATAAGAATTCTATCATCTATCACTGATGAATCTTTTCTTTTAAACTATTCAAATTATTTTCAAACTGTTAAAACTTAAGTGATTTTCAAATTTTGTTATTTGAAATGTTACAAATTTAACTTCGATTTAATCATTTTAAAGTTACTGCATGTTTGTCTCAGTCAAATTTGCTACACACAATCTAAATAGAGCTATACCAGAATAATAAGAATTCCACTGAGTAAATCAGGGGTGTGGGCTTGAACGAGCTGAACTTAATAAGTGTTTAATTCTTCACAAAAGTTGTCGGCAGATTCTAGAATTAACGTGCTCAGCAAAAGCAGCATTGTTTTCGCTTATCTGAATATCTTGTGAAGACTCCCTGGAGATAGAAGCGTTTTGTTTCTTCTATCTACATCTCTGCCAAGAGTAATCTTGTGCGAAGGTAGATACTTTTGAAGCCAATATTAGATACTCTTGTATCACTGTTGGACCTCTAATGCAAAGCAGAGGAGGCAATACCGTCACATCTTCCACTCTGTATTAGCTCCTCTCTTAGCTGCCTTTAGGCAATACTCCCCAATAATCTGGGTACAATTTCTTTGTCTTTTTTCCTTCTTATCTTCCCTTTATTTAAGTTCTTTATCTCTTCCCCCGTAAATTTCATTCTACATCTCCCCCACACTCTCGATCTTGCTGTGCCTCTTCCTTTTTATCTCTGTTTTCTTTCCCGCATTTTCCTCAGCGTGTATAACTCTGTGGGCAGGAGGTTGACAAAGTCACCATGTGAAACAAACTGTTTTAGCACCTAACGCTGCAATATCACTTGAATGCTCTGATGTAGGATTTTTCCGAGTCCAGCTGCAGTCGACCATTAGGAGCGAAAAGCGAAATGAGACTATAGGAGACAAATGTTCTGGCTTCTCTTTTTTACACGTCTGTTTATGCTTCTACCTAACGTGCATCTTTTTTTTCTCTCTATCTGTCTGCCAGTCTGTGCCAGTCTCATCTTCCTTCTGTCTAACGTGCACGTGTTTTTTCTCTGCCTGTCTGACTGTCTGTCTGTGCCTGTCTCTTATTCCTTCTGTCTAACGAGCACCTGTTTTCTCTCTGTATGTCTGACTGTCTTTGCTTGTCGTTGCCTGTCTCATCTGCCTTCTGTCAAAGAGCGTGAAGTATGTCTAAGTACATCTAGTTTCTGACAATGGCTAACGACAGTGTGTAGATCTCAAAATACTGCCCCTTAGAAAGCGCTTTCTCTTCAACAAAGCTAAATTTGTTCACAAAATCCTGTCATGGAATGCTCCACCATATCTGTGGCCAATGTTCAAATACAATGAAAGACGCAGTCAACGCCGTAACAAAATACAAGTGCCCAAGCCTAGGCTTGACATATTCAAGAAAAATTAGCTTACTCTGATGCTGGTCTTTAGAACTATCTTCCACATGATCTAAAAAACAACTTCAGTCGTAGATTTTTAGAATTCTGTGTGAGTTTTCATTACACGGTTTCCCCCCGCCCCCTCCTCTCTCTCTCCCCCCCGCTCTTTCCCATCTGATTATGTTTCCGTTTAAATAATATAACATCGAATGGAGGTTCTAATGATAATGTTTTTACTTTTCGACATATTTTATTTCATGATTATAATTAGATACATGATTATAATTAGATACATGATTATAATTAGATACATGATTATAATTAGATTCATGATTATAATTAGATACTTCTTCTTCTTCCTTCTTCCTCGTTCGTCCTGAAAAGGACGGTGGTTGCGTTGTGTCTGTTTACGCCGGAGCTGTGATATCTGCACCTTTCGGTCGACACATCCGACTTCTGCACGGCATTTTTTATGGACCGGGTTTGCCTTCCCATTTCGATCCGCACTCGCTCAGCCAGACTGCACTGCTGCAGACTGTTTCCAGGACCACCACGTGGAGGTGGAGTGCGGTCTTGACCAGCTCTGATTCGCTGGTCCTGACGCAAGCAGTCAAGCTATGAGTCGCTGACTGCGTTCACTATTGCTGCGTCTTTGGGTCCCATATTAATTAGATACATGATTATAATTAGATACATGATTATAATTAGATACATGATTATAATTAGATACTGTGAATGTGAGTATGCTATTATTTTACTTTTAAAACGTTCAATTCTTTAAACTGATATGTCAAATGTATGTGAGAATAAATTAATTCAGTAACAAAAGATGAGAGACAGGAAAGGCAGAATGTCAGATAATACTAATCAATACCCTTTAGCTCCCCAAGGAGCACAGGCCTTCAACAAACACATGCCAAGTCTTCCTGTCCTGTGCCATCCGCTCAAGTTCTTTCCATGTTTTCCTCATTATTTTCACCTCTGTATCCAGTTCTCTTCTCCATGTGTTTTTGGTCTACCTCTGCCTCTCTTTACCTGTGGATTCCAGAACAAGGACTGCCTTGTAATGCTATCAACAGGTTTTCTCAATGTGTGTCCTATACATCGCCAGCGTCTTCTTCTCAACTCTTGTTCCACCGGCACTTGTCTGGTTCTTGTCATCAGTTCCACATTTGTGACTTTGTCATACCATTTCAGTCCTTCTATTCTACGCAACCACCCGTTTATAAAAGTTTGTAGCTTTTTGGTGGTTGTTTTTGTTGCTCTCCATGTCTCAGAGCCATACAATAGGACTGACTTGACATTTGAGTTGACGATTTTTCTTGACCTCCATATGTTTCCCAATGCAATGAAAGCGCCTTTTGCTTTTTGTATTATTATTTTGATGTCTGTCCCTCCAACTTTGTCTATATTACTACTAAGATATGTGTACGATTCTACATCCTTTAGTGGTGTTTCTTCAAGTTCAATCTTGTTATCATTTCTTGCATTTATTCTCGTAATCTTTGTCTTGTCCCTGTGTATTTTCAGGCCCACTTGTTGTGACCTCTCATTGAGAATTTTCATTTTCTCTTGCATCTGTTTATGGTTATGGGACACAAGAGCCAAGTCATCTGCAAAATCCAGATCATCAAGCTGTTTAGTCAGATTCCACTGGATTCCATTTCTGTTGTGTGATGTCAATGTTTTCATAACCCAATCTATTGCTGGTAAGAAAAGAATTGGAGACAAGAGGCATCCCTGTCTCACTCCCGTTCTTATTCTAAACGGTTCTGTAAGTTATCCTTCATGAAGAACTCTGCATGTCATGTCTTCACAGGGTTACCTTATTATGTTAATGATCTTCATGGGAACTCCATAATGCCTCATCAGTTTTCAAAGTGATTCTCTGTCTACACTGTCAAATGCCTTTTCATAGTCCACGAATCCGATGTATAGAGGTGAATTCCATTCCAGACTTTGTTCAACTATTATTCTCAATGTGGCTATCTGGTCTGTACAGGATCTGTTTTGTCGAAAACCTGCTTGTTCATCTCTCAGTTGCTTGTCTATGGACTCTTTTAATCTCTCAAGGATGATTCTGTTTAATACTTTTCCTGGCACTGATAGTAACATTATTCCTCTACAATTTGTGCACTCTTGTAAATTTCCCTTCTTAGGCAACTTGACCAGATAACCTTCCTTCCATCCTGCTGGTATTTCCTCTCTCTCCCAGACTTTGGCAAGTAGTTTGTTTAATATCTCTGTAGAGGTATCAATATCTGTGTTGATGGCCTCTGCTGGAATGCCTTCTGGACCAGCTGCTTTTCCATCTTTTAGAAGCTTTATGGCTTTCTTTATTTCTTCTCTACCTGCTCGTTCACAGCTGATTTGTAGCTCCTCTTCTGCTGGCTGGATGTCTGGGCGATTAGTTGGAGCTGGTCTATTGAGAAGTTCCTCAAAATGTTCTGTCCATCTCTTCATTTGTTCTTGTATATTACTAAGACATTTTCCATTCTTATCTTTTATGGGGCCTTTTGCTTGCTTATCCCTGTTAGCTTCTTTGTGTTGTTGTGCAAGTCCCTCATATTTCCTTTGGCTGCAGCTTCCTCTGCTTCCCTTGCCAACTCTTCAATATACTTCCTCTTGTCTCTTTTGATGTTTCTTCTTACTTCTTTGTTTGCTTCTATGTACACTTCATGAGCCTTGGCTTTGGAGCTTCTGGTTTTGCTTCTGTTTAAATCTGCTTTCTTGCTTTTCCTGTCTTCTATCTTGCTAATGGTTTTTGTTGTTATCCATGTTTTGTGCTGATGTTCTCTTTTTCTCAGTACTTCTTCACATGTCTCGTTCCATATATTTTTTACTTGTTGCCAGTGGTCTTCCATATCCGCTTCATCTTCCAGCTGTTGGAGTACTTGGTATTTGTTGGATACTGTGATAGAAAACGTTTCTCTTGTTTCCTGATTTCTTAGATATCCCACATTGTACTGTTGTCTATAGCTATATACTGTTGTAAATTTCTTGAGTTTTAATTTTGTTTTAGCCAACAGAAGATGGTGGTCTGATACCACATCTGCTCCTCTACATACTAGTACTTTTACATCATGCAATGATGACCTAAACTTCTTACTTATGCATATGTGATCAATCTGATTCTCAATTCTGTGGCCTGGTGATATCCATATTGCTTTATGTATTCTTTTATGTGGAAATATGCTTCCTCCTATAGCTAGTTTATTTGAAGCACAGAAGTTAGCTAATAGTTCCCCATTCTCGTTCATCATACCTAATCCATGCTTTCCCATGATTTCTTCAAAGCCAGTGTTGTCTGTTCCTATTTTTGCGTTTAGGTCCCCCATCAAAATTGTGATGTCCTTTCTTTTCTTTTTGTCTAAGACATTTTGTAAACTGGTGTAAAAGTCTTCTTTCTCAGATTCTTCTTTATCATTTGTTGGTGCATAACATTGGATGCTGTTTATATTTACTTTCTTTTTGGCTGATTTAAACCTTGCTGTTATAATTCGGGGTCACATTGCTTCCCATTCTATAAGTGCCTTCTGTGCTTCCCTATACAGCATTAGAGCCACCCCTTTACTGTGGTGAGCTCTTTCCTCCTCATGTCCTGAGGACAACACCATTTCTCCTGTGATCAATCCCCTTCTCTCTATGCCCTTCCACCGTGTCTCGCAGAGACCCAGGATATCAACCCTGTAATTTGTCATTTCTGCTGCTACCTGTGCAGTTTTCCCTTGTTCACATAGAGTGCGAACATTCCAGATGCCAATCCTGGAGATTTTCCTAGACGAAAAAAGATTAGTCGGCAACCCAGACCCCTTTCGGCTTTCTCTGGGTTGCTTCATGCGCCTCCTTTCCAGAGGACCTTCTTCTGTCTTGGGCGGCTGAGTTGATTTATATTCTTTATTTGACTTGTCCATGTTTGTTGAAGTTTTTGTGGTAAAAAGTTTTTTTACGTGATGGGGTAACCAGCATCATGCCCAACCCTCCTTATTACTTTTTCACGACATGCATGTTAGGGTACAGTGTTACTATTCTTTGCTCCCCTTTCGGGCTCCGGTAACACAGACAATACTAAACTCTTTGAAAATAAAGTTCTTTCGTTTTGTCTGTGTGTTTATATCTCATCCGTATATATCTCAGATTTTGTCTTTCTTTCTCTATACTTTCAAAGTTAATTTCAACATTAGGTAATAAAGCAAAGATTAATCATCTCTGTTTTAGAAATTATCACTATATGTCAAACGACAACAGGGGGAACCCAGTGCCACAAGAATAAATGGAAATACCATAATTTTCTATATTGAGACAGAATAGAATTATTATTCCATAGCAAAAATGCTCCCTTTTTTTCCTCCGTGTCACGTGATGGGAAAAATATGAAAGTGTCCACGATTCCCCACCCCTCCTTACAATCAGGACCAAAATAATGGCACACGCTACATCACAGCTTCGCCCATTTATCTTGAGCCCTTTCCTTGCCAGACGAGAAAGAATTCGCTTTCTTGTGTCGGAGAAAACGATCGGTCTTACTTCAAATGTCGATATATCTGTTTACAATGGTTTTAACTTGCTAATAGTGTCGACGAAAGTGTATTGTCACGGGTTTCCTCCCATTAGCTCTGCAGTAGTGGTCCAACAGTGGCCAAAACTCAAGAGTAACTGATGTAGGTCTTCAAAGGTGTCTAACTTTGCACAAGATTACTCTTGGCAGAGTTGTAGGTAGAAGGATAATGATGCTTCTACCTCAAGGAAGTTATTACAAGACATCCAGAAAGCGAGAACAATGCTGCATTGGCTGAGCACGTTAACTCTAGTATCTGCCGTCAACTTTTGTGAAGAATTAGGTAATATAATTTTGGCTCGTACAAGCCTCCAGCTGAGTTAATTCAGCGAATTTCCTCTTATTATTATTTAGTAGCTCTGATTGAGTGTATTTAAGAAATTGTCTGAGACATACGGACACAACACATTCAAAATGATTAAATCAACTTTAAATTTGGAGAGATATAAATAACAAATTTAATAATCACTTACGTTTTAACAGTTATTAAAAATTGAATATTCTTTAACAACAAAATTGGTCATCATCATACGATGTTAATGGGGAATTATATAAGGGGAAGTTTCACTTGGCAGCTTTTATGGGTACACTTGCTGGGGTTTCTGCGCCCGCTGGTGTTTTGGTTCTTCACAGATAGGTGACTGGATTGCTCACGTTCCTGGTCAAGATTAAGGGTTGTAGCACGTTCCAAGTAGAATCAAGGAGTAACTGCAAAGCTGGTCACGCGTCTCTAAGTCCCATCTGATGATATTATCTAGCGTCGACTTCAGGCCACTTCAACTGGTACCAACAACTAGTATGGCAAAAGAAGAGAACCGAATACCCTCTGAGTATTGAGTTTCCCGACACATACTTATGTGTCCCCATCTTCCTATTCCACCATCCCATCTATCTCAGAACTTTTACCCTCTCTGAGAATTAATCTTAATCCCAGTGGGCGAAAACTATCTTTACATTTAAAATGAATAGTTTTATATTTAACTTTAGTTGAAAATGTTAACAATATAGTTTGAATATGTTCACATTTACATCAGTTGAAAAGGTTGTAAACTTTCATTACATTTAGAGTTAATATATGTTACATTTACACTGGTTGAAAAGGTTGAAACTTTCATTACATTTAGAGTGAATATGTTTTACATTTACACTGCTTGACAGGTCAATAATATAACAAGTATGTGCATAAATTCTTTCATCATTCACTCCCAGCCCCATATGGAACTTGGGACTACCTCTGCTTTTGGTTCTTAATAAGAAACTCGCAATAAAGAAGTCACCAGCCCTGGCAGTGGTGGTTCATGAAATCATAATTCTATATGCTAAGGTTGCCAGCATCAAATGACTTGGACATCCACTAGCAATTTTCACATATTAATCTTCACATGTTAATATGTACGTATTAGTTCACATGCTAATTGTCGTGAAGTCTGATTCACAACACGTCCTTCTTACCAAACGGCACGCCATACTTTATAAAACTGTATGGTAGACGAACCAATGAAATCGCACCTTCATGCAGCGTTTACGTAAACCTTAGGCAGTCAAAATGGCCAGTCCAAATCTGTGTAAACCAGTTGGCTATGGAATGAAACTACAGCATTATGAGCAAAGTACCGCCTGGAGGAGGTCAGTAATTTTACAATAGGAATGTTGCTGTACAGGTCTGTGCAAAGATTTCCACGGGAAGTGATATAGTAATGGAGAAATCTTGAGTGGACATCAGGCAAGTCCAAAATTTTGTTGTTTAGGCTACGCATAGAATAAAATGGAAGTAGGTAATAAAAAGACAATTATCTAGATAGATGAAGACTAATTCAGGGTGTAGTTTAAGCCTAAGATGAAGGAGATCGCTCCAGGAATAAGGAAGATAATTGAAATCCTAGTTTTCAATATTTGCACATCTAGACAGATTATGCATACATTTTGGGTACAAAAACACACACTTCAGCAGCTGCTTTCTGTGTCACCGGATATGACTTATATAAGACCCTGCGTCTTGCAAAACGAGGCCATTCAATTTTGAAAAATGCAGCGAGCGCCAGTTATGTTAATGAAGATTGCCTTTGCCTTCTGTATCTGAGAGCAGACTAATATATAACCATTAACAGCTCGACTGTATGTGCTTGAGGGTAAGAAAGAATGTATGTATTTTTATTAATTAATTAAATTGTGCGTTAGGAAGTGTGTAGATGTGTTTTAAACTACTGTGTAAATTATGGAGGCAAACCTAGCCAGTAAATATTCAAATAATTTGAGAATGGAAGCGAAAGTGTGTCTATAGTTTTAGAAAAGTATTTAAAGAATTAGTTCTTGAAGGAATGGACCACACCCCCCCAGGAACATAGGGAAGGATGAAAGGAATTGTTTTACTGTATTGATTAAGATATTACTTAGTATTTTACACAAGACCTAATAAATTTATGGAGGCGAATCATGGACAGATAGCTATAACCAAGGAATTGGAGAAGGATATATTCACAGTGAACTGGATTGTGTTATTGCTGATTGATATGACCTGTGCGTCTATCTGCACTCTGTCTTCTGAAACTATCTCTCATCTCCTACTTCTGTGATAAATGGATAGAGATAGGCAATATAGTGGTGAAATTAAATATATTTCAGGTTGCATCCTGCAATTAACTTGCACCTTAAGGAGCCAGACTCTACTATATGAGCTATTGGTGCGAGCGCCCTTTAATTTTAGAGTGACAGTTACCCAGAACCTAATGCCTGGAGGAGACACAGTTTCCTGCCAGACCAGAGGTGGAACAGACTACAAAATCAAGAATTGAAGCTAAGAAGCCACACAAGGCTACTGTCATGTTTATCCCTGAAGCACCACAATATATCACATAAAATGATGAAACTTAAGTGTTTTTAGCTAGGCAACGTTCTGGTCAGTAATTAACTATAATTCAGGAACTGTGAAGAAAGAGTATTAATCATAATATAAAGTCAGTCTACAACAAGAGTGAATTCGGCCAAGATAGAAGAACATTCCTACAAATTAATGAACTATATATAGATAATTTGAAACAATATTTTCAAGTGTTTTATTTATTTAATGTTGTAATTAAATCTTGAGTTCAGTGAAAGATTTTCACACAGAAAAGAAAAACTTGTAAAAATAAATTGTAAATATTTACCAGCAGACTTACTTAAATTATTTAAGTTAAGTTACAGTTCTTGTTGGTAGATAGTTAGTTAATACCCCTAGCAGAGCTAATAATATTAACAGAGGAGGATCTTGAGAGGAGCAATTAGGAACTTAGAGTAATATATTACCATCTTCTCGAAGAACTTATACAGCGTGATCCTACCTTTGATGTCCATACACCCTTACTCTTTTCAGAGAAGGGGATATTACTAATAAGACCAGACTCTTATCTGGCACTATCCTGGTATCACCTGATACAACTTTGTGTCCAGGATAATTTATAATTTTAAATAATAATCAATCCTCTCGTGACACTAATAATGAAAAAATATAGAATTCAAAATGTACAACTAACGCCAATATTTAGGCTCACACACTGCTAGATCAGAGAAATAAGGGCACTTGTAGAGGCCTCTTTCTTTTCACACAACATGCCTAAGAAAAAATTCACCGAATCTTTTGGCCGAATACCATCTGTGGTGAGTTGGGAAATAAATATATTTATAGGGGACTTAGTGTACTGAATGAGATCAGCTGTGAAGGTTTCTGAAGATAATAAATTTGGTGTGTATACAGAAGACCTTACTTGCTACCACATTTCGATCTCAATCAGACTTATTCTTGAATAAATGAATAATAGCTTCGTTAAGTGTCTAGGGTTATGATAGTGATGAAGTGTAAGTATATAACAACCAACTGACATATACACAATTCCTTTAATAATTTCCACAATTTACAGCACTTTGACAATCACAACACATAACACTCTAAAAGACTATCTTATTAAGTCAAGGGTTAAGTTTTTAAAATGTATTAATGATCTTTCAATATCTTTCCTGATTCTATTATATTTGTGAATCAGGAATCACAATAAAAATGTAATCACAATATTTATATACAAGTATTTATACACTGGATATTTATCCAGTCATAGACTGTTATAGCAATATGAGTGTGGTGTTGTTGTGTAATATTATGAGGTAATACTGTCATTAATAGCTAGACTGTTGGTTGTCATCATGACTTCATGTGTTTGTTACTGGTGGAAATCTTAGTGAAGGATTCACAGATTCTGTTTCTTTAGAATTTCTGTCCCTTTTTATATAATAAAGTTCAGTTCAGGGGTGATTTTATTCAAGGTTGAGCTATTTCGTGCTGACAAGCGCTTATCTCATAATGCAGCTGCAGGAAACCTGTATCCTCTGCTCGCTTGCTTCTCAGTTTGATAGTAAGATAGACAATGGCCGCTATCTTGTGCAAGGAGTCTGCTGCCAGCTTTCTGGATCACGCAGTACACAGACCGGACGATGCAATATCACCATCTATACCACGGTCCCTGAAATGAGAAGGTTGTGCCTCCTTCTTCATAACTAATATACAATTATTATTCCACACTGAAGTACATGACAGTACAAACATAAAGTTCAGCGCTTTAGGCCAACTGCTAGCTTTTCATGTGACAATATACACCAGTATTCCTCTCCCTAATGGTTACAACGCCTCTGCAATTCCAGCTGTAATCCCTTCCATACAATAGGATAGGTGTTATGTTACTATATGGTAATCCAATATATAAATATGCAGTTAACTCCTCTCTGACAAGCTTTTCCATGGTGGAGCAATATCTAGGCTTTGCCTCATGTTTGCTACTGAACCACACACATACAGACATAATTTATCATTTCACATTCAATTTTCATATAAATACATATTAAAAATGTCTAGCTTACCACAATTCGTAAGGAAAACACACTAAAGATGACTGACACAGTTTGATCTGCGGAATGACCAGGCTGTTATATATATTTAATTTTGAATAACACTGCCTGCTCTCATCTCTCTTTTGTGTAACGATATGGCCGTCCCCTCTAAGATTTTTTTCTGCCAATATCCAGTACACTGGCCAATCGTTTTGAATATTTTCAAAAGAGTACACAGTCATTCAATTTTACTCCGTTTCTAGGCATTTATTTGTTATTCATAGGTCACCCAATTAAATTTCTTTTAACTTCAAAGTTCAGCCAATGGCCTCCCTCGTACTATCTTAGACTTCCTGTCACTACTATGTTTCAACAAAAATTCAGGGAATTCCATCCCAAGCAGATATGACCAAACCTGACAGTATCTCTGTTCTCTGTATGTTTTATTACCAATATCTAATTATCTAATGGACTTTTTAGATAATTTATTACATATTCCTAGTCCCCAAGCCTTCCTGTACACGAATATAAGATTTTCAAGGGGCTAAGTGGTGTGGTTTTTTCGATGTTAAGTGTTTAATTTCAACTACCACCTGTTCAATCCTTTACGACTGTACTATCAGTATAAAGTCAGGAGCCCTACGTAAAAATCAGGTTTCCTAATAAGAATTAAACCTGTTTTCGAAACCTAATGTCGTGTCGTTCGTTTTTTCATCACTGTTTATTTGAAAATCAGGCCATGCAAACGGCGGGCCAGATGGCTTACACAGCGACACACAGCGAGCGGCATAACTGCATGCGTCCCTCAGTGCATCTCTCTCTCTCTCTTAGTTCGTCCGTCTGTCTTTCTAAGTTAACCTTGTGCGTGTAATTACACTACTGTTAGTTTTAGTATCTAGGTTATTGAGAAAATACAGTACATCTTTTACAGGGGGTGTGGCAGCAGGGAAAGCAGAGATTTTGCGTTCAGCCCTTCCGGCGTTATTAATCTCAGGCTTTTGCGCTATTGGGAAAGCACTGGTCTTGCTCCATTCTTCTTCCTTTCTTATATTTGCTTTCTGCTTTACATTTATGTTCTAATTTATATACGGGTATTAGAATTTTTCACCACACCATCACCAACCAAGATCTGCTTACTCGGAGCAAGCAAGAGGACATGCACACCATCATAGCTGGGAGACGCTGGAGCTGGGTTGGCCATGTCCTCAGAAGAGATCCCGATGCCATCACAAGAACAGCTATGCTTTGGATCCCTGAAGGAAAACGAAAGAGAGGCCGACCAAAAACAACTTGGCGGAGGACTGTGGAGGCTGAGATGCAAAGAATGAACCAGAGTCGGGGCACTGTACGAAGGATGGCCACCGACCGAGCAAAGTGGAATAAATTTGTTGTTACCCTACAAGACGCCACTAGGCGTGATGGCCACTGACTGCTTTGACGGTCGGCGGCTAAGGATCAAAGAAGAAGAAGAGGCATCTTACACTTGGTCTGGGGTGTTGTTACTTTAACAATAAGTTCCCACTTTGAGTTGTGTTTCAATTCCCTCATATTCCGGTTTTCCGTGTAAAAATGGTAGAGTTTTTCCTGGGCTTTTAAGTCCTGAGAATGCTCAAACAAGATCCGGTCTGATAAATGAAAGCTGATTTTATTCTTTACTCTGGCAAGGTCTGGTGTCTTCTTGGCGCGAGTGAATTTTCACAGTGTTCTAACTTAACTAAAATGTCAGGTTATATTGCCTGCAAAAGACTCCATTCACTACAAAAGCGTGCAGTGCGTCTAGTTTCTGACAACTGCCAAACACAGTGTGTAGATCTATATAAAGATCTCAAAATACTGCCTCTAAGAAAGCGCTTTCTGTTCAACAAAGCTAAATTTGTTCACAAAATCCTGTCACATAATGCTCCAACATATCTGTGGCCAATGTTCAAATACAATGAAAGACACAGTCAACGCCTTAACAAAATACAAGTGCCCAAGCCTAGGCTTGACTTATTCAAGAAAAGCATAGCTTACTCTGCTGCTCATCTCTGGAACTATCTTCCACATTATCTGAAAGATAACAACCTCAGTCCCTATTCATACAATCGTAAACTTTTCGAATACTTTATGAGTTCTGATTATCTGCCCCCCCTAATGTGATTATTTTTCCGAACAAATGATATACAGTAATATCGAATGTAGGTTTAATGATGATGTTAGTGCTTTTCAACATATTTTGTTTCATGGTAATACTTAGTTTGTACTTTTCAACATATTTTATTTCATGTTTATAATTAGATACTGTGAATGTGAGTATGCTATTAATTTTGCCTTTACAACGTTGAATTCCTTGAATTGATGGGTAAAATGTATGTGAGAATAAATGAAATCAGTATAAAAGACAAGAGAAAGGAAGGGCAGAAAGTCAGACGGGCCTGCGTGCCCAATTCTCAACCCTTTGAAAATAAAGTTCGTTCGTTCGTTTGTCTCCCCCGCATTTGTTTGTTACGATGTTAAGCAGGGCTCCAATCGGAAAGGGTGTTGTGCCTTCATTACGAATATCTGCCAATCATTTCAAACATGGGTGTTTTGTGGGGTAATTCAAATTATTTCCACATGAACATTTTTGCGCGTTACTGCAGAGGTCATGTCTCCCAAATATGGAATGAAAACATCCGATCCTCTCTCGGCATCGTTTACAAATAACTTCATATTACTTTCATATAAAGTAATGTCTTTGTAACAGGGTGTAAAGGAAATGATTATGTCATTCTTGTCTGTCCAGACATTTGTCGTGCAGGCGAGTAATCTAACTACCCGTCGCTTGCGCAAAAAAAATTTTTCGTTTACCCATCTGGTCGAGGAAGGCACATCAGCCTTATCAGCGATTAAACAAATTCGCTGGGCGATTTTAGTGCTAATCCGTAGCCTGATGTCGGGCACACCCGAAATTTTCCATGATGATCGTCGGTTAATGTTATCTCATCCGTTTCTTTTGCCAACAGGGATGACGACTTGTCACTGAGAGGAGTGTAAGATGATTTGAAAGTACAACATATCTGCTTGATAGCAGGGAAAGAAATGATGCCGGCCACAGAAAATCACGTAATTTAGTCCACTCAAAAAATGTAACTAAATACTGCTGTACAGGAAAAGAGATCGACCCAATATTTCTGTGACGTTTAAAATTTCGACCAAAGAATTTCGATGTTGACAAACAAAGAATGTTAATTGTTGAAGACTGTTTACAATTTATAAAAGTGTTGGTTGAAATTTCCAATAGTTTATTTCTTATTATGCTCCATAAGGAGTAATAACTTCAAATTTTCAGGAACCCAGCACAAACACATTTATAAGCTTCTGCAGCTATGTCTCTGCAGCAATTCGTGTCACACGATCAGGTTGCCAGCCCTCTATCAGGTTGCCAGCCCTCTGCGCAGACTTATATTATTTGTTTTTTACTACGTGCCTGAGCAAGCCGTAGTTCTATTTCTTCTGTATGTCGTCAGAGACCCCAGGGGTATATCCAGGTATATCCAGATATATCTTTATATCGAGTCACAAATTCACAGCGACGATTCTGAGAAACATATTCAAAGAAGTTCTTCAAAGCATTCATGAAAAATGAAAGACAACAAATTTTGTTCAGAATGATAAGTTTTACAAATTTCTATTAAATAATCCATAAAGTTTATAAAAATTACAAATTTATTCAGAACTCTCATACAACGTTGTAGCATGATTAAATGGTAATATTTACCCTTAGACAAGTTTAAATATAGAGTGACCTCCCCTTCTAATGGTCTTCAGTCACTCCAAGAGGAGGTTATTCTATAATTTACTGCCTAGAGTTAAAGGTTACCACTTAAGATTGATATGAAATACCAAAATATGAAGATATTTCTACAGAAGAAATGTATTATTGACCTTCTAAAACAACCAAACTAAAAAACTTGCAATTTGCGTTTCGGTCATTTCATCCTAAAAATCTGGTAGGAAGTCTTCCGTCCGCTTGTGCACGGACATCATTTATGGGTTTAAAAAGTCAAACTCAAAAGACAGTGAAAACTTGCAGGCTGTCGCATTATAAAGCTCCAAACAAGTGTTATACAGATAGTCTCTCTCAACCCTCTCCTCCCCAGAAGTATCGGTATCAGCCATATTGTTTGGTCCACGACTGCTTATTCTGTTTTCATTTACTAATCTATATCTAGAGACCGTTCAACCACCCTCCACATGGTTGACGCGCCTGGTAAGATGACTAGCTACTCCTCAGCAGAAAACAAGTGTAAACCCCTGTCGTGTTTTATACAGTATGATTAGTCACCAAAATACTATCAGAATCGTAGTGAGGATGTCTTGAAAGAGGCCAATGTGCAAAGGAAGCTTGTTACTTATATTAGAAGGAAACGAGTCTTTGGGCATGTTATCACAGGAGAAACGTTGGAATATATTGTGACAACAGCAAAGACTGAAGAACAAAAAAAAAAAAAGAACGGCAAAGAGATAAGATGCACAACAGTTTAACATTGTGGAGTTAAAATAAACCAACAACGAACTGAGAAACAACAAACGGTAACAGGACATTGTAGAGTGACATAATCACCCGCGCCGGCAGATACAGTACTTGAAGAAGGAGTCTTGGAAATATGGGTCCAAATAACTTGCGAGACTCTTCCAATTTTCAGAACAATGCTTCTGAACCTTTTAGACGTGCCACGCCCCTTTACAGCATCTTAACAAGCCTTGCTCCCTGTGATGAGTTACTGTATTTTTTATTTTCAACTCGCCCCATTTTTCTTTTCCATATAATTACTTTGTTCTTTTATTTTATTAGGCGTTCGAGTCACTAGTTATTAATTCTGGGTTATTTTTTCTTAGACATTAGGATAAATCCGACCACCTTCACCTAGCCTGTTTATTTGTAGGGATGAAGGGAAGCACGACCCAGATTAACGCGAAACCAATAAAATTATTCCGGTAGATATCAGGTCAGAGGGTTACCAAATATTACGTATTATTTCTGCGCGTGAGCAGAAATAATTTTGCTCTTTTGCTCGGTCAAGCCTGAGTCATAGGTTAGTTTAGGATATGATTGGGTGGTTCAGATTTAATTTATGTGCAGGCATAAAAATAGGTCATAGGTTGGTTGAAAGCAGTTCCAGATAGATAGACGCGAACGCGATGACTCACCACGTCTGTTATTGCATCAGGAAAATTCATATTATAAATAGCGAGCACCGAAAGTCTTTATCGCTCACTAGTCCCAAGAAATTCTGCCACGAAGAAGCGCCATTATATAGTCTGCTCAGTTCGAGATATTCTGTATTATTGGGTATGTTCATAACTTAATTAGCGGTGTAGAAAGTTTGTTTTACAAGAGCTTAGTACGTTAGAGTAAGCTTTCTTCTGGGATTTAATTTAACTTTTATTAGTCAGGAGTGCCATCAATTGCTAACTTATACAAAATAAGAGCCAGGGTAGTGTAATTTTTATCTATAATTTTTCTTTGGATAAGCTAGCAGTATCTATTATTTGTGTAGCGGTTTTGAGATAATTTAACTGTATAAGTGTCACCATGGGGTTTGCCCTAGCATTATTCATGCTATTGTTAAGGTGAGATAAACAGTTAGGACAGCTCACAAGAGAAAATAATGAATGAAAATAATAATATTGCTAACTGACAACGGTTCAGAATACCGGCTCACGTTAATTAATAGTGAGTGATTATCTTGAGTTAAAAATAGAAAGTTCGAGAACAAGAAAAAAAAAAAGGCTCGACCAATAAATTTAAGTAAAAACATTTTGGTCAGCAAATCAGAAGAGTGGCGAGAGAAACACACCACGCAAAATGACCAGAGGTCATTAGATGACAGTGAGTCATGAATTGTGC
The DNA here is from genome assembly GCA_024509875.1 of Oreohelix idahoensis. Taxonomy (NCBI): domain Eukaryota; kingdom Metazoa; phylum Mollusca; class Gastropoda; order Stylommatophora; family Oreohelicidae; genus Oreohelix; species Oreohelix idahoensis. Next base: position 94,730 of record JAMPIV010013273.1, read on the forward strand.
TTCAGGGAGAAGGTGTGATCGCTGTGCGGACAAGATGAACCTTCTGTGGTTTTACAGATAGGGTTTATGTGAATAAGGTTTGGATGTCACGCCATCACTAGCCAGTGTTATTCTATCGGAAGATAGTATTTGCTTCTGTAGTTCACAGTTAAGGTGTATTTCTGAAAGGAGAACAGCGTTTATGCTGTGGTTTTTTGTAAGTATTGAACTGAGATTATATTTTGCACAGAATCGAATTTTGTTTACAGGAGAATCTTGCAGAAGCACGATTTGTCACTTCAATATGAGTACTTTACGACTATGTACCCAGAAAACGGATGGTTAGGAGCATATAACGACTATTTGTAAAGTAACCAAGAGGCTGTAAACATTTGAAGGAAACTAGAGATATTATAGAGAAGCCATATTGAACAACGTTTGAAGTATCCAGAATTGCATATGATTTTCAAGAAAAAGTGAATGTCGACTTTTATAGAAGAACTTCAAATATGCTCTCTCACTTGTAAGTATCAGAAGGGTGTACATACAATTATTTATGCATGAGATGAATTTTGTTGCTACGAACAGTTATAGAGACCTGTTTGACCAGTTCGTCGAGGAAGATATTTAAGTAACAAATAAAGTATGGAATGCTAATAAAGAGCATTGGTATATGAGGAAATAGGAGCAGGTTTTGGGAAGACTAAGGAAGTCTACAGGAGAAAAGAATAAGTTAAAGAGGAATACGGAAGTTACGAGACATAGAGTTCATGTATGAGTTAACCTGAAGTACCAAAGACCCAGTACAGGCTTCTATGAGAACTCTATCATTTGAATAACTCATTATACGTGTTGTTTTATTAAGTTATTAAAAGTTTTTGAAAGATCAGAGTGAATTTGATTCCATCTTTATGAGTTGCTGATTGTATGCCATGTACATTTAAACTACCACTATACGAAGTCACTATTAACATCAAAGAAGGAACTGAACGAACCTGAAGTATACAAGAAAAGGATTAGAGTATCATCCAGGAATTTACACCTCTGGCGGAGATGGCCAGTAATGATATCAACTAAATAACTTGGAAGATAAAAGAAAGAAGATAAAAAGAGAAGTTGTAAACTTAAATTACGTCACTAGGCCTGCCATCTGCCACCTAGTGTTATAAGTGATATCAACGTGACCAGCCGCGGTTACATAAGGTTAGGTGCTAGGCTTGGTGTAATGTAACTATGAGGTCCGTGTAACCACATGTCGCGAGAGGCTCTGATAGTATAGAATGTAATAAGGTAACCTGGATATAAAGGTGTATCAGATGATACCAGGATAGTGCCATATAAGAGTCTGGTCTTATCAGTAATACCCCTTTCTCTGAAAAGAGTAAAGGTGTATAGACAACAAAGGTGGGGTCTAGCTGTATAAGTTCCCAGAGAAGATGGTAATGTAGTACTTATGTGCTACCTCTCCAGATCCCACTCTGTTAATATGGTAATTATTATTAATATGGGAGCCGCGCTAGCGTAGTGGTTAGAACACCGCTCTGGCGACCGGGTGATACAGGATCAAACCCGGGCGACGGCATTTGAGGATTTTTCGTCGACCGGGATTTGGACTGGATTAACTCGAGATGCGAGACATTTATGTCGTCTACGGCTCCTCTCCAGCTGATACCTCCGAAATCGGCGAGTATTTGCCTGAATGGCGAGGGAATGTACAAGAAATAAAGGGATACTCATTCAATTAATAGACATAAATTTTGAACGCCTGCTAGGGGTACGAAAAAAAAAAAAAAAAAAAAAAAAAAAAAAAAAAAAAAAAATTATTAATATTTTTAACTCTGCTAGGGGTAATTATTTAATTAAATTCTCCAACAATGAATAAAACTTAACTTAAAGAATTTAAGTAAGTCTGCTGGTAAATATTTACAATTTATTTGTACATTTACTCTTTTCTGTTTGAAAAGTTTTAAAAGAACTCATGTTACAACAGTAAATAAATAATAAAAATGTTCAACAAAGTCTTTCTCTGTGTTAAGTTGTCTATCAATATGGAGACAGTCTTGCTTGGTTGATCTGTCCCTGAATAATTACTAGTGTTATTCTCACAGTCTAATTGAAGAGCTATATTGCTAGATTCATCACAAATTGGTTTGGTTTTAGTTTTGGTGAACATGTATATGCTACACAGTTGCCTTTGTGGGCAACTTATCTTAGTCACAGAAGTTGGCTCCCTCTGATACTGGAGAGAATTGTCGGCTGAAATTTTTCCAACTGGTATACTCGAGATGTCTGGCCCTCTAACATAGACCGGCACTGCATCCGTCGTAACCTCAGTAATAGATGCCTCTTATATTTGTAATGGCGCCGACATAAATTCAGATCACAATCCAGTTGTCATCAAAGTAAATATAAAGCTGAAAAGAGCAGGAAACAGAAGACAGGAGGAACCCCAGATAGAAATATCAGCGCTGAAACAACCAGATATAAAACAGAAATATTTAATCGACGTCAAAAATAAATACCAACAGTTATTGACAGAAAGCATGGAGCAGTATAGAAGAGAAAACCCAGAAGAAAAAGCAACCGCAAAATGGGAATGCTTAAAAACAAGCATACAATCAGCAAATGCAAATTTACCTAAAAAGGAGTCTAAGAAAAATCAAATTTGGATGACAGATGACATCTTGAATAAAATGGCAGAAAGAAAGAAAGCAAAAAACACTCCAGAATATAAAACAATAGACAATGACATACGTACTATGTGTAGAGAAGCAAAAGAACGGTGGATAGAAACAAAATGTAAGGAAATAGAAGACTTGGAAGCGAAGCATATGACAAGAGATATGCATGAAGAAATAAAGAAATTATCAAATCGGTCGCGGTTTGCACAAGGAGGAAGCTGTATCAAGAACAAAAATGGTGTAATATTACTTGATGAGAAAGACATATCAAACAGATGGGCAGAATACGTAAAAGAACTATTCGAGGACAACAGAGGTAAAAAACCATCACCAGATTCTAATGAAGGCCCAAACATTCTCAGATCAGAAGTAGAGAATGCCATTCATATGATACAAAAAAGGAAGATCAGCAGGCATGGATAACATAAACATTGAAATGATAGAAGCTCTGGAGAGCTTTGGTATAGATACAATCACAGAAATATGCAATGATATATACAATACAGGATATTTACCACACGACATGAAGACATCAGTTTTTTATAACATTGCCCAAAAAACCAAATGCAACAGAATGTTCAGACTTCAGAACAATCAGCCTGATGAGTCATGCAATTAAGATACTGCTCAAAATCATACAGGAAAGAATAAAAGTAAAGTAGACAGCGAAATCCAAGAAGAACAGTTTGGTTTTAGACGGAACAGTGGAACAAGAGAGGCAATATTTTGCCTAAGAAGATTAGCAGAAAAATATACAGAGGTCCAAAAAAGTATGTATATGTGCTTCATTGACTATAAGAAGGCTTTTGACAGAATCCATCATGAGAAAATAATTGAATGCCTCAAAGACATAGGTATTGATGGAAAAGATATAAGAATACTCAGTAACCTTTATTGGGAGCAAACTGCCACAGTAAGATCGGGAAGGAATTATTCACCATACATAGACATAAAAAGAGGTGTCAGACAAGGTTGTGTGCTGTCCTCCTGCCTATTTAATTTATACACCGAAAAAATTTTCAAACAGATACAGGAAATACCAGGACTGAAAATCAGTGGAAGATCAATAAACAACCTTAGATATGCAGATGATACCGTGCTGTTAGCTGAAAGCGAACAGGAGTTACAAGAACTAGTGAAGCAAGTGAACAGTATAAGTCATGAATAATGGACTCGACATTAATATTGAGAAAACTAAAACTATGATAATTAGCAAAACAGACGATAAACCCACATTAAAGATAAGCGTAAATGGGAAAATCCTGGAACAAGTCAAGAGCTACGTATATCTTGGTCATATAATAACAGAAGATGGCAGATGTGAAACAGAAATCAAGAAGAGAATAGGAATGGCCAAAGCTACATTCAACAACATGAAACATATACTGACATCCAAACAGTTATCTCATAAATTAAAACTGAGAATCATAAAGTGTTATATATATTCTGCATTTCTGTATGGTGCAGAAACATGGACGATGAATAAGCATTTGGAAGAAAGAATTGAGGCTCTTGAAATGTGGATATATAGAAGAATGGGGCGTATCTCATGGAAAGAGATGAAAACAAATAAGGAGGTCCTAGAAAATCTAGGTATGAAAAGAGAACTAATGAGAGAGGTCAAAGTTTGGCAGCTAAAATACTTTGGCCACATAAAAAGGCATAACACCTTGCAGAAGACCATAACAGAAGGGAGAGTTGAAGGCAAACGTGCAAGGGGAAGACAGCGCTATAAGTGGGAAGATAACATCAAGAGATGGACGGGAAAGAGTCTATCAGAGTGTACCACCAAGACAAGAGACAGAAGACGTTGGAGATCCATTACAGCCAACCTTCGTTGTGGAGATGGCAACTGATGATGATGATGATGATATTTGTAATAGATTACAGGATAAAACCTGAAACGAAGTTAAACGCAATCCCTGTATTTTTCTACCAATATCCCTCTATGACACCGATGGGGACGATAGACAGATTCTGATTAGAGTGCCAGCAGATGCACAAGACATAGTATAGTAGCATCAATCAATTCAATTCACTGTGATCATAATTGTCTTCTACATCCTTAATTATAAGTCGTTTCCCATGATCTGCCTCCATACAATAATTTGGTCGTGAATAAAACTACTGAGTAACATATCAAACTATACAGTGATCCAATTCCTTTCATCCTTCCTTATGTTCCTGGTATGTGTAGTCATTCCATTTAAGAAATGCTTCTTTAAACACGTTTCCAAACCTACAGACACACTTTGCCATCATTCTCAATATTTTTGAATATTTCCGAAGGCTGGCTTTTCCTCTAGAATTACACACAAACCTGTAAGTTTCACCAGCGACACACTGTAAATTTGCTAACACATCTATACACTTCTTATTGTATAGGTGGATTAATCACTATAATTACACATAATTATATATATATATATATATATATATTATATATATATATATATATATATATATATATATGACAGCTTTACATAAATTTTGTTGATTTTGAAAAGGCTTTTGACAGCATACATAGGGACAGTTTATGGAAAATACTGAAGGCTTATGGAATTCCAGGCTGCATAGTGTCAATCATAAAAAGCCTCTATGCCAACTTTACGTGTAGTGTTGGTGATAAGATCTCCTTTTTCTTCAATTAATGATGTCCACCAAATGATAAATATAAGTGGATGGAAGCAGACATCATCATCATCAGTTGATAAACTCTTAATACAAGACCCTTGCCCTGAGCAAGAGACATGCTGAGAAATCTGAAGCTCGCTCGAACATCACCAGAGTTAAATACTGTGTTGTTGTGTTGCTCGTGGTTCGAGTATGGAATGTCAACTTGACCTACGCAGTGGTGTGTAGACATAGATGGAGTGTATAATGTGCGAATGATAGGAAGAGTTCGTGGTGTTGACAAATGTTCTTTTCTCACACTCATGTATGGCTGGAAGTCATCGACACCAACGACTGTGTACCTTTACTAAAGTTTAATTGGACGTACACACTCGACAGCACAGATAGTGACAAATCACAGGTTGGCATAATACATCATGGTACAGTGGATAAATGGTCTTGCAATGTTATGTTACATGGGCACTCATGTAGAATAATAGTATAATGGACTGTCAGTAGCCAAGCACTCAGTATTGCCCATATATATATATCAACTGAGTTTACTGACAAAGCACGTCAGATTATAAACAATATCCAAGATGGCTTCTAGACCTAATCTCGTCTAGCGAAGATTCCTTAACATAATGTCCAGCACAGATTTTTCCATATAATTATATTGAACCGCTAGCAATGGGTTCTCATGTGTAGCAGTGATCTCTGGACTAATCAAGCGATAATACGGGCATCCCTTTTCTCTTCTTGAAAGTCACTACATGTTTGGTTCCAAGATGGCTTCACTCGTGAGCTGTCACTCACGTTTGGATACAGATAATGAATCTGTCCTAAAGTTAGTCATTCATTAAACATTTCATTGCTCTGTAGATTTGATCATGAACAATTGACTGCATTCTACAGGATATAGTGCTGCTAGGAATCAGAATCGTTTTTTTCATCTAGTTAGATGTATCCTCTCAGACGTACAAATCATCCCTATCGAAAAACGGTGGCTTCGTACGAGAGTTCAAAAGAGTATCTTTATTACCTTGGTTTTCAGAAATATGAGTTTGCCATTCCTTGGCAATAAGAATGAACACTGGGGTAAAGCATACACGATAGGTCTAGACGACTATCACTTTCCCCAAAAACCACTGAGATCACTTTTTTCCCGGCATCAAGCCGACATAGAAAAACACAGCCCATCATCAGGGCGAAGCCAAAAACACACCTCTCTCGCGACACATCCGCCGAACAGCCTTTGACCTCTCTAGAGACAACAGAACATATAGTTCGACTTAGATATGTAAAGATATACAGATATAAGACAGACTCGTCCTACACAGACAAACAATACACATAAATTCAGGCCATAGATATTCTGAAGCAAGAACAATCTATTACTACCCAAACAAAGAATAAATCGCAGTAAAACTGGATTCATCCGCGGAGTTCGATCGAAAGAGACGGCACAACTTTCAAGGGAAGTAACTCAATAATGACTTTCCCTTAAGCACTAAAAAATATCTATTTTGTTTACAAAATATTTGCGAACATAACAAGTATACCAATGTATAATATTGTAAGATATCAAAGACTGCACGTAACAGTCTTACCACACCTCCCGGAAAAAAAAAATGGAACATTTTTTTTTTTTTAAATACATCTAGGAGCAACGTACAATAGGCTCACAACGCATGAATAATGCGCAGATGAAAATATCAGGAATAAATATAACGCCTAATATGAGGCTAAGTCGACTTATGGAGCGACTGGTGAGAAGGTGTCTCATAAACTGAGAGAAATTATTTCTCTACAAGTAAATTTTTCCAGGAAGGTGTCATCAAAGTATAATACAATTCTGGCAATTACACGATGCCTAAAAAATTCATACCATCATTTCGTATTAGATATCTTAAATTTATGATTTATGAAGAAAAAATCATCAAAGCACAGCGGTGAATAAACATCAATGAACCGCTATGTAGTGATACAATCATTATATTATTAAATTACAAATTTGTATCTATCATGATATAGAAAAGGAACTACTATAGAACTAGACATATCAAGAAGTCTAAGCCCTAATAGTTATGTGGAATCATGTGGGCATCTTGACAGAATGTCTGCCATCACATTATCTGATCCACGAATAGCTCGCACAGAGAAATGAAAAGGTTGAAGAGCAATTGCATATCGAGTAGACCTCGAGCTCTTCAAATTCTTACTCTGTATAGCAGTAAGAGCTTTTTGGTCGGTTTCTACTATGAAATGTGCGCCCAGAAGGAATCTCTGTAGTTTGAGGATCGACCAAACCATAGCTAATAGCTCACGGTCTAAAACCGAATAATTCCTTTCTGCCGCATTAAGTTTTCTGGAAATATACATTACAGGATGCAGAGTTCCAGAGTACTCTTGCATTAGTGCCGCTCCAATCCCAGTGGATGAAGCGTCACTACGAAGAACGAATGTTTTATCTTTAGTGGGTAGCACTAAAATAGGTGGTGTTGAAAACAATGTTTTAATCTTATCCAAAGAGCATTGGCATTCCTGAGACCAGTGGACCATATTAGGCGAACCTTTCTTTAGAAGTGTTGAAAGAGGTGCCATGATAGAGGATAGATTCTGAATGAATCTGCCATAAAATTGAATAAGACCTAACAGACTTCTCACCTGTTTTTTAGTCTTAGGGATTGAGATGTTAAGTATCTCACTACTATTATGGTCCTCTGTCTTTAGGAAACCATGACCAACTCGGTGGCCTAGGAAAGAAATTTCGCTAAAACCAATATAGGCTTTAGAGGGTTTCGCTGTCAGGTTGTGCTCGCGCAAAGTAGACAGCAATTCATCTAACCCTGAATAGTGATCTTCCCAAGTATCGCTAAAAAGACAGATGTCGTCTAGATATGCAATGACATCTGACCGATAAGATAGGATTCGGCGCATCATGCGTACGAATGTAGCTGGTGCGTTCATAAGACCGAAAGGCATAAAATTCCATTGGAACAAACCTCTAGGTGTTGAAAAAGCCGTGAGAGGTTTGGCGCGTTCAGATAAAGGAACTTGCCAATATCCTTTAGACAAATCAAGTTTAGTGAAAAAATGAGATTTGGAGAGTCGAGTAAGTAGCTCTTCCAGTAAAGGCATAGGTTCAGCATCGAACTTCGTTACCTGATTCAATTTTCGATAGTCAACGCAAAGACGTATGTTATTGTCTTTTTTACGCACAATAACCATCGGCGAAGAATATGCAGAGGTGGATGGTTCGATTATTTTCAAATCTATCATCTCATCCAACTCTTTCTCGACCTGTGCTTGAAAATGTATAGGTATAGGATAAGGTCTAACCCTAATAGGAGTATGGTCAGTTAGAACTTCTTCTTCTTCTTCCTCGTTCGCCTTCAGACTTCCACATTAATGACTCTAATAAAGGCAGTAGTCAACTCAAGGTTCCCGACATCTCCAAACAGTTTTTCGTTGACAGAAGTAGGTTGTTGCCATATGCTACCCCGTTCATTACTGTAGGTTGGGCAGTACTGCAGCAGGTGTTCGACCGTCATCGGGCTGGTACCGCAGGTGCAGAGATCTGTTGCACCAATTTTGTATTTGTGGTACAGATGGTATCTCAATCTGTTGTGCCCAGTGCGCAGTCGAAAAATGATGACCTGTTCTTTTCTGGATAGTTGATGATATGCATCATTTTTCAAATGTCCCGGGTGCTCTCTTTCCCATTTGGACTTGAATGTAGCCTTTATAGTGGTCTTTGCCGTTGCGTAAGTTGTCTCTATATCATTTTGCTGTAAGGCACCTCCTTCTTTAGCAAGTCTATCTGCCTCTTCATTTCCTGGTATGTTGCAATGGGCTGGTATCCACTGGATAGTGCACTTCTTGAAGCATTCGGCCAGTCTTTCAAGGGAGATTATCAGATCTTTCAATCCTTTAGTTTGGTGGCTCTTCAGCGCTGATATTATTGAGAGGGCATCTGAAAAGATAACTATCTGTTTTTCTGCCTGTGCTTTGCATTCAATAAGAGTTTCAGCTGCCTGTTTCAGGGCTTCTGCTTCAGCACAGAAGTTGTTGCAGTATTTTCCAGTGGCAATTGCCATAGAGTGAATTCTATTCTTTAATTTTATGAGGATGCCGGCACCCCCATTTTCAACTGCATTTGTTGCCGAACCATCAGTATATGCATGTGTCCAAAGCTTCGCTGGAAATCTTTGGTCAATATACTTGGTTGCTATACACTTTCTTTGTGTTTCTGTCTGTGTTCCCTTACCTTCAATGCCTGGAATATCAGATTTTAACTCAGGAAAGCATCTTATTTTCCACAGTGGGATAGTTGAGCTTGTTGGGATTTTCTTTGCAGATGACAGTTAGAACAATGTCATGTTCAATGACATTCGTTTGTCCAGGGATGTCAGTGAGTACATCCTGAAATGTTTGCAACATAGTTGAAACTTGTCGCTGTTCTCCTAGAGACAAATCAGGAGAGACAGTAACGTTCTTCCATGATTCACTAGAATGAAGTGGGATCATTGGAAGAGGAAGATTTACATCTGAAAAACTTGTTTCCTCATCCTGTATCACGGACAGTGATGAGTAATGACCATGTTGTACTGGAGAATTGTCCGTTGCTTGGAAAATGGGTTGCAAATAATCCGGACGTTCATGGAATTCAGTAAGCATATTGATGTGGAAGGTTTTATGCTTCCCATCAATATCGACAATATAGTCGACATCGGAAATTTTCGATATTATATCGTACGGACCTTTCCAAGAAATAAGTAATCTGTTTTCCCTACAAGGTAGTAATACAAATGCTTTGTCACCAGGACAAAGTTGTCGTAAGCATCTCTTCTTATTGGCAAATTGCCTTGCCTTCTGTTTCGCAAATTCAGAAGAAGTTGCTAATTTGCATGCTTCGATAATCTTTTGTCTCAACGCGATGACATATTCGTAGGATGACTTTGTGTCATCGTCAATATTGTCAGATGTTATGAGATCGTGAAGCAACGACATAGGGCCACGCGGACGCGCGCCAAAGACGAGTTCAAAGGGAGAAAATCTTGTATGTTCATTGGGTACCTCTCTGTAAGCGAAGAGGGCCGCAGGTAAAACTCTGTCCCAGTCTTGAGGATGATCCTCAGTTATCTTCCCTAGTAAGTTTTTAAGTGTTCTATTAAGGCGTTCGACCATACCATTAGACATTGGATGGTAGATACTACTTAAAGATCTATCTATCTGCAGAGTAGACATTACTTGAGACATGGTATCTGATATTAGTTGGGTGCCATGGTCTGACAATATCTCTCCGGGGAAACCCAAACGAGAAAATATAAGCCAAAGAGCATCTGCAATATCAGCAGTAGTAATGCTCTTCAGAGGAATAGCCTCTGGCCAACGTGTGCACATATCAACACACGTCAAGATAAACTGATGTCCTCTGGCAGACTTGATCTTAAATGGACCAATAATGTCTATGGCCATTTTTTGAAACGGCCGAATAGGAATGTCCGCCGCCTGAAGGGGTGCAGCATGCCGTGGACCTTTGGATTTAACTTCCTGACATACTTTACAAGATCGACAATAAATCCGTATGTCCTTGTTTACCAATGGCCAAAAGAAAGCCGCAAGGACTCTTGACTTAGTACGGGAAAACCCATGTGTCCAGCACACTGAGAGTCGTGAGCGTGCTGCAAAATTTTAACTCTCAAATTCTTGGGAACCAGGATTTGAGAATGACTTGACGTAATGGAGTCTTGAACCATACGTACAAGTACGCCATTCTTCTTTGTAATCCACGATTTACGACTTGTGTCTTTATTCGGATCACCTTTAGTTGCAAGAATGAAGAATTTCTTCAGAGTGGGATCATCTTCTTGCTGTTTTATAAACGAGTCACGAGAAATTACCAAGGGATTATCTTGGTTATGCACTTCATTATCTTCAGTAGATGAAGTTTGAGGCATATTCAGAGCCTGAGCTCTAGTGACTACAGCGTTAGCAATCTGCATGTTTTGCCTTTCCCACGCCGAAATTTGTTGCGCTAATGATAGCAGTAGAGTATTTCTCTAATGTGCCGCCAAATGTTACACATTTGACTACTTGTCCAGTGGCACGGGACGGATATACGAGTGAAGCTACACCAATATGTTTGCATCCTGAATCAAATAGTCGAGACTGGACTTGTTCCATTCACTAAAATACACTTATGTTAAGAACAGACTTCCCTCTCCCTATCAAAATTGTGCGATGATTCGGAAGAGCAGTACGAGGATGTCAAGCTTCAACCCTAGACACATGTGGTATGTACCCACCATAAAATCCAATGTTTTGAAATCTGGGGGATGAGACCCCCACCCCCTCTTCAAACTCACAACGCGGAATGCTACATTATATAGATATATTATCTTACTGTTTTACTTAACATCTCAAATAATCTCTTAACTCTAAATCATCCCCCATATTTAAACATAAAAATAAAATTCTCAACCATTAAAAAC